>CAIGQZ010032451.1:6034656-6053535 GCA_903798205.1 Danio tinwini | reverse complement strand
CACACACACACAAACACAAACACAAACACAAACACAAACACAAACACACACACACACACACACATGCAGGTATTCACCGCACACAAGTTAATGCAGAATAAGTTAAAATAAATACCGGAAAGAAAAATCTAATATCTGACATTTCCCGTAACAGAATCCGGCAAGCAGCAGCTCAAATTAAAGACTGATTTATATACATTTATATAGTTATAATGTCTCGCTGGGCAGCAACTTGAAAAACTTTTTTTTTAAGTGATGTGAATGAAGCTTGCTGGGATAAATGTCCAAGTGTGCCCAATAGAAACGAGGCAGCCAGCCAGGCACGGGAGAAAACACTCCATGTTGCTGTAATTTTCACACATTGGGAAATGCTTCTCTGCCTGCCTACATATCAAACTTGCGGGTCGCACTGACATTAAACATTCAAATTAAGGCGGAGGCCACAAACTATCATCCCGCGGGCCACGGCTGCGAGTTTGAGACCTCTACATTAAACTGACAAAACATAAAATACTTATGTTTCTCTTGAGATCAGGCTGGCATTTCATGCCGCTCAGCCTTATGATCTTAAAATGTGAGCAAAATAACATCACTTTTTGTCATCACTTAACACATTACACTAGAGAATCATTCAAACACTAGCTCTAAAGTGATGGTAAATTAGCAACGCTTTCTGCTGATCTGACATCAGCTGGAGATGTGTATGAACGGCGGAAGGAAGTAGTTCCTCTTACAAAATGGTTTTTGAGACTCTCCGTGTTTGATTTTTTTTTATTATATACACGATTATGCCGTCGAACTGTTGTATAAACACAATATCACACGAGTAGCAGCCTCCCACCAGTGCCGATATACAGCCATATCGCACTGCTACTCGTGTGATATTGCTCATATATACATACACAAACAAACACAAATTTAAATACGTTTTTGGGGGGCTTTCATAACTTGAATCATATGGTAAATCTAACCACATTCTAACAACAACAACGTCAAAATGTTAAAAGAGAAAGATATGATTTCTGTTAACATCAAGAGGGTAGAAATGTCATCTCTAATTGAGGCTGCATCCACATCAATATGTGCTGCTATATATAAGAATAAAAACATTTAAACAGATATATAAAATCATACATTTTTCTCCTTACAACTGATTACTTTGAATTACTTTCAGATGTTTTGGCATTACCTGATAAAGCATAATTGGTTCAATGCTGTAGCCCAGCATTTCAGCAAACTCTCTTGCAATCACAGATTTGCCACAACCCTAAAAAACACACACACACACACACACACACACACACAACAAAACAACTGCATTAGCCAAACCACAAGGCAATCTTACTGATCCAGCATATGATTTACATTGTTCATCAGATCTAATCTTACTTAGAACCTCTTAAATAAGCCCCTGACGCAAACACAGAAGACCCTGATGATCTTCCTGCATTACCTTAACAGGCAAAAATGAGCTATTGTTCTTATTCAAAACACATTTACTTTTTAGTTGAAAGTGCGTTTGCTCCATGAGGGTAGCCGCAGGAAGTTGTATGTGTACCTTGGCTCCGATCAGACAAATGTCTTTGACGAGGTGGGACTGCATCATCTCAGCCAGCAGGCGCTCGTGGGTGGGGGTGTTGATGAACGTGGGACTGCTGTTGGGTGGGCGAATCGGTCGCGTCCCTGAAGGAACCTGCGGAGAAAGTACAGCATTTCCTTTAGAGGGAATAAAAGACTGATCTGAAACACTTTGCCAAATAAAATGCTATCTTACAGTTCTTAGCTGCAGGGACACTTGGCTGACCTCTAATTCAAGAAATATTTCTCTAAAACTCCCAATATTACAGCACAAAATACTTTATATTAAGTGTCGCTTATATTTGTGCACTTACATGGTAACTCGATGCGTAAGTAGTATGTAACTACAGTGTATGTTCACACTGGTACGTAGTATTTACTTATGCAATACTGGTGTAACTACACACATGTAACATCATTGAATAGTATGTGTAAGTTCAAATGTGTAACAGGACATTGGTAACCACACTAAAAAGTACACATCTGTAACAAGAATTACATAAGTGCATTGTGTAACAATAATATCCTTGCAGGTGTTTTCCCATTTTCACACCTGTCTGCATACCATGTACTTCTGAACACTGTATTAGAATAAGAATGGCAGAACTAACGCTGCATTAGAAGGTTTCACCTTGTGATACCAGTGTAATTACAAGGTAAATCCTCAGGAACTGTCATCTCAATATAAACTGTAAAATGTTCACAAATAACTGTGTAATACAGTATATAAAACCTAAGTCTTTCTGCAAGTGTTTAACAACAGCAAACTACTGCCAAAAAAGTATAAGTGTATATAGAAATATACAAATGCCTTGTTTATATGTTGTTTTAAGGTAAACTGTATACACAATATAAAGTGGGACCCAAATTCTTAGTTACACTGTAAAAAAATGCTGGGATCTACACAATTCATTCATGCTGTCTCATTCAAATTGATTAAGATAATGTAATTGTTTTTACAATTTTAAATAGCTTGAACATAAAACTATTAAGTTGTGCCAAAAAAAAACCCCTGAAGAATTGTGTTGATTCAGTTCATTTTAATAAATAGTTTGAACAAGTAGCAAAAATATTTTTTGAGTGTATTTATCTAACTTTTTACAGTGAATTAACTAATTCACTATAAGTCAAATATAAGTCAAATAATTCACTATAAGTCAAATAGTTAGTATTAAATAAAATTATATTGGTGGAAAGTTTTAATTAGTCTACGAACACAAGATGAAAAAACATTTTTAGTAAAAAACAACTGTTAATATTGCTGACAAATTTGTATAAAATGGTGCAAAAAACTACAATAAAGGGGTACTTCTGGAAGAAAGCTAAACTGATATTTTGGTGAATTGAAACGTTCAATTCAAACTGTAAAACAACATAGCATTAAAAAAAGTTAAAAACTGTTATTAGAACGTGGTCCCATTTAAGCCTCATTCGCACTACGAGTGACTCGCAGGGGCAAATCATGAAGTGACCGTTTTGTCAGGGTTCTGCCACTCTTGTTTTGGTGGCAGAGTCCAGACACTAGCTCTGTCTTGTCATGCCCTGTTGTGCTCGGCTCGAGTTTTCTCGGGTCGAGCACTTGTTTTACTGTCATTGTGTGTGTCTCTGTGTGTCCGCTGTCATGAGTGCGTGCAGACCGTGCACGCTCCCGATTGATGCGGACCAAGCAGCAACCACCCGCTCTCCCTCGGGAAGCCAATATGGAAGTAACTAAAACTGCAATTCATTGACTCGCCTTGGGGGGCTGGCTCCAGGAAGTCCAAGTGCTTTCTTTCTGCATTGGTAAATTGGCCATTTTTACAGCTGATAAAAACATGTTTACAGCCTGGTACAAACGATGGCTTTGGTGCATATAGCTATGATTACCCTTCATGACAACAGTGAGGGGGGTGAATTTTTTTATAACTCATCCGTTTCGTTTTTATTAAGTTATATTAAGTTTGCATAATTAAGAGCGTGGTCACTTGAGTGACAGCTAGCCCTCGCTGGCCACTGTCTCATCACCTCATCTGATTCTAGCTAATTAGCCGCTGAGCTCGGCATATTCATCGCATTTTTGTTTTGGTTAATGTTTCTTTACACAGTCATTTGCCTTTTGGAATTGTTTCCTGCAATTATCAGATGATATGGCATGCTGTGTGGACTTAATTGTGCTTACAAACCATTAAAGTTGCCTCCATTTCTCAGGTGAGTGAAATTATATACTTATATACCATCTCTATAAATGTATTTGTTTTATTTAAGATCATTTATCATTTAAATGTTCTTTAGACCTGTAATGCACTCCAGAATCTGACAGATTGATTAGCTGTAGGCTATAAAACAGTCATCTGAAGCGTTGTCATACAGTGTTAATGCTGGATTTTATAAATAGCCTTGCATTTACTAACACAGACTATATCTGAAGTGTTTGATAGTAATTTGCATTTTCCTCCTGTCGAAAAACGTCATAAGAACAATGTTTTGTGGCTCAATGTGTTACAACAGTGTTTTTAAAAGTCTAAACACTTTATTGATATAGTCTACAACCAAGCAAGTGTGGTCAGAACACAATCGAGTCACAGGTAATGAAGTATTAAGCGTTCTCCCAAAGTAAAAAGTCTGTTTAAGCCAGGTCTAAGCAAAATGCTGAGAGTCAAGCATGTGTCTGTAGCTCCGCTCACTCTCCGCCTCTTTGCCCTTATTTAATATCCCGCGTTTAGTGCGATGACGCGCTAACAAAATGGCGACGGTTGGCCGCGCCTACTTGTAGCTTATTTTGCAGTGTTCAGAAACCTATGGGTGAAGTCACGGATACTACGTCCATATCTTTTACAGTCTATGATGCGGACGCATATGGCCTGTGTGCGCTTGGGACGCGCGCGCTCTCGTGTTTTGTTCTGTTGGTATCGCGCTGTTTCATTCTCAGCATCTCAGTTTGGTTGATTTTGGTTTCGGTTGGTGCTGAGATAAAACATGCGCATTGCTTATGTGTGAGCGCACGGTAAGCTGTTTTAAATTACCGTGTTCTCGTGTCTTGCGTCTATGTTTGTTCAAGCACATGGCTCTGTGTTTACATTATGGCTGCGTGCTTCAGTCTTGTCCGTTTATTGTAAACGCGTGGTTAATGAGTTCTCTCATTGGCTGCTTGTTCTTGTCCCGTTTTATGTGAGCACATGGCTTATGTTGTCTCTTTGTGTCATGTGCTCTCCCGTCTATTGTCTAGTCCCACCCTCCCTGTTAACCCATTATTAGTTTTTTAGGTTCACCTGTTTGTGTGTTAATTTATTTCTGCTTATATTCTCCTCATGTCTGCTGTCCTGTGCCAGTTCATTGTCTTCCACTTAGTGTGTTGGAGTCATCCTGTCTTGTTTCCAGTCCTGCCTTGCCAGCCCAGTTTTGGTAATGTTTTCCCCTATGGGGTAATTTCTGTTTGTTTATTTTGTTTATTAAAGTATAATTCCTTGAATTCTGAAGTCCTCGCCTCTTCACGTTTATTTCAATGGAGAGTGAGCGACTTCCGGCGACCTCAGTCTACGCGAGCAACAGCGACCGTTGGTGGCCAGGTGGACATGTAGTATAGCGAAGCGACAAAGTTGAGAATTTATCAACTTTATGCAAATGAAGAGATACTTTCTTGAGCGACAGCTAGTAGGAACACCAGTTGAGCTCACGTGATCTTCTCTCAGCTTGCTTAGAAGCTGATTGTATTCTTCTTGCTGTAGACCTACACAGACCTGCATTTGCAGCAGGCCGCCACCCAGAGCGACAGGCAGCTACAAAGTCACTGCTAGTGTGTATGAGGCATTATGAGTGTTAAAGATTAATTTTCATTTAAAGTTTTGAGCTTGTGTGTGTATGTATCATTCATACATACATACCTTAACAACGTTTTTATATATAGTTGAAGTCAAAATTATAAGCCCTCTTGTGGAAGTTTTATTCTTTTAAAAATATTTCTTAATTGCAGTTTAAGGAAGAATTTTTTTTTCAATGCATTTCCAAACATAACGGTTTTAATAACCAATTTATTTCGTCTTTGCCATGATGGCAGTACATTATATTAATTCATTCAATCATTCATTCATTCATTTTCCGTCGGCTTAGTCCCTTTATTCATCAGGGGTCGCCACAGCAAAATGAACTGCCAACTTATCCAGCATATGTTTTACACAGCGGATGCCCGTCCAGCTGCAACCCAGTACTGGGAAACATCCATACACACTCATTTACACATATAAATTCATTCATTCATACATTTTCTTTTCAGCTTAGTCCCTTTATTTATCAGGGGTCGCCACAGCGGAATGAACCGCCAGCTTACCCAGCATATGTTTTACGCAGCGAATACACTTCCAGCTGCAACCCAACACTGGGAAACACCCATACACTCTTGCATTCACATGTACAACCTAGGCCAATTTAGCTTATTCAATTCACCTATAGCGCACGTCTTTGGACTTTTTGTTATTTTGCAAGATACTAGTGTTCAGTGCACTGGGTAAATTAGGTTAACTTGTCACAATGATGTACACAGGAGACCCAAATGCAAGTGAATGCAAGATAATTTATTAAAAGTAATAACAAGAGTCACAACTGGTATAGATCTCACCAGATATAGTGTGGAGCAATGGTGCTTCTCTTAGGGAAATCGACACGCTAAACAGCGGTAATAGTTCATCAATGAGACAGATCCAGGAAGATCTCTTATAAGTTCAGCCACACAAAACAGCGGTAGCAGTTCTTCGATGAGACAGATCCAGGGAGATCTCTCAAAAGTACAACAGCGCCAAACAGCGGTAACAGTTCTTAGGATAAGAAGCGGCGCTGAAATAATCAACAAAAGCAACAGTCTCTATGAGGATTCGCCAACAGCGGAATCAGCGAGAGCTGCCTAACAGGAAACAGGACACAGACATGAACACAACGAACTGACAACATAAAACAGGAATGCTGAACAGATATAGGTGCATTAATGCGCTGCACCTGTGGAGTGCTAACAGCTGAGGTTACTGATAGCAGCAGAGCACGTGACCACCCAGCTGATGACATGTAAACACAACAGACAGCCACGCGGTGAAGACGCACCCATAAACACGCACACACACATACACCAGAGGAACAGGCAGATCCACAACCGTGACATAACTAGGCAAGTTATTGGACAACAGTGCTTTGTTCTCTAGCCAACTCAAAATAGCATTCTTATGGGGGCTATGAATATTGACATTTTTTTAACTATTAAAAATGCTTATATTAAAGCCAAACTAACAAAATAAAGCCTTTATCAAGAAAAAAAAAACATTACAAAGAAAAACTGTGAACATTTTCTAGGCCTGTTTTTAAATTCACACTACTTGGGAAATATTTGAAAAAACAATAAATTCACAGGAGGGCTAATACTCTTGTCTTCAAGTATATATCAAATCTAAGACCCCAATCACACACTTGGCATGTCAAGTGTTTTGTGCTAGTTTCAGGCGAACGCAACTGTGTTGTCACATCCTGTGCCACCTTGTTTAAATAGCAAATGAATTTGCACATATTTCTTTGAACCTAAGGTGGTGCTGGTCTCTAAACGAGGTATGCATTATCAGCAGTTTACTATTTTAAGGCAGCTAAAATAGCCTGCACCATTGGCTTTACTGTATAAGTATATAATATAGCTCTATAGCTTTAACCTTGCGCATAAGCAGATCTGTTTCCTCTTTGGAAGTGTTCTGTCTTTGCATGTGCAAATTGCACCATGTATAATGCAAATACACTGTGACGTGAGCACAACTTGCTCTTATAGGAAATCAGAGATGAGTGTCAGATTGATTTCTTGCATGTTACATCAAAAACACACACATAATTCATTAAGGGAATGGAACAACCCTTTAGATCATGTGACGGGCATGCTGAGCATTTTTCCCATCATTAAACTAGAAAAAAGTGAATTGGGACACAGTCAAGCGCTTTAGACCCGCTGTAGTACAAAGCAAGGACATTTACCTATAGATTTCTGTAAAACCGCACTTTACCAGTACACTATATATACCAGACTGACCTGAAAGGTGATGTTCTGGTTGGTGATGTTGAGAGTAACGGCCGCCTGCTCTGCCTGATCTCCATTCACAGGCTCAATGTTTACCACCGCAGTCGGAGAAGGTTTCATACTTCCATCAGTCAATTCAAACCTCTGAGATAGGGTAATAGATAATAAATAAAAATATTAAGATGGATGTTATAAATATGGATACTTTTGCTATGCTACTAGTTTCACAGTCCATCCTTGCTTCAAAAAAATTAAATATAGGGCCATTTAGGAAAAGGTTTTTAACAGTATCTCTGATTTTTAAGGCGGGATAAGCTGTTTGTGTCAAAAAATAATAATATAACATGTCAAAAATGTCCCACCAAAGATGCTTTTACTAAACATTACTACTGGCATTTATAACTAGTGCATTTTTGTGTTATCGTTGTAAAATGTACTAAAGTAAAATTATAGAAAAATAAAACAGTAATGATTATAAAGTAACACTGCTAATTAAAGAAACACTGCCCTTTTCTTAGATATAGAATCATTTTACAAGTCATCTAGAGTTAAACAGTTGAGTTTGACCATTTTTAAGTCTAATCTGTCTGGCGGGGTCACTTTTAGCTTAGCTTAGCATAAATCATTGAATCGGATTAGATCATTAGCATCTTGCTCAAAAAACTTTAAATAGTGATTGTTCTGTAGTTGCCAGCAGCTAGCTCTCTGCAACTCTCACATGGTCATCCACTGAAGCTAAGCCGGGTCCTGACTCCTGACTTATTATTATTATTATTACTACTACATCATGTATCAAAACTGATGGAAAGTGAAACTAAAGTATATGGTTTGGAACGTATACTGTTGACCTAGAAAATAGCAACTTTTCATTTTCTCTCAATCTTAATACACAAAGTAACCACAGAAGCTTTAAATAGGAAAATTCACATCTTTTTTTGAACTTTTTGAGTGAGATGCTAATGGTCTAATCTGATTCGATGATTTATGCTAAGCTAAGCTAAAAGTGATCCTGCCAGAACTAGAGATCTGCTGAATGGATTCAAAAATAGTAAATTTGTTTAACTCTAAATGACATGTACAATGAGCCTATTTCCAAAAAAGTTATTTTTTTTTTATAATAGTAAATTACAACACAGAGTAAAATCTGAGTGTTTTTTGTGTTAGAGTGTGATTCTTACGTTAAGTACTCCCTCTACGGCAGTGCGGCCTTCTTTCCCCAGCATGGCCTCATACGGGTAAAGTCTCTGAACCAGCTGCTGAACTGACAGCATGGGGAACAGATTCTGCAATACAGATAAACATAAAACATTCAACAACATCCACACAAAGAATGTTCTGCACCACACACACACACACACACACACACACACACACACACACACAGAGACACACAGACACACACTCCAGACTTTGCTTGAATTTTTTTTAGATGGCAGCATTCATGCTTATTCAATTCAATTCAACAGAGCGATCGCATTTCATTTGAACCAAACCTGCCTAATTTTCAGTCAGAAATTAAAATTTTCTCATTATTTACTAGCCCTCAATTGGTTAGAAATCATATTGAGTTTATTTTCTCTGCAGAAACTTTTATGTTCAGTAGATTTGTTTGTTTGTTGCCACATCAGCAACTTGTGGCTATTTCTTGATAAGATCAATATAGTTGAATACATAATACATAACTTCATTATTCAATAAGAGATTTATATTCAGCACAAGAAACTCAAACAGGTTTGTGACAAGTGAAGAGTGAGTAAACGATGGCGGAATTTTACATTTTCAGTGAACAACCCCTTTAACTGAATCCAGATGCACTGTAAAAAAAAAAAAAAAAGTACCTTAAATTCACAGTAAATTACTGGATAATAGTTGCACTACTTTCACAGGAAAATACTGTATGCAATGTTACAGCAAATTACCGTGAGGTAGTTCACAGTAATTTACTGTGATTTTGTTACATTAAATTGATGTGAAATTACAGCCATATAGTGTAACTTTACAGTAGATAGTAAAGTCTGTTACTGTGATTTCACTGTAGAATCTTGTAGAATTACCACTATTGTAGTGTTGAGGAGGCTTTCCTCGGCTATTCATTCTGACATTTACCCTGACTTTGAAATAATTTTGGGTGTTTTAACAGTGTTTGGTTTTATGAATCAACTACTTTTGTTCAAGTCTATTGTGTTTTTGGCTAAGTACAAAGTTATGTTCATTAAAAAGTGTTTCATATTTCCACGTTAACCTTATAAAACTAAATAAAGGTGCAGTGCACCTAAAAATGAAAATTCACTATGACTTTCATGTCATTTCAAAACAGGATGATTTTCTTTCAAGTTATTTTTGGAGATGTAACCAAATCTTTTTAGGGCTGCAATAACATTCTGTTATTTCTAAATATCAAAAAAGTGCCAATACTGGCATAAAAGTTAATTTGTAATAATGTCTTTGTTGAATGAAATAAAAAAGAGGTTGAATGCCTATAACTAACAAGCAAAAGATATAGCCCTTTTTACAGTAATTTGTTGTAATCATGCAATCTGCCTAAATTTTACAATAAAATTATGAATACAACACATTACTGTGAATTTTTACATTTAATATAATTATTGTTACTGTAATAATGTAATTTACTCTGAAAATGTACAGTAACAGTGTGATTTAAACACTTGCAACTGTAATATAATGTAAATAAAATCACAATATAAATCAAATATAAAATTAAATTAAATCCTAATTTCTCAATGTCAAAATCTTCATAAAAACGAAAAAGCCTTGTTTTCACAATTCCATATTTTAGCACATTTCAGAAACTGCACAATTCATCAAGAGAGAACGTTTTGAGTTTATTATCAGCTTCTCTGGCTATGTCAAGGGAAAAAAATGATCAAATTTACAAACATTTAATAAATATTTCTTTTTATATAATAAAAAAAGGTTTTAAGAGTCTGGAAAATTATATTTAAATTGCTTTCTAAAGTGTACGCTGCAAAAAATATTCTTTTTTTTGTCCTGTTTCTAGTCCAAATATAAAAAAAAATCTTCAATCAAAAAGCATTTTCTAGACAAGCAAATTATATAGTCTTGTTTTAAAAAATAATATGCCAAAATTAAGTGATTCTTTCTTTAAACAAGCAAAATTATCTTATGCCAGAAGGAAAAACAAGATTATTTTGCTTACTCCATTGGCAGATTATTTTCCTTGTTTTAATGAAAAACTCTCTTAATTTTGATATAACATTTATTAAAACAAGCCAATCTTTTTTACTTGTGTGGAAAATGCTTCTTGAATTAAGAATTTTTTAGACACTTGGACTAGAAACAAGACAAAAACTCTAAGTAAAATTTTATTTTATTTTTGCAGTGTATTCAATGAATATGGAATTTGATCCTAGTATTGGACTTTTAGGAGCGGAGGACAGTTCTTGCAGTAGAAACCAAACACAAGCAATTCTATTTTGTATGTGTACAGCAAAAAAACAAATTTTACAAATGTGGAAATTTGTTGCTGTCCTCACCTTCGAAATGTGGGCTAGATAACTTGGAAATATGCTACACTTAGAAGAACTGAGATTCACACTAAGTGACAAATTGAGTATACTTACATGGATACCAATAATCCAATTTTAATACGATGAAGACAATACTCTGATTAAGAGTCTACCATGTAAACAGCGATTTTTGATTAATTTAATCAGATTATGGTCATAAACAGAAATTGGATTAGGACATGTGGAATATGCTGATTTTAGTCGCATTATTGAAGTGCAGTACAGACATGTAAACACCACAATCAAATATTACTATCAAGTAAGACTTGTTGCTGCGTTTTGTGACAGGATATTCCATACACACACAGCTGTTTGACATTATTCTCTGCACCTACCGACTCACTGAAGGACCACAGACACCCGCATCATGAAATGCAGAGTTTTTTTCTTCTTTCCATTAAGTGTGCGGTATCAAATTCTATTAAAACAACACTCTTCTAGCAGTTCTTACTTCACGTGCGCATCCAGTACCTCAGTTTGTCACGAGGGGGCATGAATGAATTGTTCCTGAATGAAAGTGAAACTGCTGGACTGCATGAAACACCCAAAATTACATGAAACTCCGGATGAAACATGGATAGCGTGGTGACGCAATGACGCTAAACAATATGTGCCATAACATGTACAACGGGACCATGAAAAGAACATTCAAAAAGCAGCTTGTGTAAACACCTTAATCATATTATTGCCTCAGATTAAGGCAAATAACTCGACTACTGATGTCCATGTAAATGTAGTCACTGTCTATTTTTAACACGATTTGGGAACCATTCATACTATTGGTTTCTTGTGTGCAACTCATTAACATAACAGATATGGTCATACTACTGGGGTATTGTGTGAATTCTGAAGAAATAAATGAATTTAATCCATTTTGGAATAAGGCTGAAACATTAAAAAAATGCTTTCTGGATGCACTGTATATAATAATTCCTACAATCTGCTACTCACCAGAACATTGAGGGCGGATGGGAGATTGTCCACAGGGAAATCAGGCAGGCTTAAGCTGGCAGACTCTTGAGAACAAAGAGTAGTGGCGAAAGACAAGAGCTGGGACACTCTACGATGAGAAAAAACAGTTTTAGCATACAATTTGCAGCATCGTCAATGAAAAAAACATATTTGAAAACTACCTTTCAGCAGGAACATTTGATCCAATTCTGTAGAGATGCTCCAGCTGGTCCTTAACATGAAAACATAAAGAGTTACACACCAGATGCAACACATTTGGTGATTTTCCCCTCCATAGGTAAACCTGCATCTTCCCTACTACTTATCTTACATATGTAATGCTCTCACTAAGATCCCTACAATCAGCTTAACTTTACAAAAAAACAATTATGACACCCCCCAAATGTTTTCATATTCCCATATTCTGGTCATCAGGGTTTTCAGGGAGAACGAGGATTACATTTGAGGATTAAATTCCCATTTATTGGTAATTCTCACATTTTATAACATGTTAGTGTGTGAAAGCACCTTGAAGGGAAGGTAGTAAATGTCTCTGGCCTGGAAGCGGGAGCGAAGTGGTGGATCCAGCGGGTTTCCCTTGTATCGTGGTACAGGAAGGCCGAGAGCAATGACTCGAAAGTCCTCACTCACCCGAACAATCTTCCAGGCATCCAGCTCTTCTTTAGTGTGCTCCTATTAGACCAACACAAAGGTAGGAAACACTCTGGTAAATAAACTGTTATTTCACAATAGTTTAAAAAAAAGTAATACTTGCTTTTGTTTTGGAAATAGGCTTAAAACAACAAAATAAGAACAAATCAAATTTAATACAAAATAAATAAACAAATGTTTAATGAAGTGTATTTCAAAATAAAATAAAATAAAACTTTTCTAAATTAAACTATATTAATTCAAACAAAAATTGTTTTAATATAGAAAGTTATAGAACCAATATTAAATTTGATCAAATATTATTAAATTTAAAATAGTATAACTTCAGTTGAATATAAATATTGATAAAAACATTTTGTTTAAATAAAATTAAGAGAGAAAATAACATAAAATATATACATTGGATAACATAAAATTAAACTAAACATAATATAGATTCATCTAAATATAATTTTTTTATAAACAAAAAACAAATAAAATAAGATATGGCAAAAATAAACAAATACAGCAGATCACTACTAGCAGGTGCTACAAAACAATTAACACAATTATGCAAATAGTTAAAAATATATATTATTAGAATACAATTTTAATCGAAATAAAACATATTTAATTGGCTGTAAAACATAAAATATGCTGGTAAATATGCTGGTAAATGTCAGGTGATGTGCCTTTTTCTGTTTATGTGTGTATAACTAATAGCAAATGTAAATATATTTGGGTCAGTTTGACAAAAAGGGAACTTAAGGCCAATTTATACTTCTGCATCAAGCACACGCAAATGCTACGGCGCAGCCTACGCGTGGATGCATAGCCCCTCGCTGTGGCCATCGGCGACCTTGACGCGCACCTCTCAAAAAATGTAATGTGTAGCGCAAGCTGTGATTGGTCGGCTTAGTAGCGTTGAGGAGTGTGGACGGAGGTGAGAGCTGCGCGCTCGATGCAGCGAGTGTTTATAAATGTGGAGTCCCATGAAGGAGCTCCGGATGGAGACAAAGCTCGGAGACGGTTGTTTTGTGTTTACCTTATGATTAAAGTTGTTGCACGTCCGCCAGTTCCCGCCTCTAAATCTGCGAATTTAAGCCACTTGTACATTAAGGAAATGTTCAGAAAAAACAAAACACTAGCGAAGAAACTCGACACAGAGAAACATAAACACCTACTGCCAGCTAACGTTTCGGAAGTTTTATTCCAGAGAAACAGGAACAGAGCGTAGAAATATAAATGCATGGCTACGTGCGAGGCTTGCGCCGTGGGTCATGCCCATCACTTGACGCAGAAGCATAAACCAGTCTTTACCTTAAGCCAGGACGAACCCTTCAATAAAATAGGCAATTAAGCAGCTTTTATAAAAATGATTTTGAAAAACACATCACTGATGTGTACCCTGAAACCATTTATGTCACTTCAAGTTATGTTTAGTTAAGAAGGCTCATACGAGCAATTTAGTCTAGGACTAGCCTAAGCCTGGTCTCTCAAACCAGGGGTTACAAGTTTTGTTGATGACTGAATAAACCGAAAGTTTATTTCATTATATGAATGTGCTGAGACCTTTCATTATATGAATGTGCTTCAAACTGAAATGGAATATTGAGCAGGAGACAGCACTTTCTTTTTGCGCATCTTTCCCTCTTAGCAAACTAACAATAAGTGGTGTGTTAGAAAATATTATGGCTCAGCCATCAAACTGACATCAACAGAGGAAAAACAGCAACTCCAAATGCAGAAGTAAACGGTCAAACTTTGACTGAAGCTAACCAAAAGTAGATAATTTGAAAGTAATAATTGTTAACTTAAAGGGGTGGTCCAGAGTGTAATTTTAAGAGTTAGTTGTGTTTATAACATGCAAAGCAATGCATGCTTATGGTTTATTTGTAAAAAAATTAAATCACACTACTCTGCTAACATGAAAATGAATGTCATATTTCCTAGTTCCTCTCAAAGGCCTGCTAACATAATGTGCTTGCAGATCAGCTCTACGTCACTAGTAAAGTGTCATACCTAAACAAGCAAGCATTTTGTTTCAGCTGTGTAAAAAGTGCCGGTTAGAGTAGCTGTTAGCAGTATTTGTTTGAGCCTTAATCAGACAGAAAATGAAAAGGATGAACCTCATGCCTGCTCTCTAAAAAAACGTCTGTAATGAGTGAAAATAGGGTGTGGCTCCTTTAAGTGAGAATCAACATTTTGTGTGTGTGTGTGTGTGTGTGTGTGTGTGTGTGTGTGTGTGTGTGTGTGTGTGTGTGTGTGTGTGTGTGTGTGTGTACAGTCTGTAGATGCATGTAACACGAGAACCGCATGTGTGCAGGACAGATGTTTCTTTTTTTCTTTTTCTCTGATGCTTGGATTAATTTATTTTTCTGTAATACTGTATAGTGACACTGTTAACAGGAGAATAAAGCACAAGATGTGGAATGCGACCCGTGTGAGCTTTGATTGATTTTTCTGCTGCAACACAAGTTAGGCGAGTTATCCTGTATTTTTTTTACCTAACTCAACGCTTTCCATGCTATTCACATATATTCGGAATAAGCATGTGTAAGTAATATGAAACGTTCACATGTCTTTTGCGAGTTGTTATTTGAGATGCAGAACGCATGGAAAGCGGCTGCATAGATAGACACTGCAGCACTGGTGAAGACTGTGGCTGTTTACAGCGGTTTGATGGATAAATATGAATTTGTAGCTAAATTGTTAGCAGTGCCAAACAGCATTTCCCATTGTTTAGATCCTTGCTACAACACACTGTTAACGCTAGACACTGTGCATGTAATAGATCAACTTAAACAAATAAAAATACAGGTTGTGGCTTACAATCCACAGGTTTTGCTCCTTTAAGGAGTTTTAAGCCGAATTCAGAAATGAACTGAGATTCCGGAAGCTGTCCTTTGTCAACTGCTAGCTATATATTTTTTATAATTCTCTAGAACATAATTGAAATTAAACTGTAAGCACATCTCTCTTTGTGTCGTGTCCTTTGGAAGCCCAAATACAGAAACAAAAGAAGCTCTGTGGAAATAGCAGCGTTTGGATGGCATTTTAGCTTTCTCTGCTATAACATTACAGCGCCTTTGGCCATGCCCTGTTGCTGCACGGGGTATATGCGCGTGGTACATTACAGAGAAACTAAAGTTTAAAACATGATATCATCGTGGACCACCCCTTTAAATGATAACAATGCATGCTAGCAAAATAAACATTGTAATTTTAAAGGGCACATAGGTTACCACTTTTTCCAGATTTAATATAAGTATTTTGTGTCTCCAGAATGTGTCTGTAAAGTTTCATCTCAAAACACCCATTAGATTTTTTATTATACCTTTTATAAGTTTCTTTTGTGTAGCATTTAGCATATACTAGCTGTTTTTGTGTACTGCGCCTTTAAGGCTACTCCTTCATGCCCACTGTTTCCACGTGCCTGGCAGCGGCTCCCTCGGCTGCGTCAGACAACAGACAAACACGAAGGAATAAGATCTCACATAACGTTTGTGAGGAAAAACAACAGTAAGAACTTTACCAATGAGTATTTGATGCATGTTGTGGAGTTGCAGGATGAGTCACACACAATGTCGTTACAAAGTTCACGCACACACACAAATACACACACACACACAGCGCTGACAGGCACACACACACAGACAGAACGCGTTTAGCTTTGCACTGTTTTTGCACGCAAATGTGACAGAATACAAGTTAATCTCCACTGCTGTATGGATATCTGTTATGTTAATGTACAAAATAAACCTGATTTAACGTCCACAAACCGGGATTGAAGCATCTTCTTTTATGATTGTTCTGACATGCGGCTGTGTTGATGAAGTAATTGGCTGTAATTCATTACACACATGCACTGTTTTAAAACATTTTCAACTTGTAAAACTCACTCTTGATCACATTTGATGATGATTGATGATCCTAGCAAACTGAACAGACCTTTTATTTATGGTTGCTTAGTTTGGCAACGTCCTGGTCCTGTGTCTGGTTGATATGATTACACACGTTACTACGGAGACATGTTAATACGCAGCTGTCAATCAATTCGGTGGGCGGGGGGACCGCACTCCTACACCAAGTTGCAGTCGGTCTAAAAACCGCTCCAATTGGTCCACCGTTTTTACGTTGTTAAATTGAACAAAAAAGGACTGGGTGTGTTTATATCACCCCAATATGACGGTCTATACACCATACATACACATATGTCTGTCCAAACAGCTTGAAAAAGTAGATTTTTCACAATAGGTGCCCTTTAAGTTTGATTTCACACAGACTTTAAGCGTTCCCAACATCAACATGAAGCATCAGCTCATTCCTCAGCATGTCATTCCTCACCTCCAGGAGTTTGTCATAGCGGTGTGCAGACATGAGGAAACGTCCATCTTCTAGCTGCATCTCTCGATTCTCCAGCAGGTTATTGAGCACTGGCAACACATTCCTCTCTGCCTTCTCCAGTCCCTCCAATACCAGAATCCGGCCTTCAGTCGCCGCTCGAACCGCACACTGTACAAGACAGAAAGCTCATGTTGAGTTAAAGCATTTATAAAGTGGTTTGATTCTGAAAATATTAGTTGGCTACTTGAGCAGAGCTCAAAGGCCCCGTTTACACTAATAAATTTTAGATTTAAAACAGCGTTTTAAAATAAAAACAATGCTCGTCCACACTGGCGTTTCACCCAGCGTTTCTGAACAGCTCTCCGTTCACACTATACCGCTGAAAACCCACATCACATGACCACACACACTCTGGCATGCACTGCAGCGTATGCGGACGTCTGAGCTCCAGGCAGTCAGCGGGTGCTTTGAGCCCATCTACCCAGATAAGAGCTGTGTACGTTGGACAGTTCATTAAGGATCTACCGCTGGATCTAATCTCACCATATTTGTTAAACGTGATATTTAAACAGCATTTGAGAAATATTAAAAAAAATAGTACTGGAGTGACTATGAGCACCAACAAACATTTATTAATTTAGTTTAAATTACATAATGTACTTAAAAACAACTTAAAAATTAGGAAGGATTAAGGTTTTATTTAATTAGTCTGTATTTATGTCATTGAAAATCCAATAAAAACAGTAATATTGCAGAATATTATTTTAATTTAAAAGAATAATTGGATTGTGTGTGAATGTATTGGCAAAACGCAATTTATTCCTATAAATGTAATTTATTATTGGATATTTAGTAACATTACTCCAGTCTTCAGGGTCATTATTTTAATATGCTAATTTATTTTAGTTAAAATAAATCACTGATTCTTAAAGGTAAAACAAATCTGCTTCATATTATTTGTAGAAACTTTAATACATTTTAATTTCAACTAATTAAACTATAACCATGAAGGCCTATATTATCTCTCACAGACAAAAAAAAATCCTGCAACCCTTCTGGGTAAAATATGGACAACTCAAACTCATAGGGAAATTTTTAAATTAAAAATGTACCCAAATTTATGTTGTAAAAAGCACAGTTTTAAAAGTGCATAATGATTCACACTTAATACTTTATGCTTACATTTTAAAATAATGTCACTTATAATATTTACTCACAAATAATGGCAAGATATGGTATACATTATGGTACTATTTGCTATACAATACATCTACTCATCCATTATTGCTAAGCATTACACACCATATAAGTCATCATCCGTATTCACCCACATTTTACAGCATTATTTTCAGTATAGCACAATCATCTGTAAATTTTCATTTCTCTTATACAGTACCAATCCACTCTTAAATGTTCACGGATGTACATTGGTTGTCTTGAAATGCTTCATAAGCTATGTAAATGTTCACTTCTAACATGTTTGTCACTATAATCACAAGTTGATGATTCATGATCACTAAACAGCAAAGAACAGTAACTTGAACTCTATCTGTTGCTACTTTAAGTAATACAGAGATTTAGGCTTATTCATTTAGTGAATTAAAATATATATATATATATTTATAAAGAAAAAAAGAAAAATGCTTATAGTAAATATAAATATAACACATTTGTATATAAATAAAATAGTAACAAAATCAAAGTAATAAAAATACATTCACCCGAAAATAAATTAATAAATTAAATAAATAAATAAATAAATAAATAAATAAATAAATAAATAAATAA
>CAIGQZ010032451.1:6022144-6034646 GCA_903798205.1 Danio tinwini | reverse complement strand
ATAAATAAATAAATAAATAAATAAATAAATAAATAAATAAATAAATAGAAAAAAATACTGGGAAAAAATAAAACAAAATCTGGAATTTTTTATTTATTTATTTTTTTCTTGATTTTTGGGCAATAGTATTGAAAGACCAACTTTTTTATATATATTAAAAAAAATTAATAATCAGAAAAAAACTGGAATGACTCTGTTCTGTCTTGAAAAGGAATTCCTAACTGCTCTGTGTTGAGGAAAGTGTTGATCTGTTATTTCACCCACTTCAGAGAGCAGTTCAATAGATTTAAGACAAGTCCATTTTTCGGATCTTCCCCCATTAGTGGTCTGACTCTCTAAATCTTGTCTGTTATGAAGATTCAGTGATGCTGACATATGTGCTCAGGAATCAAACGCCATTGACGTCAAAGGCAGGAAATTCTGGGCTACTTCGATGGCCGCAAAACAAGTCGCCATATAATTAGGTTAACATGTAAATATATGCCTGATTGTGTGGGAACAGGGTCTATAAATATGTAGCCAGATGGTCCAAATTTAGCTTAGCACCAATATCCATTGGATGCCATAATTACATAATTACTAGAAATGCCTTTGACACAGACTAGAGAGACTAGTTAAGACCACACACAAGTGTATTTGTTAATGACACAGCAGACTGTAAATAAAGGAATTAAATGCCTTTTGACCGACTTGACCTCAATGAGGGATAAGAAAAGAGAGTTAAACAGGAAAGAGAGTTTGGACCACAAGTAACAAGTGACTTCCTATATAAAGATGGCCATTTGGCTTGTGGTGAAATAATGAAAAGCAGAACATATGACAGATAGTTTTATTTGTTGTGATTAATACAGTTTATTAATTTAATAAAAGGTCTGAAAACTGTAACATTAGATTAAAAGTCTAAATACAATCATATTAAAATAAAATAAGCATTTAGGGCTTACTCACACTTTGCTATCCGAACCGTGCCCAGGCCCGTTTCCCGGATTGTTTGAGAAGTGTGAGTGCTCTGAATCGGGCTCAGGCAGGGTTCACTTGGGCGGCCCTGGCCTGGTTGGAAGAGGTGGGCCTGAGCGCGGTTCACTTGGGCTCAGGCGCGGTACGCTTACAGTGTGAGTGCAAGCGTGCCTAAGCCCGAAACTCAAAGCGAGACGTGACTTTTAAGGGACAGTTTCATATGGATTAATTAATCATTCGTACTGTTCAATGAACACAAACTGTTGTAGATTATTAAAGATGCAAACCCCTCACTGCACGTCAGCTGCGCCTTCAGCAAACCTCCTAATTCCTGCAGCACGAGGACTTTGATTGTTTATGAGCGTCAAAAGTGGCTGATCTGTTCGGCGAATTATTAGACTGCGTGTCACCTCATATCAAACAACTTAAACTATATAAATAAAGAAATCTCCACTGTGCTGAGTGAGAGCACTTACTGAGCAGCGCATCATCAATGACGTAAGCGTGCCCAGGCCCGAATGTAATGTGAATGCCGGCCGTCGGGGGAGACGGGAGGGGGGGACAAGCGTGCTTTGGCCCGGTTCAAAGCAACTGTACATAGTGTGAGTACGGCCTTAGTCTATTGGCCCGTTTCCACTGAGTGCTACTGTAAGGTACAGTTCGGTTCAGTACACTTTTATGGCCGTTTCCACTGTGAAAAGGTACCTAAAAGCGAACCATACCATACCACTTTTTGGGTACCTATTCGGAAGGGCACCTTGCACAACAAAACGGTACCAAAAGGCGGAGCAAGACGTGCAGCTGAGCACTATTTGTTTACAGAGATACGTTACTCACTTGTGCAACAAGCTAGCAGAATGAAAACAAATGAACCGCCATTTTTAAAAACACAGCCGAGACATAACACTGTAATAATATATACATATAATAATGAGCCATGGTCGACCCGAGCTCAAACAAACCTTGTTGTCGTCTTGATGAACAGCCACAAAGCCAAGAAGAAGAGCCCTGTGCCCTGTAGTTGTTTACAATGCCGTCTAAAGTGCGAGCGGTTTCGCTTTGTCGCTTGCGCTCACGGTGCATCTATATTGGAAATAACAAACTTCTCAAGCTGATGATAATAATGTGCGCATGATTATTGAAGTGCTTCTGACACCCGATCCTTTCCGAAACTGACAAATGCGAGAGTGAAGCACGAAAAAACAAAAGAGAAGCCCAAAAAAACAGAGAAGCAATGATTGTTTTAGCAACCTAAAACATGAACAAACTGCCATGTTTAACTATTGTTGTCGCCTTTTGGACTATTATGAACTCGAAATGACGGAATTACTATGTAACAGAGGTTACATGTGCTGGTGAAGATTAAAGACACAGATGAGAGGTTTACACTGACTGTGGGCTATACATTGTGTGTTGTTTTTGAACCAAAATAAGGACTAAATGTATGCTGTGTGTAGTTTTTCTGTAATTGCTAACATATCGGAGACTGTAAAGGTCTGTATGTGTTCATATATGTTGCATTTATTTATTTAAAATAACTGCAGACATTACAGTAGGCTATTTTACCTATTTCATTGATCTGCAGTTATACTCAAATCATGTTCATAGTAAGGTTAGTAATGAACATTTATACACAAGTATGTATGTGTGTAAAGCATCTGTTTTGTGAGAAGGGCTTCTAATATATGTGAACGACTCATACAGCTTTACTTTGACATTTCCTTGAGCAAGAATGACGTTGACAAACTTTGTCGTACACCACGCCCACCAAAAGGGTTAAGGGTGGAAACTCAGACCTAAGAAAGGTCACCCGTACCATCTTGTACCACTCAGTGGAAACAGGCCATATGACACCTCCACCAAATGACACAAAATCAAAGTGTGTGTATATCATGTTAGATGGATTATGCTGGCTTTTTATCTATGGTTATCAAAACGTTAGAAGTAAAATATATAATGCATTGAAGCTTGCATCAGAAAAATAATTATGCTATAATTATGAAACATCATTTTGCTTTATATTAAAATGTTTTATATTGACCTTATTCTTCCTATAAGAGCAGGTGCAGCCATTGGAATCAACAACATGAACGCATAGATCCATCCTGCCTTATATCAACAGTTCAGACTGCTGGTGGTGGTGTAATGGTGTGGGGGATATTTTCTTGACACACTTTGAGCCCATTAGTCCCATTAGCCATTAGCCAACTGAGCATAGTGTCATTGCCACAGATTACCTGAGTATTGTTACTGACCATGTCCATCCCTTTATGACCTTTGTACCCATCTTCTGATGGCTACTTCCAGCAGGATAACGTGCCATGTCTTAAAGCTAGAACCATCTCAGTCTGGTTTCTTAAACATGACAATGAGTTTACTGTACTCAAATGGCCTCCACAGTCACCAGACTTCAATCCAATAGAGCACCTTTGGGATGTGGTGGAATGGGAGATTTGCATCATGGATGTGCAACAGACCAATCTGCAGCAGCGGCGTGATGCTATCATGTCAATATGGACCAAAATCTCGGAGGAATATTTTCCAGCACCTTGTTGAATCTATACCGTGGAGGATTAAGGCAGTTCTGAAGGCAAAAGGGGGTCCAACCCCATACTAGTAAGGTTTACCTAATAAAGTGGCCAGTGAGTGTACGTTCCATACAAGAGCATGCTTTCATTTAATACAGTACAGTGGTGTTAGAATAGGAAAAGCTGCTGATTTATCAGTTTGTGAAAGGTCAAAGTGTGATGTCACAGTGATTCTGAACTCGGAAATGCCACACGTTCTAAGTTGATCATATGTTGCTGAAGGAAGTATATTTCAAAAGTCGTGCACAAATCAACCCAAGCTCATTGGAAATACGTGCCTGAGCCTACAATTTTGCAAAATGTAAATTACATTGCTCTATTTATATATTTTATTAATATAGGCGCTGTCTATATTTTTGCAAATATTAAAAACATTGTTTAGGGTATGTTTTGTTATACATTTGAGATGCAAATTTTTCTTGTATATGAGAAGGCGGGGTTTGTCATATCACCTAGACTAGCATACTACTAAGCTAAAAGCTTTCCCAAACTCAGTGTTTTTAAAAGTAAATGTAAGAGAAATGTACACTACAACCATGCAGTTTACATCGATTTTACATTGTTTTACCTCTTTTGTGGAATAATGATTCACTGGAGTTGAATCCTGCTCCACATGTATAACATTGTACAAAGTGAGCTACCGAGCAAACTGACCACACCAGAAAATTTGCCCATACAGAGATAGATAGGTGAGGTGACATTAAATTACAAATCATAGACACCATTAAACTGTTTATTTATTGTTTATAAATTGCTTCTTCATCTACTGATAATTTATCCTATTCACAGAGACTGCAGGGCAACAAATCACCAGCAGAAACAACAGCGGTGACCACAGCACACAGTTCATCACAGACTTGCCTGTGTATGGACGATGATTCAGTTAAGAACACATGGTAGCTGTTCACCATTAATGCATGAATGGGCTCAAGATCAGACAGCCTCGTCTGACAAAATAAGGTTCATGACAACTAGAATGGTTAATGCATGAATGGGCTCAAGATCAGACAGCCTGGTCTGACAAAATAAGGTTCATGACAACTAGAATGGTCAAGAAGGATTCAAGAAACATGCAGATTAATTTCTGTTAATGGCTTGGTCTCCACATCCACCTAACATAAACCCGATTGAACATTTGTGATTCAACTTAGAAAAACAGCTTCACATTGCAGCATTACCATCACTCAGCAATGTATACGAACTAGATCATGTTGTGCTAAGATTTGTCACTCATTTCTTATTAGGTGGATAGTCATAATGTTATTCCTAATCTGTGTATAAAGAGAGAAAGAAAATGCATGAAGAGTTGATCATTTAGTCTAAAACATTCCCTATTCTCACATAAAGGCCAGTCAACTGGGAGTTGTTTGCCTGACACACAAAGCTTGTTATATAGGTCTGAAAATGAGCGCAGGGCCCAAGAGAGCAGTGGGATGCTCTAGTTAACACCCAGCCCCCACACACAGCCCACCTTTTAAGCAAGCCGTCCACACCCGCTGTCTATCCATCATCCCAGACAGCAAAAACAAGCAGAAGCGATGGAATTCGATGCAATACTGTAATTCTGCAGTGTGAATTAAAGCAAATACATCATCTGCTTAAGGAGCAATTGATCGTCAGAATGTTTTAGAGTCATGTGCTCTGGACTTAATGATTTAGATTGCAAGGGTTATGACCCCATGTGCAGTTTAAAAGGCTCAGAGACAGTTTCCAAGGCAACATAAGCATTTTCTTACTGAAACTTCTGAGTGAAGCTTTCATTCATTTTATGAACAGAAGAGCAGCGGCTGATACCTCAATGCTTGGGAAGACAAAGCTGAATAAGTTGACATGATTAATCATCAAGAGGAGGTTTTTCAAGAAAAAAATATGCACTGTAAAAAAATTGGTGTCATCTTAACTTTACAAATTACTTCAACATCAATTCAACAGACTAAAAACATTAGCATAACTGAAGAATAATGTTGGAACCTGACTCACTTATTAAACATAAAAAGTCATGTTGGCATTACTTTTTGATGATATACTTTTTACACAGTATAAAAAATAAAAGTAAAAAATAATGTAACATTTGAAAGGATTGAGGCTATGAAGTTTTAAAAAATAATCAAGGCAAAAAAAGAGAGTAATGATTGTATCACAAAAAGAAAAAAAATATATGAAAGTTTTTGAAGGTCACAGCAGTCATTACAGGGATCATTCACTCAAAATGAAAATTGTCATTTACTCACTCTTGACTTGTTTTTAGTTTTTTCACAGAAGAATATATTTTGAAAATGTTAGCAAGCAACCTGTTATTACTGATATCTTTAATAGGAAAAAAATACACTACCTGACAAAAGTCTTTTTATCGATCACAGTTGTAAGAGCAACAAATAATAACTTGACTTCTAATTGATCAGTTGGAAAAGTGGTCGACGGTAGATATTTCTGATGAATCATCTGTTGTACTGCATCCTAATCATCACAAATACTGCAGAAGACCTATTGGAACCCGCATGAACCCAAGTTTTTCACAGAAATCAGTCAAGTTTAGTAAAGTAAACGTTATGGGCATATGAGAGATCTGCAGAGTGGATGGCAACATCAATAGCCTGAGGTATCAAGACATTTGTGCTGCCCATTACAGTACACACCACAGGAGAGGGTAAATTCTTCAGTAGGATAGAGCTTATTCTCATACTACATCAAAGTTCCTGAAAGCTAAGTTCAAGGTGATGCAGGATTGGCCAGCCCTGTCACCAGAAATTAACATTATTGAGCATGTCTGGGGTAAGATGAAGGAGTCGGCATTGAAGACGAATGCAAAGAAACTTGATGAACTCTGTAAGTCCTGCAGGAATGCTTTCTTTGCCATTCCAGATTACTTTATTACTAGATTAATAAGTTATTTAAGTCATTGTAGAGATGTATGGATGCCATCCTCCAAGCTCATGGTAGTCATACACGATATTAAATCTTTTTTCACTGCACCATGACTTTATATTCTATACTGTACATTATTTCTGTTAAGTGACAGGACTTTTGTCTAAGCAAAGTCAGATCTTACTGTCTAATTTAACAATTTAAAATCAAGGCATGATCATTTTATTTATTTATTTATTTTTATTATATTATTATCTTTTTGGTACAGTACAGATTTAACTGGCATTTGTGGATGTAATTAAACATAATCTAGAGGATTTTGCCTTTCATATAAGCCATTTCTGACACCAAATGATCAACTAGATGTCAAGTTATTATTTGTTATTCTTAAAAGTTGGATAAGTGAACAGGCTCTCTTGCTTTGAATGACTTTATCTGAAGAACATTACTAGTATCCCACAGGACATCAGTAGTTCATTGAGGGTTAATTGTCCTACATGAAAATTAATGATATAACAAATTGTGGCTATGTGTGTATGAAATTATGAATAACAAATGTAGCAGGGAATTAAATTACTATTTATTTATTTGCATTAACTTTGTAACCTATAAAATCATGGGTCTCCTCAAGGTTTGTGTCTCATTTTGTGAGCCAACTGACAGTTGTTCGTCTCTCTCTTTTTTTCCTGCGCTGCAAGTGTGGTTCACTTCTCCTTCTGCTCGCAGCGCTCCACCCCTATCATGAAGCATTTTTTGAAAAATTTCTGAGGTAGACTTGAAATGAAAGAGGGGGGTTTCATCACCCTTTAAAGGGCATCACAATATCATTACATTATATACACACACAGCACATCCCAGAGACATAAGAAAACACGGAAATTTGTAATTATTAGGTACATTCACATCCCTGATCTGCAACTAAAAGCTGAGGATCATCGTTGTCATCTAACCTAATGGTTGGCACAGTCAGTGTTCATGAGAAGTAACTAAGTGCATTCAGGATGTCATCCATTACAAAACAGCGATCTTCACTGCCTGGCTGAGATACGATATAAAGTGGGTCTCAGACTGGACAAGAAGCACTGCATTCAATTATTTTTTTCAGCGTCATATCTTTACATTCCGCTAATTATTTTTACCCCCGTATTTTTTATGGAATTTCTGCACTCATCTGCAGCTAATGACGGCGCCTGCGTTTAAACAGTCTTTCATCTCTTTTTATGCTTTTACAACCAAATGGATGTCTATGGAGTCTATTTAACTGACTATATTTGAATTACATCACAACATCTATGCTGTGCAAGGAACCTTATGAAATTAAAAACAGTCACATAAACCTTTCACCGGAAGTTCATCATTGGCTGAAAAACACTAGCTGTGCATATAGCCCTTTGTAAAGTATCCGAAAGTGTTATCTAATTTTGATCAGTGTTCTTTTTCCAAATATTTTTCCAAATATATTTGCTTTTTGTGCTGTACTATAGAATATAGAGTAGAATGTATGCTATTCATTAATAAAATATATGCTCAAATATGCTTAGAAAACTGCTTTTTTGTAAGTGTAAAAGTCTGCAAAAAACTTTATAAGCTTTTTCCCTAAATTTAAATTTTGGTGGTCTGAGCACCGTTGCTAAAACAACTAATCAATTACAACTTAATAATAAAAAAACAACATAATAGTTCATATAAAGAAATCTAGCATAAAACCAAATGAACAAGCAATGATGATGTCAGAACACTAATGAGAGTGAATGGAGAAAGAGGAGAGCTTGCCTGATCAATGTAAAAGGCAGTTCCTGATCGGATCTCTCTGCGTTGTTTGAGATCAGTCTCAGTTGTGTCTCGGGACAGGGCAACATATTCAACCTCTCTCTTTGTTAATTCCTAACAAACGAGAAGAGGAGATTATAAGAATACAGCTGATGTGAAATGGTCAGAGTAATTTACTGTTTTGAATTTCGGCATATATTGGTTGGTGTGATTGGGGCAATGAAATTACCAAGTACTGCATGGCAATTGAACGTCGCAGAGGACCAGGAGGACCAATAAGAAATATATCCTGTCCGAGAAGGTCCTTCTGCATTATCCAGCGAAGGTGTTGGGTGACCATTTGTGGCAAGGCCTCCATCACTGCAAAAAACAAAAGAAATTCATAAAAAATGTTTAAATAAATTAATAAATTATACATACAAACATAAACAAAAGTGTACACATATTTGTAAATAAAATAATTACTGAATAATAAAGTGATGCCAACATTTGCCTAATATCTCAGGTTTGGGAAAGAGGAGAGGAATTTGGTGCAGGCATGCAGGGGAAAAGAAACAGAAAACAATTACATGGACATAAAATGTATTAATTAAATGTATTTGTAAATTATTAAATTACTTGCATCGAGTCAAATTTCTGATCCTTGATAATGATCTTTATTCATGTTAAAGGGATAGTTCACGCAAAAATGAAAATAATTTTGCAGCATTTACTTGCAGTAAATGGTTGTAAACTTTTATTTCTTCTTTTGAAAACAAAATGTATTCTGAAGAATGTTGGCAATAGCAGTCACTGATATCTATAGCAGAAGCAAAACATACCTTTGTGTTTAACAGGAGAAAGATACTCAAACAAGCTTGAAAAAAGAGGGGGATGAGTACATTTCATTTCTTAGTTAATTACCATCTTTGTTTATTATTGATGACAAAAAAGGTAATTGCAACTTTAACAGTTTAAATTAATTTTAAACCAAAGTAGCAAGTGCATAAAGTCATCCAAACATTTTCTCAGAATTATAATCACTTCTGTAAACTATATTCATTTATATTTTTAAATTACTCTTAATGGTTCTTTTTAGGGTTTTTTTGGGAGGGGGTTATTGTTGTTTTTTGTGGCTTTTAATGGAGTCAGCTGTTGTCAGAGCAATTACAGGTGTTTTATAACTTGCACATACTGTGATTCACTGGCACAAGTTCTGGATTTCTGGGGGTTTTGAGGACATACGAGATTTCTCCTATCTTCACAGTGTCACCTGTGAAGAAAACAAGAGTTCATTTAAACAACAAAACAAAGCAAATGTAACAAACAAACGTGACATTTTAAGCATTCTGTTTAAACACAAACCTTGTAAACCAAACATTGTTTCATATTGTATTTCTATATTCATGGAAACGTTAAAGACGCATGCACACATTTCTGACAGAATAAAAAAAGAGAAAAGTTTGTGCGCTGTTTGACCCGTGAGTGGACAATGTGACAGTTTAAGTGAACGGTCACTAAACTTGTTTAACAGTCTTTACTGTCAAAAATACATGATATTATATCATATAAGCAGACTTTGACTTTGATGGATCCAGTACCTGATGATGTGTTAAGGAGTTTGACCTCATGTGCGCTGCAGTTCCAACCTTCTTTTGACATCAAGGGTCCTAATATATGGCGAATCCTTCTCGCAGCAACGGCTGCTGCCGTTCCTTTGAATAAAATACGCGAGTGCATCATGAAGCTTTATAGATTAAATAAAATAATAACCACATACACTGTTAAATATCCACTGTTATTTAATCATGTTCACGTCACGTCATGTCATAAGTGTTTACACCACCGGTATACAGCTCTAGACGGAGGGATTAGAAAGAAGGACAGAAACTGTGCATTCAATAACTCCTCCGTGTGGAACGGGTTGCTGTTTCATGGGTTCCTAAAGAAGCAAACTCGGAGAATCAGTTAAGAAAACGGTTAAAGACTTTTTAAAAGTCTAGTTAAGCGTTGATTTTTAGGAATAACTCATGAATGTTGCTTCTGCTATACGGTAAGCATGGTCGAGATTTCGAAGATGTTTGTAATCTGTTTAGGTTAAATGTGGATTGGCTACAGTTATCTAAACTTTACAAGCAAGCATGTGTAGACCATTTGGATAGAAAAAAAATTAAATACATTTCGTCTTAGCTGAACAGTTCGAAATCCTCTTGGTATATCAGACAATTATATTATTATTAATGATTTTCATTACAATAACGTTTTAAACAACTATTGAGATACGTTTTATTATTATTATTATTATTAATAATAATAATAATAATAATAATAATAAGTGAATATATATTATTCCTTTCCTTATTCTGTTATCAACTTCTATAAGTTTTACGTTATGGTTAAGATTGAATAAAATAAAATAAAATAAATATGTATAGACATCTACAGTTAAACATCATCTTGGTAAATTAGCTAGACAATTAAATGATTTTGATGCAAAATTGTGTCAAATGTAAATGCACAATGTGTGTTACTCTTAACTCTTTATGACCCAACGAATAATGTTTTAAACAACTAGCAGGGGTGGGCTTAACCAATAAGCGAGGCAAGCAGCCACTTGGGACCTCAGGGAATTAGGGGGCCCCGACCAATGGCAAGATTAACAATATAGCTCTTTTATATATATTTTTTTATCATATGATGTAAAATCTGTCTGTAACTATTAGGATTTTAATGTTATTACTTCTTTTCAAAACCAGGTCTCCCCATGAATAATGGAATGTTCCTTCCGTGCTGCAAATATTCAAATCTAATCACACATATGGCTAATTAACTGTACATATAGTTAGTTTGTGAACTTGTTTTTTTTTATTTGTGAATTTATTGTATTTAATGAATTAATAAGTTTATTTACAAAAAAAAATCGACAGAGAAAAAAAAATATCTATAGAGAAAGAGAGTGTTTTGAGTTTTAATGCTAGGGCACTACAGACTATTCCGATGTGGTGATGTCATTAGCCCATGAATATTTCCTGCTTTTCGTAAAACTTTTCATAACTAACAAGAGGCAATTCAATCATAAGTTAACATTAAAATAGCTGTCATAAGATTATCAATATGCAGACATTTTGGATTCTCAAGATGTATGGAAATTAAACATGTAAAACAGGACATACGTTAGAACCATTGTTACTGTTTACATCCCTCAAAACAGTCTATGCCTGAAATTGCTAAGGCCCCCCAAATCACTAAATCCGCCCCTGACAACTGATATTTCAAAATTTTTGGTCAGCTAATAACAACATTAGAATAATATTTGTATTAGTATGTCATGTTGCTTGTAGCAAACATAAACATGTCTTTCTAAGCAGTCGCAAAAAGGCAATTTTAAACCAAGGGCTGTTTATTGTTATTAAGTCTTTGAAAAAGTGGGATAAAAAGCAGGTTCCGTGACGTCACGAATAGCGCTCCAATTCCTTATAGGGATTTGACATTTATCACGTGGAGAGAAGCAGGCTCAGCCTCTGGGAGACCCTGGTAGAGTAGGGAGGAGTGGAGAAAGGGAAATAACACTCGGTGTAATAGACTCGAACCATATGCCCGATTATACGAATAAAAGTAGCGCGTCATTTGTGCTGAAAGCGTGCGCGAACGGATCCTGAGCACAGGGACTAGGAGAATATGGAAGATGACTGCCAATATACTCGCAGCCCTGCCTGGGAAGAACTGGTCAGTACTGCTGAACATTTTTTTGTTAGGACAGACGTCAAAGAGATCCTTTATAACCTTACGCACATGCAGATCACTGCTGATAGGCGTTAATTAAGGATTTTAGATCTGATTGTGGCTTATCGCGATGTGAGTGCAAGCAAGATCGCTGCAGCGATACGCGAAGAATCTTCCATCTTCTGCTGAGTTTGGTCGCTCATTAGGCGAGTTTACATTCCTCTGTACAAACCGATGAACTTTATCAACGGGACGGATTTAACGTTAGCAATTAGCCTTTCAGTCAGTCGTGAAAATATTAAGTTATATATAGCTTATCAAACTTATTAATGAACATTTAGTCTGTTTTTTTAATACAGTGATTTTTCCTTATTTTTTAAGCGAATTTATCAGGAAGATGTGCCACGGGTTTTCTTGATGACATTCGCTATCTGCTGCTGTTAGCTATTCAAAGTCACAATGGAGAGGAAATATGTGCCAACCGCAATGACCCATTTTCAAGTGGATATAGTGGAAGTAAATTATACTTAGATGTGTATTTGGTGACATGTATAGCCCTTACATTTGGAGATGTTGGAAATTAGAGCTCTTTAGTGACATATATATATATATATATATAT
>CAIGQZ010032451.1:5992043-6012425 GCA_903798205.1 Danio tinwini | reverse complement strand
TATAATATAATATAATATAATATAATATAATATAATATAATATAATAAAATATAATATAGGGCTGCACAATATATAGTTTCAGCATTGATATCGCAATGTGCACATCTGCAGTCACATCACAGAATCTGCAATGCTGAGTTGGCATTATATCATTTTGGATTATATACAGTATATTTTATTGGGATATTATATTATATCAGTTCAAATAGACAAATGTTGTAGGGTTACTGCAGTGTTTAAACATAATGGAGTAAAAGTTTAGCATTTGCACAGGTTTTTTAAGCGCTATGAGACTTTAAATAATTTAGATACAAGCAATTTTATTGAACTATTTAAACAATAAAGGCTTTGCAGTGTTATTTTATGTTAGATTTTTTTTCATTTTCTGTACCTGAATACGATTTGACAATACCCTGAAAATGATAAAGCACTGTTTATTTCACTTTTAGATTTGTTCTATTGCAATTAGCTCTGCTTGTACATTGTTTATCATGCATGATTTGTTTCCCTACAAAATCATGCAAATCAATCGAAGAAAAAAAAATTGTTTCCAAATAGAGCAAATCAATTAATCTTTGAAATTGTATTTACATTGCAATATATATCGCATAAATACAAAATATTGCAATGTCGAAATTTTCCAATATTGTGGCTATAATATAATATAATATAATATAATATAATATAATATAATATAATATAATATAATATAATATAATATAATATAATATAATATAATATAATATAATATAATATAATATAATATAATTCCTAGTACTGGGTTGCAGCTGAAAGGGCATCCGCTGTGTAAAGCTGCGGTCACACTAGAGTTTGTGCTTGCGAAATTCTGTCGTACGGTGCTGCGAAAAGGGGCAGGATTAAACAAGATGATTTAGAGACATTAAAAAAAGCGAGCTATTGCTCTGTGTTTTAAATTTCTGTTCAGAGAGGTCATGTTTTGATCCTGGATTGGTCTCACACAATCAAGTGATGCGATTTCGCAGGTTAGAGTTCACCAAGCTTGAACTTTGCACCACAGCGAAATGCGAAACTTGACGCATGACCCTGCGTTTCCGGTCTGACGCATTCGCGTGCGTATGACTGGAAGTCTATGGGGAGAAATGTCCAGTGTGACCGCAGCTTAAAGGGCACCTATTTTACCCCTTTTTTAAGATGTAATATTAATATTATGGTTCTTCTGAGTGTGCCAGTTTAGGTTCAGTTCAAAACACAATTCAGATTTTTTTTTGATGTGTTAAAAAGTGCCATTTTGGGGGCGTGTACACAGTTTGCTGTTTTAGGGGCGTGTTGCTTCACATGAAAATTAGTTTCGACTTCCCGCCCAACTTAACAAGGGGGTGGAGCCAAGAGCTCCCCTGTTTGTGTATGGCAACAGAGACAGGCAGACAGAGAGAAGCAACATGAGTGAGAGGACCAGCATTCAGCCGTACATGTACGACTCGGACACAGACCAAGCAGAGAATACAAAAACATTTGTGTCAGCCAACTGTGTGCTAGTTTAAAGCTCCAAGCTTGTAGCCTACATCGAGACTAATAACCAAGCACACTGAATTAACTTTGACTGAAGGGCATCAGACACCGGATGCACCGCGACACAGTGCGCACATGACAATTGAAAGTATTGTACACTTGCGGCGCCGCTGTGTGTCCCCTGATAGAAACTTATGTTTAGAATTCAGAAATGCATGCCGCTGCGTGGTGCGACGCTGCGTGTCGCAGAGCATCGCTTTTTGTGTACAACCTGCTTGAGGCTATAACTAAAGGGCGTCATACACCAGATGCACCGCTCAGAGCCACGACACGGCACACCAGACGCGCACATTCGCATGTTATTTAAAATTTAAATATTCAGATAACGCTCTGTGGCGCGACAGAAATAAGAACAGTGTGCTGAGCAGGGCCAGCGCGTCCATAGAGGCGACCTAGGCGGCAGAATAGTGAGTGAACCCCCCCGGTCCTCACTTTTATCCGCGACACCCACTCCCTCCCGGTCCTTACTTTCATCCGAGACACCGCGAAATGCATGGCGCTGCACGTCGTTAGTTCGTTATTTCCAATGGAGGGACGCGCACATGAGGCAACGCCCTTGCACTTTCCAGCTGCACCTAGTTAAGATGACAGGAAGCTTCTGTGACCGCAGGAAATGCAAACCGCTGAAGTTTAAGGAAGATGCAATAAAAAGTACACATGTATGCAAACACTGGTGCAGAGGAGAGCGATAACGTGGTGAATGTTGAGCCCAATGAGCCTTACATATAAAAATAGAGCAAAGGTGTTTCTTTGGTGACGTCGCTTTGACTCACACGCTGAAAATGGCGGACGTGAAACAACATACTGAGGATATGGTAATGCGCACCTGTCAATCAATATTGGTGGGCGGGGGGACCGCACTCCTACGTCAAGTTGCGGTCGATCTCAAAACAGCTCCAATTGGTCCACTGTTTTTATGTTGTTAAATTGAAAAAAAAGGACTGAGTGTGTTTATATCACCCTAATATGACGGTCTATACACTATACCTACACATATGTCTGTCCAAACAGCTTGAAAAGTAGATTTTTCACCATAGGTGCCCTTTAAAACATATGCTGAAATAGTAAAGCCTCATTCCCACTACAAGAGACTCGCAGCGGCAAAGCGACAAGCGACCATTCATTTCAAAGGAGAGCGAGCATCTTCCGGCATCCTCCGTCTACGCAAGCGACAGCGACAAGCTACTTTCTTGAGCGACGACCAATATGAGCACCAGTAGAGCTCACGTGATCCTCTCTCAGCTCGCTCAGAGGCTGGTTGTGTTCGTGTATATATATACCTACACAGACCTGCGTTTACAGCTGGTCGCATTTATTTTATACAGTCATTGGTCGCAACCCAGAGCGACAGGCAGCTACAAAGTTGCTGCTAGTCTGAATGAGGCATTAGCGGTTCATTCGGCTGTGGCAACCTCTGATAAATCAGAGACTAGGCCGAAGGAAAATTAATTAATAAATAATATATTATAATATAATATTTTTTGTGAGGGCTATGCTTGGGGTAAAGTAATATACAGCAGCACTCATTTAAAAATATCTATATTTATAAAAAAATAACCATAAAACTTGACAAAGCATGTTTGTAAGTGTGTGTGTGTGTGTGTGTGTGTGTGTGTGTGTGTGTGTGTGTGTGCATGTGTGTTTTTATTAAAATTATATTTTTATATTAAAACAAATATACACATACTGAGTGAGATATAATATCTGAGGTATAATTTGTGACAATATATTCTGTATAAAATTTGTGTAATTGTACAACATTAAATATGTTAGAGCTGTGAACAAAACACTGTGCCATTTACTAACAGTGTCTACAGGATAAACAGGAATGCAGCGATGTGGTGTGAACACAGCTGGGGTTTGTGCGAGTCTCTGTAGAGATTTCACTGAAGCTCTGTGGGCTGATGCCTTGTAATTTAGTGGGAGCTCAAGTGTAACAGAGCATTTGATCCCCTCATCCGCACATAGACATTAATGGAGAGGTAAAACACTGATATCTTCACACACAAGCAAACACCAGGGGACCAGAACTGCCCAGCATGATGTTTTATGAAGTTTACACAACATTGGATGTTCTTAATTTAATATATGTAGGCTGAAATTAGGGTGACTTGGCTTTATCTATTAAGATCTCACTGCATTTGATCTGTTATTAATTGGTTTAGTACAGTAGTTACATTTCTGGAGGTTAAAAGTTTGCAAAAAATGATTAATGCATGCCGTTCTTTATAATAATGTGTAATAAAAATGTTAAATGTAAGCAGTATAAACAGAGATTTCATGTTTATTTATGTTTCTAGTTACAAATGTGTATGTGCAATATGGAATATTGTTTAAAATCATTGGATGGCAATGTCAGTATAGACCTAAAATATTTTTTTAGAATTGTAAAAAGATTCTTCAATATATTACACAACACAACATGACTTCAATAGCTGTATTTGGGGAAAAAATATTTTAGAATTATTAGAAAAATAATTTAAAATATTTTTTTTGCTCGTTCAAACTACTTATTTAAAATGAGCTGAAACAACACAATTGTTGAGATTTCATTGAGACAACTTTTTATGTTCAATCCACATAAATTTGTTAAAAGTGTTAAAGGGCACCTAGGTTACCACTTTTTCCAGATTTAATACAAGTCTTTTGTGTCTCCAGAATGTGTCTGTAAAGTTTCATCTCAAAACACCCTTCAGATTTTTTATTATGCCTGTCATAACTTTCTACTTTGTAGCATTTAGCATCAGCTAGCGGTTTTTGTGTACTGCACCTTTAAGGTTAGTCCTTTACGGCCACTGTTTCCATGTGCCTGGCAGCGGCTCGCTTGGCTGCGTCAGACAACAGACAAACACGAAGGAATAAGATCTCACGTAATGTTTGTGAGGAAAAACTACAGTAAGAATCTTACCAATAAGTATTTGATGCATGTTGTGGAGTTGCAAGGATAAGTCACACACAATGCCGTTACAAAGTTCACGCACACACACAAATACACACACACACTCAGTGCTGACAGGCACACACACAGACAGTGCGCGTTTAGCGTTTAGTGTTTAGTGCGAGTTTTTGCACGCAAATGTGACAGGATACAGGTTAATATCCACTGCTGTATGGATATCTGTTATGTTAATGTACAAAATAAACCTGATTTGACGTCCACAAACCGGGATTGAAGCGTCTTTTATAATTGTTCTGACACGCGGTTGTGGTGATGAAGTAAATCTGAAGTAAATCGCTGTAATTTATTACACACATGCACTGTTTTAAAACATTTTAAACTTGTAAAACTCACTCTTGATCACGTTTTATGATGATTGAGAATCCTAGCAAACTGAACAGACCTTTTATTTATGGTTGCTTAGTGTGCGCATGTCCTGGTCCTGTGTCTGGTTGATATGATTATACACGTTACTACGGAGACATGCTAATATGCAGCTGTCAATCAATCCGGTGGGAGGGGGGACCGCACTCCTATGTCAAGTTCCGGTCGGTCTGAAAACCGCTCCAATCGGTCCACCGTTTTTATGTTGTTCAATTGAAAAAAAAGGCCTGGGTGTGTTTATATCACCCCAATATGACGGTCTATACACCATACATACACATATGTCTGTCCAAACAGCTTGAAAAGGAGATTTTTCACCATAGGTGCCCTTTAAGTTAACTTAATTAATTTGTGTTGGGACAACATGAACATGAATTGTGTGGAACCCTGCATTATTTACAGTGTAGAGAACTGCATAAAATATGCTGTATTGCCAAAAAATTTGGAACATCTGTTTTTACATGCACATGAACTTTAACAAAATCCCAATACATATAGGGCTTAATATAGTGTTTTACCACCCTTTGCATCTTTAACAGCTTAAACTCTCTTTGAAGGCTTTCCACAAAGTTTAAGAGTGTGTTTATGCAAATTTCAGTTAGAATCAGTAAGATCAAGCACTGATGTTAGATGAGAATGCTGCTTTAAATTCATCCTAAATGTTTTCTATCGGGTTGAGCCCAAGACTCTGTGCAGGCCAGTAGGGCTACACAATATATCACAAAATTATAATTATCACAATAATAATATATACAATATACGTATCGTGGGCATGCGTGAAAATTACATTTATTTATGCTTTGGTAGTTTATCTAAATTTGATTAATCAGATGGGGCCTTACTAGAAAGCGAGCAGCTTTGGGGCACTCTGACCATTGTTTGATTCATCTCATACCAACCTACAGGCAGAAACTGAAAACAGCCAAACTTGTATTAAGATCTGTGAAAAGATGGACTAACTAAACGATCTACAAGCCTGTTTCGACCTCACTGACTGAAGTGTTTTTGAAGCAGCATGCAAACAATCTGGATGAACTCACAGAGACTGTAACATCTTATATCAGTTTCTGTGAAGACGTGTGCATTCCTACCAGGACACAACTCACATACAACAATGACAAACCATGGTTCACTGTAAAACTCAGACAGCTATGTCAGGCCAAGGAGGTTGTTTACAGGAGTGAGGGGAGGGCCTTGTATAAGCAGGCCAAATACACACTGGAAAAAGAGATGAGAGTCGCAATAAGGAACTATTCTGAGAAACTAAGGAGTCACTTCTCTTCCAGCGACTCAGCATCCGTGTGGAAAAGTTTAAAAACATCACAAACTACAAGACACCATCCCCCAGCACGGTAGACAACTAACGACTTGCAAACGACCTGAATGAGTTTTACTGCCGGTTTGAGAAAACCCCCCACACCCACTCTGAACTGCTTTTTACATCAACATTAACACCTCCACCACCCCCTCGCCTCCCCCACACCTGCACTTCAGTTCAGTGAAGATGATGTGCGCCAGGTCTTCCGGAACGAGAAGAGGAAAATATCAGCTGACATCTGTGGTCATAAAGTCTTTTGAAAAACTGGTGCTGGCCCACCTGAAGAACATCACTGAACCCTCACTGGACTCTCTTCAATTTGCCTACAGAGCAAACAGGTCTGTGGATGATGCAGTCAATATGAGTCAATATGAGACTGCATTATGTTCTGCAACACCTAGACAGACCAGGGACCTATGTGAGGATCTTGTTTATTGACTTCAGCTCGGCTTTTAACACTATCATCCCAAAACTTCTCCTGCCCAAATTAACTCCGCTCTCTGTGCCCACCTCTGTCTGTCAGTGGATTAACAGCTTCCTAACGGACAGGCAGCAGCTGGTGAAGCTGGGAAAATTCTCATCCAGTACCTGCATAATCAGCACTGGTGCCACCCAGGGGTGTTCTCTCCCCACTGCTCTTCTCCCTGTACACGAATGACTGCACTTCAAAAGACTCCCTTGTTAAGCTTCTGAAATTTGCAGATGACACCACACTTATCTGCCTCATTCAGGACGGTGATGAGTCTGCTTACAGACAGGAGGTTAAGGAGTTGGCTGTCTGGTGCAGTCAAAACAACCTGGAGCTCAACACGCTCAAAACAGTGGAGATGATAGTGGACTTCAGGAGAAACCCTCCTCCTCTCCCCCCACTGAGCATCATGGACAGCATTGTGGCAGCAGTGGAGTCATTCAGGTTCCTGGGCACCACCATCTCTCTGGACCTGAAGTGGGACACTCACAATGACTCCATTGTCAAAAAAGCTTAACAGAGGCTGTACTTTCTTCGTCAGCTGAGGAAGTTCAACCTTCCAAAGGAGCTGCTGAAACAGTTCTACACCTCCATCATTGAATCAGTCATCTGCACTTCAATTACTGTTTGGTTTAGCTCAGCTACCAAATCTGACCTCCGAAGACTACGTTGAATAGTTCAGACTGCTGAGCGAATCATTGGTACAACCCTCCCTATTCTCCAAGAACTGTACTTATCCAGAGCGAGCAGGAGGGCTGCCAAAATCACTCTGGACCGCTCACACCCAGCACACTGCCTTTTTAAACTGTTACCTTCTGGTTGACGCTACAACGCACTTCACACCAGAACAGCCGACACAGAAACAGTTTCTTCCCTCAGGCAATCCATCTCATGAACACTTGATGATAAGAATTGTGGAACCAACATCACCACCTGCTATACACTTTTTATACACACACACTTATTTAACAACACACTTTTCATGCCCATTTGCACGTAACAGCTTCACATATAATGTTGTATATAGTAATATATTTATTATATATATTTATTATCTGTTTTTTGTCCTGTCTCTGTAATTCTGTTGCACTGTAGAAGCTCTTTCATGAAATCGAATTCCTCGTATGTGTGAACATACCTGGCAATAAAGCTCTTTTTGATTCTGATTCTGATCTTTATCCCCACCAAGTTTATTGCTCACATTTGGAAATCTGACTTGTTCCAGAATATTCATGTGAAATCATTTTTGATGCACGTCTAAAGGCGTCAGTCTTCCTGTCTTATCTGCGCTGATGTAATTGATTATAATTTAATTCATTTAACAGCGCAGTTAGGAGAATGGATCAGAATTTTCAGAGCTCAAATGATGCGTAGGCAGACAATGACCTTCATTTTTATCAAAATGTTATCGCATAGTGAATTATTTTTTCTTTAGTACAAGTGACGTCTGTTTAATTAACAAATAATTTTTATTAACATATTTTTATAAACTGTTTAAATTAGTTTTTTGTATATATAATGGAGATTAAATTTAGAGAACAATCTACAATTTCATAAATGTTAAGATCAAAGCCTAGTCTTATTTGAAGCTATATATTTTTATATATAATGTACATACCGGCCACTTTATTAAGTTCACCTTACTTGTATAGGGTTGGACCCCCTTTTGCTTTCAGAACTGCCTTAACCCATCGTGGCATGGATTCAACAAGGTACTGGAAATATTCCTCAGAGATTTTGGCTCAAATTGACATGATAGCATCACGCAGTTGCTGTAGATTTGTCAGCTGCACTGCACATCCATGATGTTGTGCGTGACAATTCCAGTAGATCAGCAGTTTCTGAAATACTCAGACCAGCCCGTCTGGCACCAACAACCATGCCACATTCAAAGCCACTTAAATCCCCTTTCTTCATCATTCTGATGCTCGGATTGACCATGTCACCATGTATCTATGCATTGAGTTGCTGCCATGTGATTGGCTGATTAGAAATTTGCGTTTAAGGAGCAGTTGGACCTCATAAAGTGGCCGGTGAGTGTATAATAAACTTAATAATAAACTTAAATGAGATATTATTATAATTTTATTTCTTTTAGAGCAATACTGTTTCTACTGAGATTTTTTATCAGTGTAACCTAAAACTGTTTTTCAACATGCTCAAATAACCAAATCTGGCAACATTAGGGCTTTTGAGAAAGCTGAGATCCAGGTGCACAGATAGACAAAGAGAAATCCATGATAGCATCAGCAACCAAAATCTGTCCTGATGTCTGACAAGTTCTGTTATTGAGTTAAGAGAGTCTGCTGAGTTGTGTATCATGTGTGCTGTGCACTAATGCATGAATGAAACACACTGCTGATTCAATTGTGGAGCTGCAGGATGGGATTTGCCACAGGCATGAATCACCCCATGGTGAATCCCACAGCGCTTTCTCTGTAAAAAATAGACTGACATTATGCACCTGTACCTGCATGTGTTATTGCTATTAGCCGTGAAGATGTGGCAACATTTTAAACACATTATATAATACCTTGCATAAAATTGTTGTCTAATATTAAATGATGTTTTTGTGCATGGTAAAAGGGAGCAAAACTGCAATAATTAAGCATCTGAGTTTACATCCAGCATGTTTAATTATTGATTATTGTTAGGTTTTTTAAAACATAGATTTTGAGTTACAAATGCAGTTTTGAAATACAAAAATGTTATTAATTATTATATTCATTTTAAGTTTCTTAAGTGATGTTTAACTGAGCAAGACAAATGTGAAAGTGTTTCCTATAATTTTTTTTATTGGGGGAAATTCATATTTCTTTTACTTTGGTTGGAATAAAAATAAAAATAGTTTTAATATATTAAAAAGCTGCTAAGGTCAATTTTATTTGCCCCCTTATCAAATTATTATTTTCTTCTTCGATCGGCCATAAAACAAACCATTGTTGTCAATGACTTGCCTAATTAATCTAACTCGCCTAGCTAACCGAATAAACCTAGTTAAGCCTTTAAATTGCTAAAATATATATTTTTAAATATTGCTTTAAATAAGCTGAAAGCTATTTTATTGCAAAATAACTAATAATTATTATGTACTGCCATCATGGCAGAGACAAAATAAAATAGTTATTAAAAGAAAGCTAAAAAACTGTAACCATTGACTTCCAAAACAAACAAAAACTAAAAAAATACTATGAAGTCAGTGATTACTGGTTTCCAGTTTTCTTCAAAATATGTTATTCGGTTTAACAGATGAAAGAATCTCATAAAGGTTTAAAACTAGTAAAGGGTGAGTAAATGATGAAAGAATATTATGAACTATCCCTTTAAGCTATATTTTGTTATATCTATTGAAGTCCATCGGTTTACTGATGAATAAGTACATTTGTTGTACTTTCAGCTTTATGGTTTACAAGTGAGTGAAGACAATGTGTAGTACAATATGTAGGTCTGTTTACCAATCTAACTTGTCACAACAAGAATCCCTAAATATAGAATCACATGTTTACAAAATGTCATCAAAATGATCCTAGGCTGAATGCAACATATGATCAAATTTCCATGTTGTACAACAACAGTTTATAGTTGTGTGTGTGTGTGTGTGTGTGTGTGTGTGTGTGTGTGTGTGTGTGTGTGTGTGTGTGTGTGTGTATATATGTGTATATATATATATATATATATATATATATACTTATTCTATTTATTATATGTAATTATGATTTTAAAGCATTTTATATTTTAATAGTTTTGTTAATGTTTTTTCATAGTTAATTCAGTCATAAATGTTTTAAGTCCACATGAACTGGACATTGCTGAGACTTTTATTTCAGTATCTTGATGTACTACCAGCTAAAACAGAACGTTGTATCAGCGGCAGGGCTTTTTTTTGTGCATCATTACCTCGTAGAAAACCAAAGGGGTGTGGTTAACAATATTGTGGCTGAAGCCGTCAAACTGATGTCATCAGAGAAGGATCATTACCCCAAATGAGAAATGGTCAGACTTTGATTGTAGATTGCCAACAGTACTGGGCTATTGATCAAATTGAAATTGCAACCACGATTGAGCAAATCTATGATTGTCGTGCACATCTTCTCAAGGTAGCATGGTGTGATTTGTAGTAAATCTCCTCCTGAAGGCCAGAGGGTGCTCTCACGTAACCCATAAACCTGTCCAAATACACACCAAGACAATGTTGCCAACTTGGTGACAAATTTTCAAAAAAGTGACAAATCTAGCGCCTTTTTTTTGGTGTTATTGGAGACTTTTATAGACTCTCATGTGTCCGTACTGTATCATTCCTACTCTTCTGAACGAGCTGTGGGTGACGCCGTCAGCCCCTCCTTCGCCTCTTACAGTCCTCGTACAGCAGTCTTTCCCACCTGCAGTCTGAGAGCAGACCACCCCTCCCGTAACGACAAATGATTTAGTGAGGTATTTGCCTTGTTCAGTCAAACCGATCTGCTTCTCCTTTGTTTTATTTTTATACTTTATTTTTATTTTTGTTTTTATTTTATACTTTATCCAAACAGCAATACATTTTGTTAAATTAACATGCATACATAAAGCATAGTGCAAATATAAATACCCCTTTATTAACTTTAGGCTGTTAAACAAACAGAAACTGTTAGACGTGATGATGTCAGTAATATGCACCGGGAATATGCAATTCTACCCCTTAGTCCTTCCCTTTACCCTACCTCTCATTTTGCGTGTTCACGTTAAAGGGTAAGGGTGTCCCAATTCTCTTTAGCTTGAAGGTGCAGGGCTAAGGGAAAGGGCTAGAGACATGAAAGAGACATTTCTCAGGACCACACTCGAAACCAAGGGGTACCAAAATTTCCCAAAATACACCAGCCACAATGGCAAATAAGTAATTGTTGTCATTATTACGAATTTTTCCGACAAACAAACACATGTTTTAATACATTCATAACCGCGTTCGTGTTTTACTGGCATGCTTTAAAAAATACCCGCTAAAATAAAAACCGCAAAATTTCGCTGTAATAATAACTCGTGTATAGTAGTCCCACAACATTCTGTCATTCAAATACCCTGTCAGAAAAGTCTAGTGGCTGGTGCTAATGTTGTTTTTTTTTGTGTTTACATAGATGAATATGGCCAGGGTGTAAATGCGCAGTACAGTTACAAACTTATTGTCGCATTATTTGAACAAGCAAAAGAAAATATTTTTTTAGGGTAATTTATTGAGAAGCGACACAAACAGCAGTCATTACCGCAGAACTGTAATCTTGAAGATTTCTATGAATTTAAACTAAACAAAAAAAAAATTTCTCGTAGCTTGTCAATGTAACTCTTTTTAGTAAACTCTGCTCCATCTACACTCAAATATATATATATATATATATATATATATATTGCTTGTTCAAACAACTTATTTAAAATAAGCTGAATCAACACAATTCTTGAGATTTCATTAGGATAAAAATTTAATTTTTATCCTAATGAACATTATTTTTAATGTTCAATCCACATAAATTTGTTAAAAGTGTTAACTTAATCAATTTGTGTTGGGACAACATGAATGAATTGTGTGGAACCCTGCATTTTTTACAGTGTACACTCAAAAAATTTAATTTTGCTCTTGTTCAACCTTGTTGCTCTTGTTAAATCTACACAATTCTTTTTTTTTTTTTGGAACAACTTAATTGTTTTATGTTCAGTCCACTTAAAAATTTGTTAAAGCAATGAAGTTAACTTAATTGAAGACTTGTGTTGGGACAACAAGAAGGAATTGTGTGGAACCCAGTATTTTTTATAGTGTAAACGCACATGCTGGAGGTTTACCAGAACCAGCTTTACTGGCAAAATGTTCATGACAATCGCCTTGATTAAGTTGCTCAGCCCTAATTACCAAACATGTGTTTTTTTCATTGGATTAACTCCACAGTTTAATTGTTCACCCAAAGAATAACAACATGTACTAGCAAAATAACCATTGTAAATTTAGATTTCACACAGACTTTAAATCCATCTCTAAACTGCAGTTGAATTCCGACCTCTGAAAGAAAGACCCTCTAAAACTCCATGACCCTGAACACAATTGTACATCGCACAAAAGGGCTTCTTTGGCATTGACATTCCATACATAAGTATCATTCTGGTTTCCACAAGATGTCTGCGAGCGAACAATTATGAATCAATAACCCTTGGACGAGACTAAAGACAGGCGATATTCTTCAGCTCATTAGGCCCTAATTTGTATTCGGCTTGTAATTGCCTCTTGTTTTGTGTATTTTCTCGTCTCAGATGACCTTGATTAAATGTGACTGATTTGTTTTCTCAATGACCCACTCAGTAGGCCCATCAAACCCAGCATTCATTCCCTCAGTCCACACTCATAATAGGGCTACTTGTAGAGCCAACGCCAAAAAACAAATCGGTTTTGGTTTGGAGGAAACAGGGCAGCATTCGCAATCATTAGCTGTCTCTAAAGTAGCCAGGCAGCATGTGTGTGTATGGGGGGGTCTGGACAATGTTGAAAATGGGTTTTAATGATGGTCTCCTACTCCCCCTCTCCTGCTGACTGTATAGCAGCATTTCAGTGTCTGTCAGCCGCTTTCTCTGACTGTCCTGACCAGTGTAATTGTTGCCTTGTGCTCTGCCTCCTCTGTACACAATGACTCTGTGTCGTTCGAGATGAGAAAATTATGTGCAACAACTGACAAGGTGTAATTGCTGGATCAGTTTAAGCTGCGGCGCAAACTTTCTGTGAAAGTGGTATTTTTAACTTTGTAGAACAGAGCAGCATGTTCGTGGTAACTCGATGTGCTATTCCAGCTTATTGAAGAGTCGCTGAGGTCGTTAATAATGCTGATTCTTACAGTTTATTTTTGTTATTATTATTACAGGGATTTTTTTCTTTTGTTTTTTTTAGGCTTAGCTACATTTACTAAATGAATAATTCACAGATTTGCCAAATTTTGTGGTGAAAATTGGCTTTGTTTGTCACTTTTTCACATAAGTTTTTTTCTCAAATGCAAAAAAAAGAGTTTTGATCTATCTTATTTAATTTCATAAAACTTATAATGATGAACAAAAAAACAACACAAATTGGTATTTACACATATTGAGCTTAGTTTTTGTAAAAACAAAATGATAGCTTTGAATTTCTTCAAAAAAAGTTTATAGAATTGTGCTTTTAAAGTCTAAATGTCTGAACTTACCGACTTACGTCTTCATATAGCACAAATCATAAAATTCAACAAAAATCTATAAACATACTAGGGCTGTGCAATATTGGAAAAATATAACATTGTTATATATTTTTTTATTTTGCGATATATATTGCGAAATGAATACAATTTCACCATATGACTTAATATCTCTATTTGAAAAGAATTTATAATGTTAGATCAACTGGGATGATTCTGCATCCCCTGGCACTTTTTAATTGAGGTCTGTGCTATTTGCAGTACATTTATGTATTTTAATGTGTTGTGAGTATTATTATGCATAACAATCTATAAATACAATCAAGAAAAAGATACAATTGAAATAAAGGGCCCTATCATATACCTGGCGCAATAAGGGGCAAGACGTGTTTGCCCTGACGTGTTGCTATTTTCAGACCAGCGCAACCTTAATTTTCCCATTTTCCACCATTTTAAGTAGCAAATACATTTGTGCCACTTTGTGGACTCATGGGAGGTCTAGAAAAGAGGTGCGTTAAGCGTGTTGCTATTTTGAGGAACTAAGATAGACTGTGCAATAGTCCAGCTGAAAGCAGGTCTAAAGTCCAACGCAGAGCGCGTTAGTTGTGCGCTTCACTTACACGTTGCTTAAAACATGCAGGATGTACAGCAATACTCAATTATATTTACAAATAAAAAAGACAAAAACAAAAATTATTCATTTCTACATAAATATAAAAACCAGTACCTTCTTCTCAGGGAGCTTTTTTAGTTTATTCACAACCACTTGCTTTTGTATAATGTTATTATTATTGGTAGCATTATTTATTATATGCATATTTCTATTTGTTTTAATAAAAACAAGCTTAGATTTTTCCACCTGTCAGGTTTTGGACCATATGGGGCATAGCATGTATGTTTGGATAACTCTATAACTTTTTTTACCACGCTTCATTATTATTGCTCATTCATTTGTTTGCTGGAAATTAGAACTGAATTTAGAAATAGTTTTGAAACAAATCTTTGCGCTTAACAAACAAAATTAAATATAACAACCATTGAAAGAGAAAGTGAAAGTAAAGGCAGATTGGAGGAGGCTTATTTTTTATCCTCGCACTGCATATGGTCTGTTTACTGTTTTCTCGTTATTTAAGCGTTCAGTTTTTCCACTTACAAAGTCTGCCATGTAAATAGCAAATGCACCATGGCTCCATGCAACTGACTGAAAGGAATGGTACAATAGATGGGACTCTGATTGGTTTATTCTCAAAACACACCCATAACTCATTAAGAGAATAAGCACAACCATGTTAGACCATGCACCGCGGCATAGAGCATATTTTTCTGTCTTTAAAATAGCAAAAGTGGATTCCACCCTTAATACTTTTGCGCCCTGCGCTTTAGACTTTGGGCCTAGATTCTTTAAAATAGAGCCCAAAGTGTTTTGTTGTTTCCAGAGTCAGTAACTGAACTGTAACTGAATGCTAAAAAAATCAATAAAATACTTCAAAGTTAAGCTAAAAAATTTCTCATACCTGATTTTTTAAAATCATCATAGAATCACAGGCATCAAAAACACAAGCAAATTATAAATTATAGGGGTGTGACGAGACGCCTACTCCACAAGACACAAGATTTAGGTGTTTTTTAATTAACTTGTAATGAATTTACTTTCATTTTTTATGTATACAATTTCAATAATTATTCCCATAATTTTATGTTTGCAATAGTTAGTTGTATAGTTAAAATATTAGTTTAAATTGAATTCTATGCAATGAACATGCAAACACTACAAAATATTTGTTAATATTTAAACTGAAAATAGCAAACTCTACTGACAGGCTTTTCTCCTATAGCATTTCAGAGTATTTACATTGCAGACCTTGATGGTCAATTCGGATTTTCTGACAGTGTCAGATTTTTTTTGATGACCTGTTTACATTTATCATTTTTTAAATGTGACTCGTACACGATTGACTGCAATTACACAGCACACGGCAAAAGGCGCAATGACCAGAAAAAAAAGAGCGGGTGCTGACTAACAGCTGATAATAAAACGTTTTTTTTTTTCATTCCTGTATTTATTCAGTTCGCATAGTTTCATTTTTTTTTTCTTCTTGACAAGTTGATTTGCTGTAGTTTATGACAAAAAAAACTTTCTCATTTGGCCATTTTCTTTCATTCTAGGCCTTTTTAAACCAGTAGGCATGCATCTTGATGTAATGTTTATGGTGTGATTTCTGCACGTGATGTATGCAGCAGTATTATTTTATGTTGGTTACGTGGCGGATGGTGCGCTCTCTTTCTCTCTCGTGAACATGCTTAAATACTAGTGCTACATCACACATATAAAAGCTTTTTTATTCCCTGTGTGGAATTTGGTCACTTGAACCAGGAAAAGAAAATGTCCGCTTTTCACGTACAGCATAAACGTGTTTTGTAATGATGAAGGCGGGTGTGTTGAGTCTCCAGCAGTTCAATATGTGTGTGCACGATTAGAGATGTGTGTAGGTGCAGAGAATATTGTCAAACAGCTGTGTGGACTGTCCTGTCGCAAAATGCGACTAAAAGTCCTACACGATGGTAGCCTAATAGTTTGTTTTCGGTGTTTACATATATGTACTGCACTTCAATAATGCGACTTTCAGCACATTTAAAGTGACATTCCATCGCGTGGTAATGTCCATGGTTAATTTGAGTGGCTATAGTTGCAGCCTCTGCTTGGACATCAATAACGCAGCAGCCTTTGGCCGGTGAGAAAATAAAACGTTTACGTCACACCCGCCCGCCCAACCGAGTGGCATGTGCAACACAGAGGCCAACCTTACCAGGTGTGTGCAAAGCACTTCATTTGCGGTTTAAATTCAATCCTGCTTCTAATCTTCAATGCTAATTTTACCCTCACGCTCCATCATGATAACATCTACTCACGAGACAACTTTTCACCTCGATGAGAAATCTCGTCCTGATTTAATCTCGCGAGATCTCGTCCAAATCTTGTCACACCCCTAATGCATTACAATACAAACTCAACATTGCATGTCATGCTGAAACGATACTGTATATTGTGCAGCCCGAAAACATACCACACAAATTTAGTATGAAATACAAATTTAACAATAACATTTTATTTAAAAATGTGAAGTATTTTCATATACATATTCAGTTGAAAATAACATTATTAGGCCTCCTGTGATTTTATTTTTTATTTTTGTATTTTTTTCAAATATTTTCCAAATGCTGCTTAATGGAGAGCATTTTTCTACACGTTTATGCATAATATCTTTACTTAGTTTTTTCTTTGCCATGTGGAAAGTATTTCATATTTTACTAGTTATTTTGCAAGATACTAGTATTCAGCTTAAAGTGCAATTTAAAGGCTTAACTAGGCTAATTATAGGTTAACTAACTAGACACGTTAGGTTTATTAGGCAAGTCATTGGACAACAGTAATTTGCTCGGTAGCCAATTTAAAGCCTATTTTAAACTTTTTCAAGTTTTAGGATAAGTCTTTTGTGTCTCCAGAATGTGTCTGTAAGCTCAAAACACCTATTAGATTCTTTATTAAACCTTTTAAACTTTGGGAAATTCAAGCTTTTAGGACATTGTAGCTGTTTTTTGTTTTGTCTGTGCCTTTAATGCAAATGACCTGTTTCTTCCCGCCCACCGTTCCTATGTGCGTGTTAAAGATCTGTCTGTATTGCTATGGTACATGTAGCCTTCATGTATGTAAACAGCACGGTGACGGACAAGAATGAAGCAGATCTCCTTTACTACAAGAACTTTCCAAACTGTTATTTGATATATTTGTTGTGGAGTTAATTCAAGCCTTTCTGGAATGATGAGTCACACATAATGTCGTTATAAAGTTTGCGTGCGCGCACACACACATACACACACGCGCCTTTAGCTTTGCACTGTTTTTGCACAGCAAATGTGACAGGATACACTTTAATATACACTGCTGTTTGGTTATCTATTATGTTAATGTAAAATAATCCTGATTTAGGTCCACAAACTAGGATTGAAGCGTCTTCTTTTATAATTTATATTTCTTTTATAAGCATTTACTGTTTTAAAAATATTTTAAACTTGTAAAACTCATCCTCGAGGTGCAGATGATCACAGAGAGCTGAACAGATCTTTTAATCCCAGTTGCAAAAAAAAAAAAGTCCTGTCTTGTGGAAATGATTATACGTGTTACTATGGAGACATGTTAATACGCGTCTGTCTATCAATTCGGTGAGAGGGGAAAACCGCACTCCTACTGTACGTCATGTTGCAGTGGGCCTCAAAATTTGGATCCTACTTTAATGTCAGAAAATTTAAAAAAGAGACTTATTGTGTTTCTATCACTTTAATATGACAGTGAACACACTATACATACACACAGTTCTGTCCAAACAGCCTACAAAAGATGATTATTTTCATGTGTCTTTAAAAAAAGAAAATAATATTGAACCTAAAAAACTAAGAAATAAGTAATGTCCTTGCTCTGTTAAATAACAGCTCACTGTAAAAATACAGGAAAAACTACAGTGTAATTGTGAAGAACGTTTCGTATTTTCATTTTACAAATATGGGAAATACTTGAAAAAGTATTAATTTTACAAGAGGGCTAGTAATTTTTCCTTCAACTATAGTTGAACAATATATATGAAAGACTCAAAAGAATATTGTGCACACAATGCCTGGACTGTTATTATGCTTTTTTTGGCCAGTTTAGCAATGTGACCATTATGATAAATATTATATATAATAAATTTAGACATATAAATTAAGACCTTGTAGTTGATCCCAAAAGGAATCAAATATGTTTGCTGCATGAAATAATCAGATTTTTAGATTACAGTAAAGTAAATGTTTTTAATTTGTTCATATTTTCACCTTTGACCACAGAACATGTGTCGCAGATAATGGAAGCATCTTTTTTTCAGGATTTGATGCATTGGCCATTAGAATAGCCCTGAGGGTAAAGAGTGAAAAGCTGCGGCCATCCAAGTCCAAATTCTTTGAACATTTGTGCATGTGGTGGTTTGATTGCAAAATGTCCTGAAGGTCTTCTATTCTAAATAGAGAATAATGAATATCACCATTGTGTACTTTAAGGCAGTCATGACTTCTCAACAACCAGGAAAGAAACTGCATTTTTTAAAAGACAATATTTCATGTCGTTGTTGTTGTTTTCTTACAATTTAGACTTTTTCCTTACCAAATTCTGAGTTATATCTCACTATTCTGATATTCCGCTTTTGAATTTGCTAGCAAAATTCAAAGATGTGCAACATCAGGTCAGAATTCAGAGAAACAAATCACATTTTTGAGATATAAGCTCAAAAAGATTTTAAAAATCCATAATGGTCTGTCAATGAGGCTGAACATTTTTAAAAGGTACACATCTGTACCCAAACGGTTCATATTAGTGGCTTAAAGGTACTTATTAGTACCTAAAAAGTACAAATGTACCTCTTGAAATTAGTTGGTATGAATATGTTCCTTTGTAAAAATGTAAATTCAAAAAAATCAAAAACACATTTATGCTTGCATGTTGACATTATCATGCCATGAGCTCACAAGACAAGTGTGCAGATGCAATTATAGGACAAATCTAATGCTGTGTTTTTTCAGGTCACTGGTGTCTCTGTTCTCTCTAAAATGTATATTCATTAGGCCCTGGCTGAGAAAACAAGGCCTGCAATTATCCTGTCAGGCCACAAGTTGTGTAGTTCCATTCCATTTCTGCCTCATTTAGGGATTTGCCGAGTTTTCTCTCAGACTAAAGAAAATAATCTCTAACAATCAGTCATTATTGATCATCAGAGTTATTCAATAGCAAAATACATTCTATTAATAATGCAAGTCAAGCTTAGTCTTTCCTCTTTCCATTTCTGTAAATACCATACTGTAAATTAGAATCTCCACTATTATTATTATTACCTTCCAGGACCTTATAACCCTTCCAGGACCTTTAAAGTACTTCAAAAAAGCTTTAAAGGGATTGTTTCTCCAAAACGAAAAAATTCTGTCATCATTTACTCACCCTTTACTTGTTCCAAACCTGTTTGAGTTCTGTTGAACTTAGAATAAGATATCTTGAAGAATGTTGGAAACCTGTAACCCTTGACTACCATACTATATTTTCCCTACTTTGGATGTCAATGGCTTTCCAACAATGTGTTCAACGGAAAAAACAAAACTCATAAATTGTGGCCTTTAGATTATGAAACGTTGCGCTCCGTCTCAATGCATTTCCACAGCAAAATTTAAGCAGCAAGTTACATTGTTGTTTGAGAAATGCACTGCTGGCCTTTAAGACATGTTGAAGAAGGAATCATGCTTGTGGTCTTGAATTATTGTACTTGTAGGGGTTTGTTACTTCATTTGAATCCCCACTGAAAGGAACACATGTTGCTGAAAGCAGCTTTCTAGAAGGTCAAGGCTCCCTGCAAGAGAGGTGAAGTGTTTCTCCTCCAGCACCAACCCAGATGGACTTTCAGAGTCAGTTAGAGACCAAAATGCTATTCATTCAGAGCATTTATTAAACCATATTACAGTGATAGTTTTTAATTA
>CAIGQZ010032451.1:5970601-5983717 GCA_903798205.1 Danio tinwini | reverse complement strand
CACACACACACACACACACACACACACACACACACACACACACACACACACACACACACATGCAAGAAAAACAGAAAGATCCACAACCGTGACACTTTGTTTCTGTTTGAAATGAGGCACCTGTATGCCGATCTGAAGTCAGTTAGTGTCAAAACAGAATTTGGATTCTGGTTGACCGCCTGGAAAAAAGGTGATGGACCAGTAAACAGACATTTAGTAGTCATAATAGTTGCATTTAGGACAATTTCTATTGCCATTGTTTAGTACTAAAATGAGTATTCACATTCGATTTACTACATTTCCGCTGAATCAATGTGATATATAAAAATAATGTTGGTGAAAATTATGAACAGAAATATTAATCATAGGTTTTAAATGTGCTGTAGAATGGAAATTCAGATATACCTGGGCATAGCTGAATAATAAGGCCCCGTTTACACTAATACTCTTTAGTTTTAAAACAGATAACTTTTGCTACAGTTATACCTTCCGTTTACACTACCCCAGAGTTTTTGGTTTTTAGAAATGCTGCTGCTCTGTGTCAGTGCGAATGGGGGAAAGCAGAGACATCTGAAAATAGAGGCGTGGCTGCAGACATTCGTCTATCTGATTGGGACTGTTTCTCAATATTAAGTGCACAAAGTTCAGTCTTGCATTCTTTCCTTCAAAGTTCAGACTATTTTCATTTTGATACTAACAACTTAACAGACAGCAAAAATGTTAAGGCATCGAGTAGCTACATATTTATATGACGTCATCTTCACTGTATGCATATTAATAACAAAACAGAGTTAATAACATAATTGCCTCCTTTCATTTTCATTGAAAAATATGAAACATGCCTTCTCTTTTGTTGAATATCAGTTTTAATAATCAATAATGGCCATTATAAAAGTATAACGTACAATAAGTTATACAATGCTTTCGGAAAGTATTCATAGAGCTTCACTTTAAAAAAAAAACTGAAAAATCACATGTACATAAGTATTCACAGCCCTTGCTCAATTGATGCAGTTGATGCACATTTGGCAGCAATTACAGCCTCAAGTCTTTTTGAATATCATGCCACAAGCTTGGCACACCTGTCTTTAGGAATTGTTGCCCATTCCTCTTTGCAGAGCTCTATCAGGTTGGATGGGAGGCGACGATGTACAGCCATTTTCAGATATCTCCAGAGATGTTCAATAGGATTTAGGTCTGGGCTCTGGCTGTGCCACTCAATTTTGAGTTTGCATGTTTGCGTGGGTTTCCTCTGGATGCTCTGGTTTCCCCCACAGTCCAAACACATGCGCTATAGGTGAATTTAATAAACTAAATTGGCCGTAGTGTCTTTATGTGAACAAGTGTGTATGGATGTTTCCCAGTATGGGTTGCAGCTGGAAGGGCATCCGCTGCATTAAACAAATGCTGGATAAGTTGATAGTTCATTCCGCTGTGCGACCCCTGATGAATAAAGGAACTAAGCTGAAGGAAAATTAAATGAAATGAATGTACCTTAGCCACATACCTGCTATGTAAATATCTAAGAATATTTTAGCATATTGAATCAGTGGACTCCGTGGCACCTTTAATCAACAACACTGCTTTGTAAAAATAAAGTGGAAAAAAAGGTTTCAATGTAATCTCTGCACAGTATGCAGTAGTTCAAACAACACTTTATTGTTTCATAAAGACATATACTGAAAAGGATAAACATGTACTATGACATAAACATGGTTTTGGAACAGAGCTAAATTATTCACTACTATTAGGGATGTTGTTGCTGGAATTGAATGGTTAAAATGTTTTCTGACTTTCTTTTTCTGTTTCTCTGCCTTCTCTGCAGACAAGTGTAAAGGAAGGGCTGCTTCTAAAACAGACAAGCTCGTTCCAGCGTTGGAAAAAACGTTATTTCAAGCTACGGGGACGGACACTCTACTATGCTAAGGATGCCAAGGTGACTTTTCCACCACACAGGCCTGCTGTAGTTTTCCAATTATATCTCAGTACTGATGTACACTCTCACTACTACACTGTAAAAAATACCAATTTTTAATCTTAGGTCAAAAGCTTTTTCTCACTTAATTAAAGAATGGTCCACTAAGATATTATATTTTAAACTTTAGTTGATGTGTAATGTAAATGTGTGAACATAAACAATAGCTTTGAATGTAATACGCTCAAAGTTCAATGCAAAGGGAGACATTAGCTTTTCACAGAGTTAGAGTTTTACAAAGTTTGGGCGTAATAAAAAATACATCTGGGTTAATGATGTCATAAACCCTTCAGGTTACGCCACGCCCCATGCGCAGTAAATGCTAAAATGCTAAAATGCCATCCAACTCTATTTCAACAGAGCTTCTTCTGTTTCTGTATTTGTACTTTCAAAGGACACGACACAAAGAGAGAAGTGCTTACAAATTAATTTCAATTATGTTTCAGAAAATTATAAAAAAGATAGCTCTAGCATTTGACAAAGGACAGCTTCCAAAATCTCTCCCAGTTCAGTGGTGGATTAAGCTAAAAACTCCTTACAGGAGTAACAGTTCCAACCATAAGCTGTGGATTGTGAACCACAACCTGTATTTTTATTTGTTATTATTTGGTCTATTACATGCATAGTTTTTAGTGTTAACGATATGTTGACGCAAGGATGTAAATAAGGATGTAAACAAGGGGAAATGCTGTTTGGCAACGCTAACAATTTAGCTACAAATTCATATTTATCTGTCAAACCCCTGTAAACAACCACACTGCAATGTTTCTGTATGTGTTCACTCTCTGTGCATTCTAAATCTTAAATAACGAACATGAGGTTCAACTGTGTCTTCTTCATTTTCCGTCTGCCTCAGGCTCTGATAATGATACAGCTAACAGTTACACTGACTGACTATTTACACAACGGCAAAGCGCATGCTAATAGAGGCGTGACGCTTCCTGGTGACGTGGAACCAATCCACTAATCACAGCACATTACGTTAGCTGACCAATCAAAGCCTCTTGAGCTCGAGCTTGTGGAGGAACTAGGAAATATGGCAGTTGTTTTTATGTTAGCTAAGTAGCAGTATATAATTAAAATAAGATATGTAAAAAATGTATGTGATTAAAATTTTTTTTTACAAATGAAGCATGAGCACACACTGCTATGTACCCCATAAATACAACCAAACCTTAAAAACACACTCTGGACCATTCCTTTAAAAAATAATGCAAATATATTTTATAGCAATTTTTTTACAGTGTACATTAAAGGGATAATTCACCCAAAAAAATCTAAATTCTGTGATCATTTACTCACCCTTTACTTGTTCCAAACGTTTTCCCCCCTATTAAACACAAAATTCGAAGAAATTTGAAGAAAGCTGGAAGCATTGACTTCCATAGTATTTGTCTTTTTTACTATAGAAGTCAATGGTTTCAGCTTTCTTCAAAATATCGTCTGTAAATAGTGAGTACATTTTCATTTTGGGGTGAACTATCCCTTTAATCGCCTTGTAATGAATCAAAGTAAGGGGCTGGTATGATTTGCTTGACCCTGGTTTCTCCCAGGACGTCTGATACTGGGCATGCCTGAGCTGAGATGGGCTGAAAAGCTGCACATTTGGGCACCTGCAGAGCACCATGCCTTTAATGTCACTGTGTGTATGTGTGTGGTTGAACTATGGCAGGCGGGTGGTGTTTTGGCCCGCTGGCAGTATCGGGTCTCTCGTAGCCGCGTGTGCTGGAGGGTGCTTTCCGTGTGCTGGACCGGTGCCCGTCGTCCGCCGCCCGCTCTTGGCGCCAGTGGATCGGAGGAAGGCTTGGTGGCGATTCGGGTCAGCAACAACTGCGACCCACCTTCTTAATCTATCTAGCCTTCATCAATGACATTGCCAACCGCCCATCACCATGCCTGGCATTCTTCCAGACGCTCGTTCTCCTCATTGGACGAGAAAAGTTTGTCTGCAGCAAAAACCGAAGCAACATCATGCCTTTTTGCATCTGCTTGTCTGTTTAGGCATCTGAAAAGGAGGAGGGAGAGTCTTGGAGTCCTGTATCTTGTATGTTACTGTCCGTGTCCTAGGAGAGATGCTATTATTTCCACTAGTGTGTCTCTTAAAGCAAGCCTCGCATTGAATGTCTTCGTCTCCATCCATAAGTTCTCTGCTCGTTCAGCTGCACTTGCTCGTATGCTTACAAAAATGTTTTATTTTAATGTTTTTACCCCAATTTTTTTTTAGAAAAATATTTATAAAAAAACAATTTATTCAAAAGTTAAACAAACGATTTTCGATTATATTTTTATTTTCTTTCTAATTGATTTGACAGATTTTTCACTACACTATTTATTCATTTCTTTTGAATGGTTTCATAAAATTTTAATAATCAAATCAAATAAAAAAATGAAGATATAAATGAAAATATATATAAATTATATACAAATATTACAATTATAATGAATAAACAAATCATTTTAACCTATATCTTTTATAAAATGCTTTAGAAAATGCTAAACAACAAAGATTTACATTTAAAATTAAATCATGGAAGAAATAATAGTAATCATAATCATAATATATTATTATATTTTGATGTCCAAACTCAGATGTCCTGAAGAGTTTAACATGCCTAAAACACAGCTGTCTGGAAGTTAACATTTGTAGAACTGACAGAAGTCAAACTATTTTGTTTCATTACTAATAGACAGCTCACTAATTGTATTATCACAGGGTGTTACGACCCTTGATGGAAATATTTCTAGGAAATTAAAAGGATTAACATTGAGATGACCAAAATAATAAACTAATGGTAAAGGTGGCAAGAGAAACACAAAACAACAAATTAGCATCGCAGAAGATTTATTGCTCCCACAAACCATATATTTACAATATGTTATATTCAACGTAGTCCTTGGGGGGCCAATCAGGGGTTGCCACAGCGGAATGAACCACCAACTTATCCAGCATATATATTTTTTACACAGCAAATGCCCTTCCAGCTGCAACCCATCACTGGGAAACAACCATACACACTCATCTACACACATGCACTACGGACAATTTTAGCTTACCCCTATAGCGCATGTCTTTGGACTTGTGGGGGAAACCGGAGCACCCCCAAGAAACCCTTGCGAACACGGAGAGAATATGCAAATTCCACACAGAATTGTCAACTGAACCAGCCGAGGCTCGAATCAGCGACTTTTTTGCTGTGAGGTGACAGTGCTACCCTTCTGCATTTCTGCTGCCACCTTCAGCAAACCTCCTAATACGTGCAGCACGATGACTTCTAGGAAAGTTTATGAGTCAAAATTGGTGGTTTGTTTCAGCAAAAGAACTGGCCGTGTGTCACTGCATCCCAAAAGACTCAGAATAATATGAAACAATATAGCTTAAGCAGTCTCCATTGTACTGAGTGAGAGTACTTCTCTGCTTATTAAACTGAACAGTCACATCATTAATGATGAAAGCATGCTCTGCCTCTGAAGGTAAAAATGAAGTGTGGGTGTGAGCCATCGGGGAAGAGGGGTCACAATCACACCCGGGCATGGTACACCCTGAATGTAACTGAGAGCCAGTGTAAACACCTGAGGGCTGGTGTGATGTGCTCTGCTTTTCTGGTTCTGGTCAGAATCTGCCACTAAATTTTTCACACTGTAGTGTGAAAAGGGACAAAAGTTGGTGTCGTCATACTGCCTCGTAGCAGGCAAACATATGCAGAGGCACATATTTGTAGTTTCTCAAAAATGTATTCCCAATGAGCCTGTGTTTAGAAGGAAACTCAAAGGTTTATAAACACTTTTTTGGGGGGTGAATTATCCCTTTTAAAGGTATAGGGGGTAATTTCAGATACAACATAAAATTGGGGACCTCTGGTCCAACAGTAATTTCTGTCACAGAACTTTTACATTGCCAAGTTGTCCTGAAACCCCTTTCAGGATTTTTGTTTATATGAACATAGGCTAGTCTATACAATTTTTTGATTACAGTTTTTTCCAATTGTTTGCACAATAACAATTTAATTCTGCATTTTCTGAAAGCATGCCTCATAATGTCAGAACTCTACACACAAATCACAAAACACGCACACATTGGGCAAAACATTTAAATTCTCCTGCAAAATGAAACTTTTAATTCAAAACAATGTAATTTCTAAATTTTTTATTACACTTTTCATCCCCAGGCAGAAAAAAAATTCTCAATAGGATTGAGAAATGGAGAATATGGAGGGAGATAAACAACTAAAAAAAACGTTATAAACCCAACACAATCTCACAACAATTCGTAATTTTTTGATTTAGTGGCTAATTCGTATGAATTCATACAATCTAATTCGTACAATTTAATATGATTTGCTCATTACCCAATGACGGTTGGGTTTAGGGGCGGGGTTGGGTGCCACGCCTTCTTTTTTAAAATCGTACATTTTCGAACGACTCAACTCTTACGAATTCATACGAATTAGCCACTAAACTGACAAAACGTAAAATACTTACGTTTCATTGTGAGATGAGCTCTGATTTTTAAATTTCCATTATGTGAGACCGGTGTTTACCTATGTGATGAGTTACTATGCAAACTAGGGCAACTGACTTTACACTTTTGAATGACAGTGTGTTCCTTGTGAAAACAAGATTTTCTGCATGAAAATTGTGCCAAATGCAGAGAATTGTGTGTTGTGTTTAAAAAAAATTGTTTTAAACCTGCAATTTGAGTGTAAAGGCTTATAGTTTTAACAGAAATGGTTCAGGAGGTTGGTACATCAGTTACATGTTGTAGTCATTGTGTCTGAAGTACAAGTAATTGTGTGTAAACAACTAAGTAAAACAGTAAGTCTACTGCCTTACTTTGTTTTTTATTCCTTTTAAAATGTGCTCAATACTGTGGCATTCCACATTATATAGTTTATTTAATTTCTGTGACTGAATTCTGTAGTTCCCATAACTTTCTCCAGATCACAGAAATCACAGAATAGCATTCTGACATTGCATCCCTGACCTCTAAAGGAAAGTTTATCCAAAATGCAAAATTTGCTTACTATTTAATCTCTCTCAAGTGGTTATAACCCTTAAGAATTTGTTTATTCAGTGGCTACAGGTTTCCAGCTTTCTTCAAAATAACTTCTTTTGTGTTCTACAGAAAAATGAAAGTCGAACTATCCCTTTAAATTCAGTCCAAAATAAAATACCGGTTTCATAGCTCTACATTTGCCATGACATAAGGCAAAGCAGCACTTCCTGCATAACTCCTGAATGACATAGAGCGGCACTAGAGTGTTGTGTCAGAGAGCTGGGAGTTACAGCACAGACCTCACAGGCTGATCGTGCTGCTCTCCGCAGACACAGGAGGCTTTGTTTGCATTGGCATGGTATTGGGGTTTGTCAACGCTGAGGCCTGCACTTCATGCTGTAGACTTGCCAAGCCTACAGATCATAAATAGGATGTCGCACTGTGTACGCTGACTGAGTATACAACCATCATTTACTCACGTGTCTGCCAATCACAACCCAACACATTGAGACTTCATTGAGGCCATTTACACAGTACATTGAACTCATTGACATGTTCAAGAAACCAGTTTAAGATAATTCATGCTTTGACATGGTGCATTATCCTGCTGGAAATAGCCATCTGAAGATGGATACACTGTATATATATGGCTAGATAACATGAGATGTCTGATCACAGGGATATATCTGAGGTCAATAACATTTTTTTTTATTTGATGACCCCATCAGCCCATCATGACTGACCAAAATTTTGTAATGTAGCTTTAAAAAGTAATTTTTTTTTTATATAAAATGAAAACTATTTCATTAATTATACTGATCTCGTCACAGCTTTTACATAATTGCAAGCAGAAATCCAGTATATTAGCTTTGCAATCAGAAATAAATTTCATTTTAATATGTATTTAGAAAATAGTTACTTATTATTGGGATGATATTTCACATATTGACTATTTTCGATCAAGTAAATGCAGCTTTTGTTAAGCATATGACTTTTTCAAAATAATTAAAAAATCTTATCACCCTAAAAAAATATGTGAATTGTAGTGTTTTTGTTCTATAATTATAACTATTATTCTTTAATGGTTACACCATCTGAAATGTGTTTATTGGATAGTTGATTCATTGACTGAAGATGGTTTCTAAATATGGTAAAATAATACAATTCTTAATATATCCAATAATTTGGCATCTAAATTTTAAACTAGATTTTTTAAAAATAATGTTGTTTGCCATTGACTATTTTAAAACCATTTTGAGAGTAGCTCATCTGATTAAAATATACAATCTAAAGTGCTTTTGTTACATATGATCTTTTATTCATCGAATTTAAAAATAAAGAGAGAAAATGATCAAATAAATGTAATGTATACATAAAGTGAAGAATAAAAGGACATAAACTGTGTCAGAATAGAATAGAATAGAATAGAATAGAATAGAATAGAATAGAATAGAGTGTTTGCTCATACTCCCTATAGCTCAGGGGTCAGCAACTCGTAGCTCTGGAGCTGTGTCCCTAGACAAAATGTCATGTAAATAGCCTGTATAGGTTATATTTATTCATTCATTTTCTTTTCGGCTTAGTTCTTTTATTAATCTTGGATTGCCACAGCGGAATGAGCTGCCAACTTATCCAGCATATGTTTTACGCAGCGGATGCCCTTCCAGCTGCAACCCATCACTGGGAAACACCCAAACACTCTCATTCACACACAACACTACGGACAATTTAGCTTAACTAATTCACCTATATGTCTTTGGACTTGTGGGGGAAACCGGAGCACCCGGAGGAAACCCACACGAACACAAGGAGAACATAGAAACTCCACACAGAAATGGCAACTGACCCAGCCGAGGCTTGAACCAGCAACCTTCTTGCTGTTAGGCGAGAGCGCTGCCCACTGCGCCACAGCGTCGATTACATCATCACTGTCATATTAATTCTAAATAGAAATTAACAGTGCTTCATTTTATCTTCATAACAAATAAAACATCAGTACAAAAGTACAAAAATGGATGAACGCATTAGATATCTCATTGAGAATGCTTGTATGGAATGTCGAACTCAAACAGGCCTACATTTCTGTTTAATACACTTCAGTGTAAGCTTATGCATACCATTTTTTTTTTCAGAAATAATGGAAAACATTATTTTAAGTACAGCATTTTTCTTTTATTTTCTTAATTATAGTTTGTAATTTTCAAAAATGTAACATAAAAATATATATATATTTTTTTGTCTTTTCCTTTATTTAAAAGGGCACCTAGGTTTATCCCTTTTTCCAGATTTAATATAAGTCTTTTGTGTCTCCAGAATGTGTCTGGAAAGTTTTAGCTCAAAACACCCATCAGATTTTGTTATTATATCTTTCATAAGTTTGTATTTTATAACTCTGAGAAGCAGGTAATGGTTTTTGTGTAGCGCACCTTTAAGGCTAGTCCTTCACACCCACCGTTTCCACGTACCTGTCAGTGTGCCTTAAGGGCGTCACACACGACACGGCGCGCACATGACAGTTGAAAGTATCGCACACCAGACGTGCACATTCGCAGGCTATTTAAAACGAAACTAATCAGATGGCGCTCTGTGGCGCGGCAGAAATATGAAGTGTCCTGAGTCTCCGCCCTTGGCTGCGTCAGACAACAGACAGACAAGAAGGAAGGAGATCTCATGTAACGTTTGTGAGAAATACTACAGTAAGAACTTTACCAATGAGTATTTGATGCATTTGTTGTGGAGTCACACACAATGTTGTTACAAAGTTCATGCACAAACACAAATAGATACACAAACACGCACACACACACACACAGCACGGACACTGCACACAAATGTGACAGGATACAGGTTAATATCCACTGCTGTATGGATATCTGTTACACAAACCTGTTATTCGTCCACAAACCAGGATTGAAGCGTCTTCTTTTATAATTGTTCTGACATGCGGCTGTGCTGATGAAGTAAAGCTGAAGTAAATCGCTGTAATTCATTAACATGCACTGTTTTAAAAACATTTTAACCTTGTAAAACTCACTCTTGATCACATTTGATGATGATTGATGATCCTAGCGAACTGAACAGACCTTTTATTCGAGGATGCTTTGTGCACATCCTGTCTTGTTGATATGGTTATCCACATTACTACCGAGACATGTTAATATGCCGCTGTCCATCAATTCGGTGGGCGGGGGGACCACAATTGTCAAGTTGCGGTCGGTCTCAAAACCGCTCCAATTGGTCCACCGTTTTTATGTTGTTAAATTGAAAAAAAAAAGACTGGGTGCATTTATATCACCCCAATCTGACAGTATATATATACTATACCTACACATATGTCTGTCCAAACAGCTTGAAATGTAGATTTTTCACCATAGGTGCCCTTTAAATTCAAATAAAAGCCAAAACAAAAGTGTACGAAAGCAACAGCGTGCCTAAACATATTAATACCACTCTCCCAAATAGGGGTGTTTACATAAAAAGTGCAATAGAAGTCACAGCGCCAGATACTTCCTTACATCTGTACACAACAAATTGCGTTATATTTATTTAAAGGTCTAATATATATGGCTTGGGGCAAATTTAAAGGCTCTTTAGGTCACAAAGGTCGCCGAACTTTACCTTAGCCTTTATTTATTATAAAAGTTTAGTTGTTGTGATTACAAACATTCTTGTTTTCCTATCCTGGACCTCGTACTCTATCACTGGAGTAGATGTACTGTATGGCATTTTATCTCAGGCTTTGATTTTCTGCTTTTTGCTCTGCTGAAGGAGGTCTTGACAAACCCAGCTGTCTGCGATCCATCTTAAACTCATATAGCGTACACGCATGTTAGTGCATAAGATAAGGAGTAGCACAATAAGCTCATTTTTGTGTCATTTCAATAGAACTGTAAGATTTTTTTTTTCTTGTATGCAGATGTTTACTGTTCTCCTTTTTCTCCCGTTCACAGTCTCTTATTTTCGATGAGGTGGACCTTTCAGATGCCAGTGTTGCAGAATCAAGCACAAAGAATGTCAACAACAGTTTCACGGTAAGCCGCCATTTCCACGCATTATGTCAACATCTGCAAATATCCACAATGTACAGCAAATATTAAGACAGCGCATTAAAAGTGTAACATTAACTATGATACTGACAGATTCTACAGGATCATGCAGTTCTCATAGCAACAAGTGAGCCAGTTATACAAGAGCTGCAGTCAGGGTTGTCATTTTTGTGTTAGTATTGGCTTGATTGGCTTTTTAAGGATCATTTTAAATGTATCCTTCATCATCATTTTCTTTTTAATCACTCACTATCAGCAGTACTTTATGTATGTTTGTCAGCAGGGCTTTACATGAACACCCGTCAACCTGCCAAATGCGGGTAGATTTCAGCTCTGGCGAGTTAGACACCTCCACTAGCCACTTTGGCTGGTTGGAAATAATTTTTGAATTGTAGTTTTCTTAAAAGCAGGGTTTGAAAATAAGCATGGCTCAATATTCGTGCAAATGTGATCTTAGAATCGAGAAGCAGCACGACTGACAAAAATAAACAGCAGGTAAATACCGAATGAGAGGATGATCACTCACACGCACAGATGATGTGATGCGCGCGACTGTTTACTTGTGCGAAGCAACCGTGCGCAAGTGCGATCGGTTCTCTTTGAAATAGACTGGACAAAGAGCGATGATCATGCACCCACAGTCCTGCTGCTTTTAAGAGCTCAAGATTAAAAAACAAACAAAAAAAAAATACACATATTCTTTTGTAAGCAGCAGCGGTCACTGCTGTCAGATTATTTACAGACCTATATTAACTATGTGCACTTGATCATTCTTTCAGTATCAAATACGGTATGTTTCACCTGCTTTCTTTTGCTTATAGTATGCTAATATGGTTTAATTATATTTTTTACAATAACATTGCTTTAATGGGAAGATTACTCCCTGTTTATGTGTAGTTAACTGGTGATCTGGGACTTTTAGCCAGGAAAGATTACTGTGCATTTTTTAGATACATGACAATACTTCTTTTTTTAAATGTAATGTTTTTTTTAAGAAAAGTTTTGTTGAATTAAAAAGTGCACCTATACAGCTATATTTTCCTTGTTTTGATGCAATAAAAATTGTGGCTAAGAAATACTTATTTGGTGTGGTCAGATATAATTGGTAAATCCTTAATTTTGAGCCCTGAAAAGTCCTGTAAAATAAAAACTGATTGTATTGCGACACAACCCATTTGCTCATGCACACTGAGAAAGCTAAAACACAATACACACAAGAAGTTAAATGAATGGGAAAGCATGTAGACATAACACATTTAAATCAAGTCATTTTAGCATGTCAAAGTGAAATTTATGCATATAAAATATATTTTACCAACAAGAAAAGTGTGGCTAGTGAAAATGGCGAGTGGCTAGTAATGTTGGAAACCTACTAGCCACAGTGGCTGGTGATCAAAAAAGTTACTGTTAAGCCCTGTTTGTCAGGTATATTTATATTTTGTTGTATACTCTTATTTATTTAATTTCTTATTTATTTTGTTGTATACTCTCTGGTTATTCTTAGAAATGGTGTGTAATAATGTCTTCAACACTACAGTACTTTATGTGAGCACCATCATGTGGTCAGGTCTTTTTTTTTGTTTACAGCAGTCAATATATGTAATTGTATTTTTTGCTCATATTTGTTTTAATATTTATATTTGTATTAATTTCTCAGTGAATCTAAGTAATATAGTTTGGTGAATTTGAACTTAACAGATTTATTAAACAGATATAATTATTAAAATAATATTTTAGTCACCAAACATCTTTAGAAATACAATGATAAACATTTGAATTTAAGGGGAATATTACAAAAAATTGCAAACTAGAAACTCTCAACTAAATTTTGTATACTATTTTTATTTCTCATGTTTTTTTAAATCTTTTAAAATTTTTATTTAATATTTTCTCCTAACATATACATTTTGGTGTATCAGATTTGGACTGTTATCATATGTTTTGTTATCATAAGATTGGGCTTCAGTACTGACTAATGTATATGCACAAATATATTATTATAAAACATCCTATATATAGAAAATATAAATAAAAAATGTATATTATTTACTATTAATTATATTATATTATATTATATTATATTATATTATATTATATTATAT
>CAIGQZ010032451.1:5948658-5963569 GCA_903798205.1 Danio tinwini | reverse complement strand
GTTATGTTATGTTATGTTATGTTATGTTATGTTATGTTATGTTATGTCATGTTATGTTATGTTATGTTATGTCATGTTATGTCATGTCATGCTATTTTAAATTACATCACTTTAGTTTATATAACAATTCTCACTATTAACTAGTGGATTATTATCTGCCTATTATTAAGATATTGGCTGTTAATTTACAGTTAAAAAGTACACATCCTGCACTTAGTCTACTTTCCTAATCCTACCTAATATCTAAACATACCTACTACCCTAATAAAGCAAAAGTCATAATTAATGGTTTAATAATATAGCGAGAATTATACCTTAAAATAAAGTGACTGTTTAATTTAATTTAATTTAATTTAATTTTTTATTTTATTTTATCTGGTAAAACAGTTAAAACAGTCTGATTAAAACAGTCCCAAATAAAACGTAAAATAATCTCCTTATGAATTACTTAGTAATACTTTGGTCTTGAAAAAAAAAAAGATGTTCATATTGAAATCACTTTTCATTGCACCCTTTTCAAAATCTAATTGATTTTTGTGCAGTATCTCCATCACAGTTCTGATCTTATGACATTACTTTGAGGTTTCTCAGTCTTATAGCTGAAATAATGATTTTCCTTACATAACATGCAGCCACTTTGGGCTCCATATTTTTTGCTGTATTATTTCAATGCAGCAACCTACTGTTTTGGAGTCGTGCTGTGTTTTTTTTCTTTTGCTAAAAATAGCGCAGCACAGTGTGTATCTGAGAGCGAGAGAGCAAGAGAGAGAGACATGATCTGTCTGCAGAACAAAAGGAAATCCTCAGAGTGATGTCACTCACAAACACCTCCCGCTGAAGAGCAGCAGTCCGAACCCAACAGAGGAGGAGCGAGAGATACTGCAAAAGGGAATGATGGAAAGAGCTGAATGCTAATGACTGGCTTCTGCTCCACTTGATTAGCGATCCAGAGAGAGGGAGAGTTGTAATGGAGAACGGCAACAAATACAAGCCACTTCTTTAAGACGGAATGCAGGAGTCGTATCTGTACGTGGAAATGTGTTTGGCCATGTGGAAGCGCTCAGTGTGGCAGCGCATGTGACATTGCATGTGTCTCCGGTGGGCTGTTCCTTGAGGGTCTGCAGCAGTTGGGGAGGGTAAGAGAGCTGGAGAAACCAGCCGTAACACACACACACACACAAACACACATAGGCATCAGCTCACGATTCCAGTAGATTTCAGTGCAGTCGAGAGCGGATCGCTGGTGAGTGAACTACACACATATGACAGATGCATGAAGGCTGTGTTCCAATGGGTGTTTGTTTGATGCTGCCGCTTGACATCTGCTCGTGTGCCCAATGGAAACTTGACTTTAGATTGGGAGCTGTTTTGTTTTGTTGTTGTTGTTTTTAACACTGGCGTTGGTTTTTGAGCTTGTAGAAGGAAAGGAAAGGCGATGCACCTTGAGGTACACGTGAGCCAGGCAAACCATCCTGCCGTAGCGGGTGCTTTTTTATTTATTTTTTTTAACGCTTGTTCGTGAGAGCAAGATTCTATTATCTTCTGATAGGACTAACTAGAGCTTTTAAGAGGATGCACACAAATGGATTTGTAATTTCGTGTTTGCGCTGCTAAGTTTCAATGCTGCAGTTTCAGGTTTCTGCTGTGGAGATCTGGTAGTGTATTGTGAGTGAATGTCATTTTCTTTTCTTTTTTTTTCTTTTTTTTTTGAATGTCATGAAAAATGAATGTCATTTTCTATGTGAACATTTTATAAATGATCACAGTTTCAGATTGAAATATGCATGAAACATATCATGGAAAGTAGGGCTGCTGGATTATGGGAAAAATCAGAATCACGATTATTTTGGTCATAATTGTAATCACGATTATTCAAAACGATATACAGTTGGTCAAAATTATTCGCCCTTCTGTGATTTTTATAAAAAAAAAAAATTTAATAGATATTTCCCTAAATGTTTAACAGAGCAATCATTTTATCTAGATTAATGTTTTTTTTCAGAATCGTTAGAAGCCAAAATTGAAATTGAAACTGAATTTCGATTAATTGCACAGTCCTAATGGAAAGTAGAGCTGGGCCAATAAATTATATTATATCGATACAATTTGTCAATAACAATGATAAGCTCTGGACTTTTTTACTCTAAGAGCCAATTACAGAACAGAAATGTACAACAATGGGAATCTAAAAGTGTGTTGATATTAGAGATGTACCACATTTTTTAGCTGCCAAAAATATGTTGTGCCATTTAATGGACCCTCTAATTTTTGTGGCTCAGTCATCATTGAGATACTCTTTTTTTAATCTGCAAGTATTAGGAACTTATGTCGAAATATATCGTTCAATATGAGAATAATTATAGAGATTGCATTTTTGCCATATCGCCCAACCCTAATGCAAAGGCTGTATATTAAACACTGGTCACCGTTTTTTGTTTCTCTGACATTTAGTCATATTTTGCACTCAGCAGTTGATTTTAACTGATGGAGTGATTGATTGACTGATTGATTTTGTGTACATATTTTGCGTTTGCATTATATTTTGTGGACCTTTATTTTTCTTTGTGGATGAATAGAATGCTCACCAAGACAATGTTTATTTGAAAAATAAATGTTTTGTAATGTAAATGTATTTTTATTATTGTTTTATTTTTAAATTATATTTTATGTCTGTTTTATACACACTCTAGAAATTTTTTTAGCAATTGTCTTATAATCATAGGAAAATCAATTTCAGTGCTATATACAGTAGAACCTATAAAGAACCTGTAATGGTTTTCCAGCTGTTATTTGGAGTGGTTAAGGTGCAATGCTATATATATATATATATAAATGGTGATAATTAGCTCTTAAAGTGGTTCCTCTATGATTGCAAGCCAAAGAATCATTTTCAGTGATACTTACTGTAGCACTTATGGTTGAAGTCAAAATAATTAGCCCTCCTGTGAGTTTTTTTTTACTTTTTAAAATATTTCCCAAACGTTGCTTAACAGAGCAAGGAATTTTCCGCAGTATTTTTTTCTAGAGAAAGTCTTATTTGTTTTATGTCTGCTAGAGATTTTTGAAAATTATTCCAAGGTCAATATTATTATTGTTATATATTATTATATATTATATATTATTATATATTATATATTATTATCCCCATTAAGCAATTTTTTTTCGACTGTCTACAGAACAAACCAATGTTGTACAATGAATTGCCTAATTATTACCATAACTTGCCTAATTAACTTTATTAACCTAGTTAGGCCTTTAAATGTCACTTTAAGCCGAATACCCATATCTTGAAACATATCTTGTAAAATATTTTGAACTGTCATCAGGACAAAGATAAAATATTAGAAATAAATTATTACAAATCAGTTATTAAAACTATTATGTTTAGAAATGTGTTGGAAAAAAAATCTTCTCTTGGTTAAATTGAAATTGGGGAAAAAATATACAGGGGGCTAATAATTTTGGATGGCTAATAATTCTGACTTTAGCTGTATACAGAGCTATACAGTATATCACCTTAACCACCCGCAAATAACTGCTTTGGTTACGGTTTACACAAATACTGGTACTTTAAGAACACTTAAAGTGGTTCTGTTTATCACAGTGTGTTTTTTAAATAGTGCTAAATAGCACTAAAAGTAGTTTGGCTCGTAATCATAAGGGAACCATTTCAAGTGCTATATAGGCACGTCATGATTTTGCAAAGTGCAATGCGATCCTTGGTTAATGTCTATGTTGATTCTGGAACATAATTTTTGTTCAAAATGGAATCGATATCTATTCCCTAAACCCAACCATAACTATATTATTGCCAAAATTAGCGGGGAATTACAAATGGATAACAATCAGGTAGAAGTGCATAAACCTAACCCTAAACCTTAACATCATAAACGGTAAACATATCCCTTAATTCTGATTGGTTGATTGGGATGTTGTTCTAGGATCAACATTGATGTTAATCCAGGAACATGTCCTACTTGGTGAAATCAGGTTGTCAGCTATATAGCACCTATAGCTTTAAAGACACAGCACCTTAACCACCCCAGAGAGCAACTGAAGAACAAATACTGTTGCTATATAGCACTTAAATTGCTTTCCCTAGAATTATTAACCAAAGAACCACATACAGTAGAAGTGCTAAATAGCACCTCAACTACCACAAATATCTGCTAATGAACCATTTTTATGTGTGTGTAGTCTCTTTTTTATAGTCTTAATAATTATTCTGTGTAATCTTTATAATCAGTACAGTAATAAATAATATTTAAAGCATTTTAGGTGGAAATTAGTTTGGTCTTGTTGCTGTTTTGTCACATTTAGACTCAATTGACTCAGTTGAATCAGATGTTCATTCACCTGACTAATGTCGGTCTTTTAAAAACGAATTATCTTAAAAAAAATGTGGTACTGCACGCGCGATCAATACAGGAACAACGATAATGAAATCCGTCATGATAAAACCAGTTTGTTATTGGAAATTTTATCATGAAATCATTTTGTTGATGCTCCTCTAATGATCTTCTGTAAGAAAAATGGGCCTGACACGCCTGAGATTAAAGCCCATAAATAGACGAAGCTGGATCTAATGAAATTATAATACATTTTGTCCAGAGGGAATCCGCAGGCTCTTGCTAATGTGAAATAATGTAGACTTCAAGGGGTACGTAGAGGGAGTGCTTTAATTAAATGTAGTATCGCTTTCGTGCTGGATGAAAACACAGATAACTGACACAGATGATGGATTCTCTATAGGGTGCAGGGCTTTACATTAATACCCGCCAAATGCGGGTAGATTTCAGTTGTGGCGGGTTAGACAGCCACTCCCACTAGCCACTTTGGCTGGCTGAAACTCATTTTTAAATTGCCAGTGCTGGCTCGTCCTCACTACAGATTAGACTGTTTATGACCATTTGTCTATATGCGTACAAATGTGATCTTAGAATCGAGAAGCTGCACGACTGACAAAAACAGCTTTTCGAGCGAGCAAAAGAAAGCAGGTGAATAATGAAAGAGTGGATCACGTGCATGGTGAGACAGGCTTTCCTCACTCACTGACAAGGGCTTTAGTGTCTAGAGTGATTAAAAGGACTGTGCTGTTTCCTCACTCGAAGCAACCATGCCTGGAAACGAAACTAGTGCGATGCTCATGCACGCACAGTCCTTCAAGGGCTCGAGATTCTTTGTAAGCAGCAGCAGTTGGTGTCGCTTTAGCTTAAAACCATTGTTTGAACAGATTATTAATTGGCCTAATATTAACCATGTGCGCGCCATCATCCTTTCATGCACAGAATGTTTTTACCCGCTTACTTATGCTTGCTGTTATTTTTGTTAATATAGTTTAATAATCATCCTTTACAATAATATTGCTTTAATATGTTGTTGGATGCATAGTTAACTGGTGATCTGGGATCTTGAGCCAGAACAGACCTGTGCATAGTTTTAGATGCGTGAGAGTATATATTTTTAAACTGTTTTGTTGAATAAAAAGTGTGCGTAGTATTTTGCTTGTTTTGACACATTATTTAAAATTTGTGGCAAGTAAATAATAATTTTGATGTGGCCAAAAAAAAAAAGAAGGTAAATCCTTATTGTGTTGAGCCCTGAAAGTCCTGTGAAAGAAAACTAATTGCAATGTGACACTTTTTTCATGAAAGCATAACCCATTTGCTCATGCTCATTGAGTAAGCTCATGAACAAAAAACTGTTAAATGAACGAGGAGGCAAGTGGAAAAAACACTAAATCTAAATGAAGTTATTTTAGCATGCCACAACCAATGCCAAAGTCAAATTTATGCATATAAAATGTATTTTCGCAACAACAAAATTGTGGCTAGTGAAAATGGCGAGTGGCTAGTAACGGTGGAAAACTACTAGCCACAGTGGCTGGTGATCAAATAAGTTAATGTTAAGCCCTTATAGGCTGTAGTCTAGGTAATCTGGTAGGAGCAGGAGTTTTTAATATGTAAAAAGAGTCATACAGCTAGATAAACATATACCAGTGTGGTTATTATTACAATTTAAAGGAGATATATTATTCCCCTTTCTACAAGATGTAAAATAAGTATCTAATGTAGTGTTTATGTAAAGTTTCAGCTCAAAATGTCTCACTGATAATTTGTTGTATCTCTTTGAAACTGCCCCTTTTGGTCTTTAATCTAAATTGTGCCGCTTTGGTGACTGTCGCTTTAAATTCAAGTGAGATCTTTTTAAAAGTGGGGGGAGCTATAAACGCCTGTGTGTCACCTAAGCAGCAAATTCAAAACTCTAATGGCAGATGGCTGCTTCTCACTGAGGGCTGTTTATGCTAATGAGGAAGGGATCGTCACCAATGGGTGGGTCTTTCCCCCTCTGATGACAATGGAAGAATGACAATCAAACTGTTTCTACAGACTTTTAAAACTAAAAAAAAAAAATATATATATATATTTTTTGAGAGGCTGGCTATATTTACACACGGTTGCCACACAACTGTGTTTGAACCCTTTATAAAAGTGATTTGTGCATAATAGGTCCCCTTTAAATGGCTGTTTTAACTTTTAATATTTTTAAAGTGGATAAACCGAAAGTTCAGGTGAACAAATCATAAATATCCTGCAATATTTGAAATGTCTATCTTGCTGTTTAAAATCTACATGAAATAGCATTTCATAGCATTTTGTTAGCACATTGCTAGCTTTAACGTAAACAATTGATTAGTTTGAAGAAAACAAAACAGTTTGTTTTGGTAATCTTTAACCAAATTGTGACTATTTGCTTCCACTCTGTAATGGCAATCCTACTTTAAGGACAGATTGGGTGAAATATGCCTAGCCACCAAAAATGAGAGAAAGAGCACAAAACCAAAACTCTGCCCCTCAATATTCATTTTTAGTTGGAAATATGTCATCATACTGAAATAAAAGTCAGAATCAATTTCCGGTTTGCACAGATTATTATATAATTAGATACTAGTATATTATACGCAGAAGATGATTTTCTTGTAAAAACGTTAATTTACTGTAGGATTTTAATTCTTTTTTCTAGAATGATTAGCTTTTTTGATCAGCCGTCATATAGCATAATATATTTTTGTCACTTGACAAAATCTAATAATAATAATAACAATAATAATAATAATAATAATAATAATAATAATAAAAACAGCAATACAGTATAACTACATGTAAACAATAATAACTACATAATACACAGCAAATTAATCAGTGTTACATTCTTGGCGTTAAAGCATTTTAGAGTAAAGTGTTGATATTATTGAGTTCATTCATTCATTTTCTTTTCGGCTTAGTCTCTTTATTAATCAGGGGTCGCCACAGCAGAATGCGGCAACTTAACCAGCATATGTTTTACGCAGCGGATGCCCTTCCAGCTGCAACCCAACACTGTAAAAAATGCAGGGTTCCACACAATTCATTCATGTTGTCCCAACACAAATTGATTAAGTTAACTTAACATTTTTAACAAATTTATGTGTATTAAACATAAAAAATAAAGTTCAATAGAAATCATAAAGAAATCTCAAGAATTGTGTTGATTCAGCTTATTTTAAATAAGTAGTTTGAACAAGCAAAAAATTATTATTTTTTGAGTGAATACTGGGAAATATTACAGTATAATGTTAGATTTTGATATATGATCACAATCAGAGTTCGAAGCTGATTTGATCCAGTGTGAAATCAAGGTTTTACAGGTAACCAACAATTGATGGTGTTATTTCCAACATCCAGGCATTTATTTGACCAAAAAACATATTGGAACATAAGAGACATGCTTTTTAAAAGTCTTAAAAAGTGTTTATTTGTTAAAAAAAAAAAAAAAAGTGTAAATTTGAAGTGCTGGCTGTTAAGTGTCAACACGTTTTGTTGATAGAGATGATTAATAACATAATTGTAATCGTGATTTTTTTTTCTATCGTTCTTGGAGAATTGTGGAAGTTATTTGAACTGTCAATCATGAGTATTTAATGTTTACTAGGTAGACTAGAGTTCAGAGTTAAATTCTCTCTGTTAAAGTGTTGAATTTTTACCCTTACACTAAAGTCAGGGAGCAATTAACTCCTAGTAGTGTCGTTATTTGTAACTCGATACAATGTTAATATAACTCATTTATTGTGTTGTACAGGTAACTCTATTAAGAGTGTTATTTTAACTCTGAGAATATTGGGATAATTTGTTCACTTATATTCAGAGTTGATTTTAACTCTGTTAAAGTTGAAGTAACACTGCTATTTTTTCAGTAATGTTCATTGATTTAGGACAACAGTAGCTACATTTCCATTTATCTGTTTGGATGGAAAAAAAATTCATAGTTAAATTATCTCTGTTTGGTGTTGAATTTTCACTCTTTACACTAGAGTCAGGGAACAATCGACTCCTAGTAGTGTAGACCAGAGTTATTTTTAGCTCGATACAGTGTAAATATAACTCATTTATAGTGTTGTACAAGTAACTCTCTTAAGAGTGTTATTTTAACTCTGAGAATATTGGGACTATATGTTCACTCATATTCAGAGTTGATTTTAACTCTGTTAAAGTTGAAATAGCACTGCAGTAATGTTCATTAATTTAGGACAACAGTAGCTACATGTCCATCCACCTATTTTAAACGCATTTTGGGTATGCATAAAAAATTGGTTGATGGAAACACCAGGATGCACATAAATTAAAAAAATGTGCATAAAAACATACAGTTGAAGTCAGAATTATTAGCCCCCCTGTTTAATTTTTTCCCTAATTTCTGTTTAACGGAGAGAAGATTTTTTCAACACATTTCTAAACATAATAGTTTTAATAACTCATTTCTAATAACTGATTTATTTTATCTTTGCCATGATGACCATGAATAATATTTTACTAGATATTTTTCAAGACACTTCTACACAGCTTAAAGTGACATTTAAAGGCTTAAATAGGTTAATTAGTTTAACTAGGCAGGTTAGGGTAATTAGGCTAGTTATTGTATAACGATGGTTCGTTCTGTAGAATATCGGATAAAAATTGCTTAAAGGGACCAATAATTTTGATCTTAAAATGTATTTAAAAAAAATTTAAAGCTGCTTTTATTCTAGCCGAAATAAATCAAATAAGACTTTCTTTAAAAAAGGGGCTAATAAATCTGACTTCAACTGTAAGTGCGTAACTGAGTAGGATAAACTTTGTATTCTATAAGAAAAGATGAGCATAAACTGTGATGGAAACACTTTTACCGAACAAATTCCAGTATGTGCATTAAAAAAGGTCATGTGATTTTGTTATGAGATTATGTGATGACAAAAATGTTTTGAATGGACAAACCAGCAGGTTGAGCACACTGTAAACCATCTGAAATATAGTTTTAGTCATTCTAAAATGCAGTTTCAGTATTAGTGTTATTATATTATTAATTACCTCTAGAACTGTCAAGAGCGCCTGTGCTCTGCGTCTCACACCTTCAAATGCGTGTTCACTGCGTGTCAGGATTGTCTTCTGAGGCACAAGTCAATTATTAAATGAAGAAAAGATTCACGCAGCTTCTCCTACCTCAGCAAATTCCATTTTTACTGTGATATTTAGCGCCAGTTAATCAGGAGGTGACGATTTTGTTCACTTTGACTCGTTGGATGGAAACGCTGCTTTATTTGCATGCATTTTATGCAATGTTCCAGTTATGCGTATCAAGTTAATTTGCGTTTTTGGATGGAAACATAGCTAGTGTGTATATAGTGTTGCAGATTTGTGTATATATATTTTTTTTAATTTTAATTAATCATTATTTCTATGTAGTGATTTTTTAAATGTAGTCAAATGTGTTTTTATAGCAGTAACACCAACATTAATTAGCGAGTATATCTGAGGAGCGTTCTGAAGAGTTTCAATCAAATCAGAGGCGTTTCTCCTAGAGCTTCAATGAAGGTTTATTCTATCGGCTTTGGAATGTTCTATCAGTGTCATTGATTAGGTCAGACTCAGTCCTGCGTTAAATAAAGCACATTTGTCTCAGACGGATGCTCCCTCTCAGAACTCTCTCTGTCTCGGCTGCCCTTTCCTGACTATTGAACTGGAACGGCTTCACTTTCCCCAGACAACAATCAGGTCGCTCAGGCAATGGAGACTGTCTCATTTTCTCAGAGAGATGTTGGATTTCAGTGACTCTTTACCACCCACTGATGCTTTTTCAGGTGCAATTTGTTGGACCGGTTTCTTATATGCTTTTTCCACCAAATGGTTCAGCTGGATGTTCGGCGTGCATCTCCATTGACAGTTATGAGCTAATTAGTACATAAAGAAATATACACAGGCGACGCAGTGGTGCAGTAGGTATTGCTGTCGCCTCACAGCAAGAAGGTCGCTGGTTCGAGCCTCGGCTGGATCAATTGGCGTTTCTGTGTGGAGTTTGCATGTCCCCCCTGTGTTCGCGTGGGTTTTCTCCGGGTTTTCCCCTACAGTCCATGCGGTACAGGTGAATTGGGTAGGCTAAATTGTCCATAGTGTATGAATGTGAATGAGTGTGTGTGGATGTTTCTCAGAGATGGGTTGCGGCTGGAAGGGCATCCGCTGCGTAAAGAACGTGCTGGATAAGTTGCAGTTCATTCCGCTGTGGCGACCCCAGATTAATAAAGGGACTAAATTAATGAATGAAAAAAAATATACACAATCAAAAAGTCCTACATAGTAGTGATCCGTAAATTCAGTATTTAATCAGGTTTAACATATTGAACTATTACTCGTATTTATGTGAGATGCATTCAAATGGATGTGATAAAACATCTAGACAGGGTATTAATGTGTCATACAAAGTAAATTAAAAGAGAGGGGGTAGGGACAGGAAATGTCATCGAGTCAGGATTCGATCTCGGGAAGCCCTAAAGTGCTACTGCACCATATGTCAGCTCGCTAACCACCTGGCTATTGCGCCGACCAGTTGGCATTTCTGTGTGGAGTTTAAATGTTCTAGTAGGTTTCCACCGGGTGCTCCGGTTTCCTCCACAGCCCAAAGACATACAGTATAAGTGAATTGGAGAAACTGAATTGGCCATAGTGTATACGTTTATATGTGAGTGTATGGGTGTTTCCAAGTACTGGGTTGTGGCCGGAAGGGCATCCGCTGCATAAAACAAATGCCGCAAGAGTTGTCGGTTCATTCCGTTGTGGCGACTCCTGATAAATAAGGGACTAAGCTGAAGGATAACGAATGAATGTACTATTTAAATACTGTAATAAATGTTATTGCAAGTATGCATTTAATAACTTCATTCACTCTCTTTATAAATACACGTTTAATACTTACTTTAAAAATATCCAAATTGCCGTAATATTGTGACACTAATGTACATATACAATGTTTTACATACACTGTTTTTGTACATTAAAAATATCAGGGCATGTAGATAGATGTAAATAGATTTTGTTTTATTTTATATATTTTTAAATCTTGTTGTATAATGGTTTTTATTTATAGTTTTACACTTTTACTTTAACTAAACACTTTAACTTTAGCGTCAGTGTGTTTTTATTATTTGTTTTCAAATATGTTTACTTTAATTCTAGTTTTTGCTTTGTTTGTCATTTTTATGTCAGTTTTTAAATAATTTTTGTTTTTGACAAATTAATAGTTTTAATACAGGGTGTCCGCTGGGTCTTAAAAAACCTTAAAATGTCTTAAACTTCAAAAGCCTAAATTTTAGGCCTTTTGTCTTGTAGAAATTTCGAAATTGTCTTGTTGGTCTTAAATAATTGTAAAGAGGTCTTAATTGTCCTATGTCCATGTAAAGCTACCCAACACGCATCCAATCACCAACAATCCATCTCTATACAACTTTTAACAAAACTCTATTTCTAACTAAATTTACTATAAGGTTTAATTATCACCCTTACAATAATATTTGTTTTAAAGTTCTCTGTGTACTTATAATCCATGTATGGTGAGGACACTGACCTGGACAGAATGTTGCGCATGCATTTAGTTTATTATAATTTTTAAAGATTTTTTTATTGAAAAATAGGTATGTACACAACTAGGGTTTGCTTGTTTTGACAATTTATTTAAAACATCTGGCTAAGAATTAACAAATTATAATATCATATAAAAAAGTCCTGTAAAAGTGACATTTCATTCAAAATGGTCTTAAAAAGTCTTAAATGTGACTTTGTGAAACCTGCAGTAACCTTGTAATAGTTTGAAGTGATATATTGTCTATGTTTGCGTTGTAAATTACACACTTAATTTACACTTATTTCTTCCTATATTATTTATTAAACAATATCTTGTCTCAAACTTTTAAAATGCCATAAAAGTCACTTTGTAAATCTGCACTGTTAAATATTCAACATCAAAAGTTGACAGAGCTGACACAAACAACCATAAATAAGTAGAAAACACCATGTGAACCTCAAAATACGAAACCTGTTAATTAATGGATGTTTTTACAGTGCAGTGTTTGTTAAAACAGTCCAGTATTTGCTTATTTTTTAGAGCACAGAATTGTAATTTCTTTATGCTTGCATTTCAAAAATATATAGTTCTGTTTTCCCAGTACTGGGTTGCAGCTGGAAGGGCATCCGCTGAGTAAAACGTAAGCTGGATAAGTTGGCGGTTCATTCTTCTGTGGGGACCCCTGATGAATAAAGGGACTAAGCCGAAGGGAAATTAATGAATGAATATAATTCTGTAGATGAATTAAACTAGTTGACTTCTCTTGTCAGAGTCCATCTGCTGGACGCCTAGTTCACTAGTTGACCATTATGACCTACCCCTTGTTGTTAAGCCAAGCCCAAAGCTCATTTTTCAAAGACATGGCATCAGTACTGGCACCCTCACATTGCAATCTTTCATCAGTTCTTCCAAAAGCCCATTGAAATGTAATCATGAACAGAGATGGAGCACAAGAGAAATCACTCTGAGCAGTTGCGTGTCCTCAGCACAAGCGCTTGAAGAGGCTTTTAGAGTAAGTAGCTGGCAGAGAAGGGCTGGGAGTTGCCCGTGTTTGACTATGTAAGAGAGAATGATGAATGCTAATGTGATTACTGCTTCACAGCCGGGCATAGGAATTGATAGGTATGTTTTTTTTTTTTTTTTTGGAATTAAAATTAAAAAGCTAATAGCTCTGTAAGTAATGAAATAAACGCCTTGGAAAATTCCAGCAGCTCTTTCTGCAGTTGACAGCACTGCCTGGACAGTGTGACTTCTTTATTTGTTTTTGCAGGAGATACGCAGCCACTCGTGCTTGTGGTTTAGATCTGCAGTATCTATGGTGAACATATAAATAAACATGAAGCTGTGCGTCGCTACGCCGCAGCTCTAGCACTCGACTGCCCTTCACAGATCTGCACTGGACTGCTAAACATGCCTCGCAGACCACTTATCATTTAAAAGCTAGTAAAGGACAACTGGAGCCTTACATAGCAGCTGCGTGGTGCACTGGCACAGGCTGGTATTTATCCAGATTTCAGTGTGTTCCTGTAAAAGAAGCTCCTCAAATGGTTGGACGGTGGCCAGAGATGCTCTACTTCAAATGACCTTATCTAGTTAGACAAAGTAGTCACCTTTTAAAGGGGTAGTTCACCAAAATATATACTCCTGTTTTTAACTTTTATGAGTCTTTTCTCCTGGTAAACGTACAGGATTATATATCGAAATGTGTTGTAAACCTGTAACCATTGACTTCCATAGACTATGTTAAACAGTTCAGATCTCTGGGTCTGGTGGGAGCATTTTTAGCTTAGCTTAGCATAGATCATTGAATCGGATTAGACCATTAGCATCTCAATCCAAAAATTATAATTTTATATTATTTATTATATATTATATTTTTTTTATTTAAAGCTTGACTATTCTGTAACTACATCATATATTACATAAACTTAATGAGTTATTTTTCCTGTTAAACACAAAAGAATATGTTTTGAAACATGTTGGAAACCTGTAACGATTGACTACCGTAATATTTGTTGAACAGTTACAATCTCTGGGTCTGGTGGGAGCATTTTAGCTTAGTTTAGCATAAATCATTAAATCACATTAGACCATTAGCATAAAGCTCAGAAATGCAAAAAAAAAAAAAAAAAGAAGTTTTGATGATTTTCCTATTTAAAGTTTGACTATTCTGTAAATATATCATGTATTAACCTTTATGAGTTATTTATCCTGTTAAACACAAAGGAGGATATTTTGAAACAAGTTGGAAACCTGTAACGATTGACTTCCATAGACTGTTAAAAATTTCAGATCTCTGGGTCTGGTGGGAGCATTTTTAGCTTAGCTTAGCATAAATAATTGAAACAGATTAGACCATTAGCATAAAATGCAAAAAAAAAATGTTTAGATCATTTTCCTATTTAAAGCTTGAGTATTTTGTAACTACACCATGTATTAAATAACATTTGAGTTATTTCTCCTGTTAAACACAAAGGGGAATATTTTGAAACATGTTGGAAACCTATAACCGTTGACTTCCATAGAATATCTTAAACAGTTCAGATCTCCCGGTCTGGTGGGAGTATTTTTGTCTCTTAGTTTAGCATAAATCATTAAATCGCATTAGATCATTAGCATATTGCTCAAAAATGCAAAAATTTTTTTTATAAAGTTTTGATAATTTTCCTTTTTAAAGCTTTACTATTCCTATACTTTGTTAATGTATTAAATAAACTTATTTTTTTTTCTGTTAAACACAAAAGAAGATATTTTGAAACATGTTGGAAACCTGTAAATATTGACTTTCATAAACTATATTAAACAGTTTAGATCTCCGGGTCTGGTGAGAGCATTTTTTATCCTAGCTTAGCTTAAATCATTGAATCAGATTAGACCATTTGGAATTGTGCTTCGATAGTGTTTTTTATTTAAAGCTTGACTATTCTGTAACTACATCATGTATTAAATAAACCTAATGAGTTATTTTTCCTGTTAAACGCAAAAGAAGATATTTTGAAACATG
>CAIGQZ010032451.1:5926929-5943188 GCA_903798205.1 Danio tinwini | reverse complement strand
TGTGTGTGTGTGTGTGTGTGTGTGTGTGTGTGTGTGTGTGTGTGTGTCTGTGTTGTCCCCGATAATGTCAATAGACTGGTCTGTCTTAGCAACTGGTTAAATCGTCACCTTACAATTATAAGGTTCTGTCTGACATTTTTGTCAAAATTGAGTTATTGACAAATTCTTATTAAATGACAACTTATTTACATTATGGGATGTTTTTTTATAAGTTGTTTACATTTTAAGACCTTTTATAAAAACAAAAACAAATGTTACACACATGCTGTTTGCTATGGAATGCAAAAACCTTGAAGCTCAATATCTCAAAATCATTCAGAACGCAGACAGAACCTTATAATTCCAAGGTGACGAAACGTTAAGGAGGACAAAGCTAAATTGTTTCTACTTTATAATTAATGTTCTCAACTCGCAATACAACTTTACACTGAATACAATTGTTTGTATTCAATACTTTATTATTATAATTTTTCAATTTCTATATTGCCAATGCAGTCAGAGTTTACCAAGCTTGAACATTGCAACGCTGTGTACTGCGAAACTTGTCGCACAAGCTTGCGTGTCTGGTTTGTCACAATCGCTTGGATATGAATGCAAGTCTATGGGGCGAAAAGGGCAGTGTGACCGCAGCTTTAGTTGGTTATGTTGTGTGTGAACAGGGTCGGAGCTAAGGCTTGGCTGTTTAAACAATATCATATCGAATGGCGATAAAATTTATGTAGTTAACGATGAAAAGCTCTGGACATTTTCACTCAATATTGATCTAAGAGCCAATCACACAGCAGATGTTCAACAACATGCATCTGTAATTGTGTTGATATTAAAGATATGCTACGCCACTCAGTATTGTTTAGCGCGCTCGATTCACTTTCCCACCAGCAGCATTAGCTGTGTTAAACTGTTGTTTATTTTAATGATGACTATTTTTAGAATTTTAAGTAATTTTGTTATTGTTTATTTTTTAGAAAATGCCATTAGTATATTGTTGTTTGTGTACTGTATATATATTCTGTCCATGACATTTTTAGAATATTATATTTTATATTGTATTTCCGAAGTGGTGTTAGTGAGGCCAGCAGGGGGAGCTTAACCTGTGGTCTGTGTGAGTCCTAATGCCCCAGTAAAAGTGAAGGGGACATTACACGTTAAACAGACGTTAAACAGAGGTCCTGACTCTCTGTGGTCATTAAAAATCCCATGACACTTCTCGTAAAGAGTAGGGGTGTAACCCCGGTGTCCTGGCCAAAGTCCCTCGATCGACACTTTCCCATCATGGCCTCCTAAACATCCCCATCCACCGAATTGGCTCTATCACTGTCTCTTCCCTCCACCTACTGTATAACTGGTGTGATGAGCGCACTGGCGCTGTTGTCCTGTGGCTGCTGTTGCATCATCCACACTGGTGGTGGTGTAAAGAGACTCCACTCATGATTGTAAAGCGCTTTAGGTGTATGACCATACACAATAAATGCACTATATAAATACACATTACATTACATTACTAAGTACATTTTAAAACATCCTAATCTGCAAGAAATCAGAGTAATGTGTAAACTGTTTTTGTTAATAAACAACAATTTAAAAATGTTATTTAATGAAGCATCTAATCTTTGTGGCTTCAGTCATTGTTGTGATTCTCTTTTAAAGCTGGAAGCATTAACAACTTATATTGAAAATTTGAAATATATATAGTTATTGTTCAATATGGAAAAGAATTATCAAGATTGCATTTTTACCATATCGCCCAGCCCTAGTCGGAGCAGAACTCTGCAGGAAGGTAACTCTCCAGGAACAGGGTTGAGCATCCCTGACCTAGCTAAAGGTTATCCTACCACTGACATAATTTTAGAGACAATAATTTATTTAATTTCATTCATTTAATTTAATAAAATTTTTTAATTATTTTGAGTTTAACTTACAATGTGTATTTTGTTAGTGCACATTGATATTCTTTAATTGAACAATTAATTCATGCAAGTCATTCATTCATTCATTTTCTTTTCGGCTTAGTCCCTTTATTAATCTTGGGTCGCCACAGCGGAATGAACCACCAACTTATCCAGCATAAGTTTTACGCAGCGGATGCCCTTCCAGCTGCAACCAATCACTAGGAAAAATCCACACACATTCATTCACACACATACACTACAGAAAATTTAGCTAACCCAATTTACCTTTATCGCATGTATTCCTGTGGGGGAAACCGGAGCACCCGGAGGAAACTCACGCCAACACAGGTAGAACATCCAAACTCCACACAGAAATGCCAACTGACCCAGCCGAGGCTCGAACCAGCGACCTTCTTGCTGTGAGGTAATCGTGCCTCTGCGCCATCGTGCAAGTCAATCCAATAAAAAAAAGGTTGTGGTAATCTGCATTTGGAGTGGTGCTCCTTCTCTGCTGATGTCACTTTGACAGCTTCAGCCATAATGTTCTTAACCACACCCCTCTTACCAATATTTTCTACAATGGACTGATGCTCAAAAAAGAAAGCCCTGCTCAATATTCCATTTCAGTTGGAAGAACATCAACATACTGAAATAAAGTCTATGCAGCTTCTGGTTTACCGGTTTCAAACATGAACAAAGGCCTTACAGGTTTTGATCGACATTAGGCTGATAAATTAATCACAGAAACTCTTTAAGAATACTCATCAGAAACAACTTGGTTCATTTAGATTACATTTACAATGTCTTTATGAATTATCTTAAGTGTGAAAGTTTGGAGGAACGGACATAAAGGGTAAAGGGACCAAAAAAATAATTAGTTTCATTACAATTTTCTTGTGTTTGGAAGATCCTAATCACAATAATGACCAACATGACTCCATGTTGATATATGTTGGAATCTGCGCTGTTGTTTCGGTGCAGGTGGTAAAATCTCTTAATTCCCTGCTAACTGTACAGCCTGCCTCACCGCGCGTGCTGCAGCGAAAAACAGTTCCTCTGTGGCAGCACCGCCGGCGTGTGGAGATGTTAAGGGTGGTGTTATCAATAAATTAAAGCAGTATTAAAAGCGCAGAGGTTGACTTGCATGGAGGGCTGCCCCTGTTATGAAACAGGCTTTTAGCATTTTCTCAGGCTCTCGCCTGTCAACCCGAATCTCGCTCAAGCATCCGAAACGAGACGAGAGGAAAAGACCTGAGGGGTAGAGGTGGCCGTTAAAGGGGATAAGAGGAGGGGGCGAGGCTTGTCCCAAGCCTTGTCTTAAAGAGCAGGAGGGGGGATCTCGCTGTCAGTCGCAGCCAGGCAGGCAGGAGGGTGAGACGCTCCACTCTCATCTCCCCGGATCTCTGTCTCCCTGTAGGTAATTACACCGTTTCGAAGGCTTATCCTGTGCGCCGAGAACAGGAAAGAAATGGAGGACTGGATCAGCTCGCTGAAATCGGTTCAGTCCAGAGAGCACTACGAGGTAAGGGCGCACTTTGAGCGTTCTGCATGTTTTTCTCAAACACACTTTTTTGACATTAGAAGCTGAATATGGAAAGCATGTCTTAGAATCCCGCCGTAAGTGTAGCCTGTGCGTTTCACCACATGCTTTGCATGTTCAAATCCTGCTTCCATACTGATAGATTTCCCTTTCTTCTATGTGTTAACGAGATGCGTTATGCAGAAAAAAAATGTTTTCTGTTTATGTTTGCTTCTTTCTATTTCACAGCTAATTGTGCACATGTGCATGCACTGCAGTTTAACATCTGACATGAAATGTTGCACGCCACTGACTCAAAGTGCGGACTGTATGCTCACTTTGATACGAGATGAAGATGGTTATGTAAGACTCTCAGCCCCCGTGTTCTGCAATACCACACCCAGAACTCCAGCGCTCCTCTGGCATCCCAAACTAAGGGCACAATCCTCCCTTTTCAATCTGTTTATCAATCAAGACATGTCAAACCGCCTGATGAACCTCTTAAATCTCTGTCCTGTTGCATCAGTGTGCATCTATAGATGGCCATTCTGGGAGCGCAGATGTTACAGGGGGGAAACTGTTGTCAGGGAGAGTTGTGGTGTGGTGTTGCACGCAGGAGGCATGCGTCTAGTAGACATCACGCTATTATACACGTGTTGCATGTGAGCTGAAAGTGTAGCCTTTGTTTTAGGGACTCTAAAAAAGTCTGCCAATTTGTTTTAACTTCTCCTTTGCTAGACGGCACAGTTTAATGTGGAACATTTCTCAGGGATGCACAACTGGTATGCCTGCTCCCACGCTCGTCCCACCTTCTGTAACGTCTGTCGGGACAGCCTCTCAGGGGTCACTTCTCATGGCCTCTCTTGTGAAGGTAGGTGTCTGCCTGTCTCTCTCTCTCTCTCTCTCTCTCTCTCTCTCTTAAATTCGTATGTTGGATAATCCTTTAATTATGAAGCTGCATCACTTATAGCTCGCTGTCCTTCCCCAAAGGTGTAACTTTCTCATCAAAGCTGGCCGAGGGTGGTCAGGCATGGCATTAGAGTCGGTTACACTGGTCAGAGCTACTTAGTGCAGAAGCACAGCTAATTAAGGTGGGGACGGGATGTGAAATGCGCTGCAATAATAAATCGATACACTGACGCCGGGTTTCTAATTAGTTTTGTTTGGATTTTTCCTCATTTTGAGGATATGATGGGTTTGGCTTCTTATATTAAAACACATTAAGTAAAAATATCAAATGTATAAAAATACAAAACTGTCTGATGTAGGATGAACTACAGTAGTCAACATTTGAAGTGGTTCCAAATTGTTCTAAGACAAGAATGGTTTTTCCATAGCTTGAATACAACCTCCATGAAAGATATATACAGTTGAAATCAGAATTATTAGCCCTCCTGAATTATTAGCCCTCCGGTATACACTACCTGACAAAAGTTTTGTCGTTGATCCCAGTTGTAAGAGCAACAAATAATAACTTGACTTCTAGTTGATCATTTGGAAAAGTGGCATAAGATTCAGATGAATCGTCTGTTGAACTGCATCCCAATCAGCACAAGTACTGCCAAAGACCAATTGGAACCCGCATGGACCCAAGATTCTCACAGAAATTAGTCAGGTTTGGTGAAGGGCATTCAGTATGGGGGCATACGAGAGACCTGCAGAGTGGATGGCAACATCAACAGCCTGAGGTATTAAGACATTTGTTCTGCCCATTACATTACAGAACCACAGGAGAGGGCAAATTATTCAGTAGAATAGCGCTCCTTCTCATACTTCAGCTTCCACATCAAAGTTCCTGAAAGCAAAAAAGGTCAAGGTGCTCCAGGATTGGCCAGCCCAGTCACCAGACATAAACATTATTGAGCATGTCTGGGGTAAGATGAAGGAGGAGGCATTGAAAATAAATCCAAAGAATCTTGATGAACTCTGGAAGTTCTGTCCTGGAAGATCGTTTTCTTTGCCATTCCAAATGACTTAATAAGTTATTTGAGTCATTGCAGAGATGTACTGTACTGTATGGATGCAGACTTTTTCCACTGCACCATGACTTTATATTCTATACTGTACATTATTTCTGTTAAGTGACAAGACTTTTGTCTAAGCATAGTCAGAGCTTACTGCCCTTATTAAACAATTAAAAATCATTAATCATTAAATTTTTTGGTAAAATAAGTGTGATCTTGAGGTCTTTGCCTTTCATATAAGCCACTTCTGATACCAAACGATCAACTAGAAGTCAAGTTATTATTTGCCGTTCCTAAAAGTTTTTTGTCAGGTAGTGTATATTTTCTACAATTTCCCCCATTTTTTTAAACACATAATAGTTTTAATAACTCATTTATTTATCTTTGCCATGATGACAGTACATAATATTTTCCCAGATATTTTTCAAGATACTAGTATTTAGCCTAAATTGACATTTAAAGATTTAACTAGATTAATTTAGGTAAGTTAAGTTAATTAGGCAAGTCATTGTATAACAGTGGTTTGTTCTGTTGACAATTGAAAGTAAATATTGCTAATATTGACTTTAAAATGGGTTTAAAAAAAGTTAAAACTGCTTTTGTTCTAGCCAAAATAAAACAAATAAGACTTTCTCTTGAAGAAAAAATATTTTAGGAAATACTGTGAAAAATTCCTTGCTCTCTTAAACATAATTGGTAACACTTTACAATAAGGTTCATTAGTTAATGCATTTACTAACATGAACTAATCATGAACAACTATTGTACAGCATTTATTAATTATAATTCAACATTCACTAATGCTTTATTAACTTCCAAGTTCATGCTTGTTAACATTAGTTAATGCACAGTGAATTAACATGAACTAACAATGAACAACTGTATTTTCATTAACTAACACAAACTAACATGAACAAATGCTGTAGTAAATGTATTGTTCATTGTTTGTTCATGTTGGTAAATGCATTAACTAACATTAACTAATGAACCTTATTGTAAAGTGTGACCACATAATTTGTTAAATATTTGGGGAAAAAATTACAGGAGGGCTAATCATTTTGACTTCAACTGTATGTTTTTAATTGCTTTTAGCATAATAAAATAAACAATAACATTAAAAAAGAAGGAGTGCAAATGCCATTTCACAAACCACAGAATGTCGGACACAGCATCATACAATTTCTTCCAGAAAGCATAAAGAAAAAAAAAGATTAAATAAAATAAATAAATTACAGAGAAATATGTAGGCTACACAACTCAGCGCTTGCCAAACCAATCCAGCCCATTAGGAGTTACAAGTCTGCATTACCAATAAAAAGCCTTAATGGATCCCAGGTTTTGAAAAATATCTTTTGTCTATTTGCCAACCCATATCTCAGTTCTTCCATGGGCAGCGCATAACTCAGGCGTGTATTCGGACATCCAGTTCCGTAAATTTATTTTCTGATGCAGCACAACAAAAGTCAGTTTCTAAATGAAAGCCTATTGTACAGCAGTAATCTGACATATTCAAAAATAAGAATAGGCTTGTTGAACAGGTTTTGATTTTATCAGTGTGGAATTATTTGGATCGTAAAAAAAGAGGGAATGGAGCCAGGTGATTGGAAGGAAAGGACTTAAAGGGCAACTTAAAGGACTATTTCACCCCTTTTTTAAGATGTAATATTAATATTATGGTTCTTCTGAGTGTGCCAGTTTAGGTTCAGTTCAAAACACAATTCAGATTTTTTTATTATTATGTGTTAAAAAGTGTCATTATGGGGGCGTGTACACAGTTCATTGTTTTAGGGGCGTGATGCTTCACGTGAAAATTAGTTTCGACTTCCTGCCCAACATAACAAAGGGGCGGAGCCAAGAGCTACCCTGCTTTGTGTATGGCAATAGACAGGCAGACAGAGAGAAGCAACATGAGTGAGAGGACCAGCATTCAGCTGTACATGAACGACTCGGACACAGACCAAGCAGAGAGTACAAAATCATTTGTGTCTTTGTATAGTTTTACAGCCAACTGTGTGCTAGTTTAAAGCTCCAAGCTTGTAGCCTACACCGAGACTAATAACCAAGCACACTGAATTAACTTTGACTGAAGGGCATCACACCTGATAGAAACTTATGTTTAGAATTCAGAAATGCATACTGGTGTCATTCGTTTGTGCTTGATTTGTGCTGGTTTGTGCCGTTAAAACAAACACTTTATCTATTTTCGTTGTTTAGATATAATTAAAATATTTCGGGAGAGTGACGTCATGGCTCCCGAAATATTTTGCTTATATCTAAAGGAGGAAAGCAGATACAGTGTTTGTTTTAACAGCACAAACCAGCACAAATCGACCACAAACGACCAGTGCTGATTTGAAGTCATTTGAGCAACATGGGGTGGAAAGTGACGTCACACGGTCAAAAAAGAATGCTTAATATCTCAGAACCCAAACCAGCACAAACATTCGTTTTTGCGGCACAAATCAGCACAAACGTAGCACAAACAAATGACATAGTTTTGGGGTTTATTTGTTTTTATGGGGTGCGAACTTCACAGAGGTAAATATGAGCATATATTTAAAAAAGCAACACCACTGCATCAGTTAAACAGAGACGGTTAGCATGGGAAACAGCTGCTCAAGTTAATTAATATTAAGTATTGAAATATTTAAGTATAATAAAAGTAATGTAATGTGTGACATTTATTGACTTTTCATGTGAAAAAACTGAAGAATTGGCTGTAATTTTGTAGTTTTTTCAGATGTAATTGCATTAAATTACTTAAAATGTTATTTAACTTATTTACTTAAAATAGGCTACTGCATAGTTTCATAGGTCAAATTTGACAAAACAAGAATGCAGATAACCTTAGCTTAATGTTCAGTGGAAAATGTAATTTAAGGTTCCCACTTTTACACGTGTTCATCAGTTTAAGATAACATTTCAAAAGTTATTTGCATCTTTGCGTTTCCATCAACCGATTTTTTTTATTTTATTTATATACGCGCATAAAAATAGGTGGGTGGAAACATAAGGCTAAGGCAAGAAATACCAATTGTCTTTAAAAAAAGTGGAGAATATCGACAGAAACTCCAGTTTAGAGAATAAACCTGCTCCTGATCAGGTTAGATTCACAGAGTAAGATACCACGGTAACTGACTGAGTTAAAGTCACCTTTCTTTCAGAAATAGGCTTGACCTACTCTGCTTTCACCAGTTTGACAAACCCTGCCATTTTAAAAACGTAAAACCCAGAGTTTCTCTCATTTCAGGGTTAACATACTCTGAATTTTCACTTAACCTCCTTTCTGAAATGGGGCCCTGCTTATGAAGAAACATTTGTTGTTGTTGTTGTTGTCAGTTTGGGAAACTGATACAATAACATTAAAATGTACCATTAAAATGTATTTATTTTAAATTATCACAGTAAATTGTTCAAAAGTGAAAGTAAATGCTGTACATATATGAGACTGCAAATAAAAGCTGTTATTTTAAACTGTTTGAAAAAGAAAATGTGTCACAAGCTGTCTCATTTCTGAAGCGGCATCCTCCGAAGGATGCAGACTTTAAAGGTGAGTCCTTCGAAGTCCACACAAGCCAAAGCGAGCGTTTTGAAATGAGACCATCTAGCCTAGGGGTTTTCAAACTTTTAGGACACACGCCCCCCCAAGTTTGTCCAATTTCACTCGCGCCCCCCCAGGCACCCCTCCCTCGAGCCAAAATTATAATGTATGTGCAAACATCATTCACATATTACTTGCTGTGTTTAAAGTGCATAGCATTAATTAGATTGAAACAAATATACAGCTTACCTGATTCAGTGTGATGGCTGAGCCTGTTTCTGTGAGGACAACATGCTAATCTGTGGTGGGATTCCTAACAAACTGTACATCATCTTCCACTGTCAATAAGCGTGAGCCATAGTCTACTTGCTTTTAATGTACGTACATACAGAAAATGCTGCTTCGCACAGCCAAGTTTACAGTCGAACATTGAGTACGCTTACATGGCCAACAATACTTTAATACGATTTTAATACGATTAAGACAATACTCTGATTAAGAGTCTACCATGTAAACAGCGATTTTTGATTACCGTAATCCAAATAAAGTCATGATTGAACTAAACAGAACAGGAACTGTCCAAAAAACAGGAATTAAGACACATGGAGTATGCATATATTAGTGGCATTATTGAAGTAAACACCGCAATCAAACTATTACCGTCATGTAGGACTTTTCACCATATTTTAAGATCCACACACATGGCTGCCAGTAAAGGACCGCATGCACACACATACACACACACACACACACACACACACACATCACGAAATTTAGAAGTTTTTTTTTTCTTTCCATTCGGCGTGCAGTATCAAATTCCATTAAAACAACTCTTCCACCAGTGCTTACTTATTGTTCGCATCAAATACCCCAGTTCGTCATGGGGGCATTAATGAAATATTTAGGAGTGAAAGTGAAACTGCCAAACAGCAGTTAAAGTTGAAAAATTAAAGATGAAACACTCGAAATGACATGAGACTCTGCAGGAAACGTGGATAACCTGGTGACGCAACATTCAAAAAGCACTTCACGTAACACCTTAATTATATTGTCTTATTCAGATTAAGGCAAATAACTAGATTACAGATATTTAGCTGTGGAGCTAACGTTTATCAGATTCCCTTTAGTGAATGCATAAAAATCATCATCATAATTTACTCGAGTGCATGTAAATTCCCCCACAAGTCCAAAGACATGTGGTATAGGTAAATTGGGTAAGCTAAATCGCCCGTAGTGTATGTGTGTGAATGAGTGTGTGTGGATGTTTCCCAGTGATGGATTGCAGCTGGAAGGGCATACGCTGTGTAAAACATGTGCTGGATAAGTTGGTGGTTCATTCGTCTGTGGCAACCCAAGATTAATAAAGGCACTAAGCCGAAAAGAAAATTAATGAATGAACGAACTCCATGTGACTCTTTAGCAAGTGAATGAATGAATTAGTGCTGTAATCATAACTGGTGTACTGTTTTGTTAAGCTTTTCTGTGGTTACTTCTCATAGTGCTGTAATTTTTTTTTAAATCCTTACGCTTACTACATGACATATTCCCATAAGACAACTTTGTTTTTAAAGTTTGTGGGCTTTATTTGTGAACTACCAATAGAACGTGCTGGCAGGTTAAAACACTCTCACTAAAAATACCACATCCAGGATCATGCATTATGCATGCTCATGGTGTGACATCATGTGGAAAGAGAGTGCTAATTACTTTCAGAGATATGCAGATGGTGCTCATTAAACTCGCCTGGCTGTCATTGGCTCTCACATAGCAGGAAGTAAAAATACTAACTCAGACTCTCACTCAAGTCTCAGTGTTAACGAGAAGTTTGCGAAAACTCAAACTGCACCGTGAATAATATTTCCAATTAGATTTGTTCAAGTTATCTGGTGAAATTAAATTCATATTGCAAATTTTATAAATGATCACAGTGGCTCAGTGGTTAGCACTGTCGCCTCACAGCAAGAAGGTCGCTGGTTCAAGTCCTGGCTTGGTCAGTTGACATTTCTTTGTGGAGTTTGCATGTTCTCCTTGTGTTGGCGTGGGTTTCCTGCAGGTGCTCCAGTTCTCCCCACTGTCCAAAAACATGTGCTATAGGTGAAGTGAATAGCTAAATTGGCCGTAGTGTATGAGTGTGTAAATGAGTGTGTATAGATGTTTCCCAGTACTGATAAATAAAGGGCCCCTGATAAATAACGGGACTAAAGCCTGGTTTATACTTTGCGTGATCGGTTTGACCCAGGGCGCATGCCGTGCATTTTTACTCCTGCGTGCTGTTTGTGTTGCTCTGCAATAACACTTCTGAAACATTAGCTGGCAGTAGGTTTTTAATGTTCCTCTGTGTTGTGTTTTTTCGCTGGTGTTTTGTTTTTTATGAACACTACCTTAATGTACAAGTAGCTAAAACGTGCTCATTCTGAGACAGGAGTCGGTGTGGTGAGAAATCAAGTCCCCCCTGCAATCGAGTCCACTTAGGACTTCTAAGGGATCATCTGTGGTGAATGCCTGATCAAAAGCTATTATTGTGATTCTTTGTAGTGTGGCTAATCAGAGCTGCATTAGCTTATCATAGCCAGGAGGTTAACGGTAGAGGTATGATTATGCTAGCACATAAGCTAACTGGGCTAACTTAACAGTATAAAAGATAAATGCTCAATTTTATAACCCATGCATGCCTTTAAATATACATAAGTATATGAAAGGGTGAATATAGCGCTGATACATGCCATTTTAATGGTAAAATTAAATGGTCACACTTTACATTATATATAATGAATGTGATTGCATATACTGTACTTTATATTTAGGTACTACAAACTATACCTATTACAACTTTAGTAAAACTATAGGATCACTTGGGGTCCTATAGGCGGACCCAATTCTCAGGGGGGACTCAAATTCTTATGAGACCGGCAGACGTGCAAAACTTTAATCATAAGGTAATCTTCATCTGGAGCTCCTTAACGGGATTCGACATTTGTAAACACTCGCTCAACGGGTTTGCGTGGCTCTTATCCTCACCCACATTCGTCGGCGCTACAAAGCCATCCAATCACAGAGCTTTTGCTACGCGACGTTGGGACGTGTATTTAAATTTTTAAACCTACAGCACAGTTGTAATTGTTCATTTACAATGCACTTGTAAATTGTGCAGTAGTACTGGCAATTTTTACAGCATTATATGGCAAAATTTACAAGCGCACTGTAAATTAACAATTACAACTGTACTGTAAAACTACAGCAATTTTTACAGCAATCTTTTACTGTGCATCTTAAATTATTTTCTGTAATTACTGTAACCTGTCCCTAAAGGCTAATTTATACTTCTGCATCAAGCGCAGCCTTTGCCTCCTGCGCAGCCATTGCATGGTTGCATACCCCTCATCGTGGTTGATGCAGACGCTGAAGCGCACCTCTCAAAGAATGCAACGATGCGTAGTTCAAGCTCTGTGATTGGTCGGCTTGGTAACTGTGACCAATGTGGGTGAGACAGAGAGCCGGACGAACCTGTTGGAGCAAGTGTTTACAAGTTTCGTGAAGTAGCTCTAGATGAAAACTGTTGTTTTGTGTTTACCTTATGTTCAACCTTTATATGCTCCCGCTGAGCCAAATAATGAGAAAAAAATGTTCCTACCACAGCTATGCTGATGACACTCAGATCTACTTAGCCTTACTGCCTAATGACCACAGCCCTATTGACACCCTCTGCCAATGCATTGATGAAATGAACAGCTGGATGTTCCAAAACTTTCTTCAGTTAAACAAAGAGAAAACTGAAGTCATTGCATTTGGGAACAGAGATGAGGTTCTCAAGGTGAATGCATACCTTGGCTCTAAAGGTCAAACAACAAAAAATACGGTCAAGAATCTTGGTGTGACTCTGGAGTCAGACTTGAGTTTCAATAGTCATGTCAAAGCAGTTAGTAAATCAGCATACTATCATCTCAAAAACATTGCAAGAATCAGATGCTTTGTTTCCAGTGAAGACTTAGAGAAACTTGTTCATGCTTTTATCAGCAGCAGGGTGGATTACTGTAACGGCCTCCTCATTGGCCTTCCCAAAAAGACAGTCAGACAGTTGCAGCTCATCCAGAACGCTGCGACCAGGATTCTGACCAGAACCAGGAAATCAGAGCACATCACACCTGTCCTCAGGTCTTTACACTGGCTCCCGGTTACATTCAGAATAGATTTTTAAGTATGGTTACTTGTCTATAAATCACTAAATGGCCTTGGACCTCAATACATTACAGATATGCTCACTGAATACAAACCTAATAGAACACTCAGATCTCTAGGATCATATAAACTAGAAATTCCAAGAGTTCAGTCAAAGCAGGGTGAATCGGCTTTCAGCTACTATGCCCCCCGCTGCTGGAATCAACTTCCAGAAATGATCAGACGTGCTCCAACATTAGGCACATTCAAATCAAGACTGAAAACACATCTGTTTAGCTGTGCCTTTACTGAATGAGCACTGTGCTACGTCCGACAGATCTACTATTGTTTTTTTGTCTTTTTTTCATTCTTTTATAAATTGTTTTAACACATTTTTATCTGTTTGTATCTGTTTTTTTATTATCTGTTTTTATTTTTTTCTTACACTTGTCTTTTTTATTCTTGTTTATGTAAAGCACTTTGAGTTGCCACTGTGTATGAAATGTGCTATATAAATAAACTTGCCTTGCCTTGCCTTATGGTTAAAGTCCACCGGTTCCTGCCTCTGAATGAGCAAGTTTTAGCTACTTGTACATTAAGGTAGCTTTCAGAAAAAAACAAAGCACCCGAAAAGAAACACGACACAGAGGAACATAAAAACCTACTGCCAGCTAGTGTTTCGGTTATTGCAGAGCAGCACAAACAGCACACAGAAGTATAATTGCACGACTATGCGCAAGGCAGGCGCCGTGGGTCACGCCGATCACTCGACGCAGAAGTATAAATCAGCCTTAACCCTACTCGTATCCCAGATCAAGAGCACCAGAAGTGTTCTGCAATACATTATGAACACCGTAGGTACATTGTATTTATTTTTAATTAAAGTGAATTGTAGTTAAGGCCACCAAAATGTCCAAAAAACAAAAAAGCGTGGAGTCACGTTGAATTAGGCAATTATGGATTTTTGTGGTTGTGAGTGTGTGGTCGCAGTAGTCGATACTTAAGGAATATTTTCCAGTGCTGTTGTCACGGCGTTTGAGCTTCCAGCAAGCAGACTCACTCCTGAGTATTAATTACTGTATGCGTTACTGTGGAAAGATGATCTCATTTATTTTTCACCAAACCTCTCATTACCATCTTCAAGGCTGAGAGCGGGTTCCGCTCACATGAAAATTGCTTTTGTTTTCAGCTGTTAATGATGACAATGACTTTAGAGTGGACTACTGTGTGAAAAAGAATCATTATTTATAACATGGATAATTCAGGACTTGGAAGCTAATTACAGCATTCCAGCTGAGCTCAAGTGCATGATACAGTACTGGTTATGGCTTAGGACTGTACGTTCTATGAATGCTGTAGAATATATTTGTTTTGATATGTTGTGACTGGGACTCTATAGAATCTACAGAACCATGTTAGATTGTAAATATATTGTTTAGTCCTGGGAGAACACAGAAATATGTGACATGTAGCTTTTTGGCATTACTGCAACAAGAGCAAAGGGTACATAAGGTGTATTTGAAGTGATTGTACATCCAAAAATGAAAATGTCTACTCTAAGCTTTTTTGAGTTTCGTTTTTGTTAAATATAAAACAATACTTTTTAAAGATTGATAGTAAAGACAAATATTCAGAAGTCAGTGGTTACAGCAACGTTTTCATAATAACTTTTTTTTGTCTTCAACAGAAGAGAGTTAAACAGGTTTATGACAAGTATAGGATTAGTAAATGATGACAGAATTTCAGTTTTCTCATTGTTCTGGTTTCCCATGGAATCAAGTGAATATTCAACTAGATCAAAAACATCCATGACACATTATAGAAAACGGGACACAACTGATCATGCAATTTGGTATTATTATTATTATTATTATTATTATTATTATTATTATTATTATTATTTTTATTATTATTATTATTATTATTATTATTATTATTATTATTATTTGGTGCTATTATTCAGAGGAAGGTGTCCCAAAACTTTGATTACTAATATGTGTTGCTTGAAGATTTGAGGAAATATTTTAATGCAAGCCAATAATTTGATTCAATTGTATTCATTGTGAATTACCAAACCTTCACCCCCTACTTGATGCCATAATTGGCTTAAGCTTATGTTCAGATTACTCAACTGTTTGAACAAGTGCACACATAAGTCTGAGTTGCTTTCAAATGTGCTTTCACATGATAGCTGTCATGTTGACCCAAACCTCAAGTGTGAAAGCATCTCAAGGTAATGAAACCTGAAAAGATTGAGCTAAGAACAGAAGATGATCAAACTTTAGGCATACTGAGATCCTGAAAAGAGAGAGTGAAGTCAAGTCTGATACCAAAAAAAAAAATCAAGCATAAATTGCTGCAGCCTGGAGACCTCCAAATCAGAGGACCTTATGTCTTGGGAAGACTGGGTTAAGACTTTAAGGGTTACAGATGCGGCTACTGAGCATGTTCACATCAATATACAGTAGCATAATTTTTATGCTTCTATATAACATTTTGCAGTTTTTGCATTATTAAAAAGGGAAGATTTAGGGTTTGAGTAGGTGTAACATTGATTAAACACAATAGGTTACTGCATGGAGTGAGTTTAGGGTTAAGTTAGCTGTAGACATTAATACAATACAGTAGGCTGGATTCCTTGTCATGTACAAGACATAAAATGAAACTATCAAATGCCCTAGGATGTTTGTACAGCACACTAGTAGCATTTGAAGTCCCACCAATTTGGAGCACACCTTCCCATTGAGGACTGAAAAAGGGGTGAGTCAGAATCAAGATAAGACAGGAGAGGGTAGATTGAGACCTGAACAGGGTCGAGTGCAAGTACCCTCAAGTCTAAGTCTAGACTGAGACCAGAAGAGGGTCAAATCTGTATCAAGATTGAGACGTGAAGAGGGTTGAGACCAAGCCTAGACTAAGACCAGAAGAGAGTCAAGTCTGTATCAAGATTGAGACCGGAACAGGGTTGAGTCCAAGTCTAGACTGAGACCAGAAGAGGGTCAAGTGTGTATCAAGATTGAGACCTGAAGAGGGTTGAGTCCATGTCTAGACTGAGACCAGAAGTGAGTCAAGTGTGTATCAAGATCGAGACCTGAAGAGGGTTGAGTCCAAGTCTAGACTGAGATAAGAAGAGGGTCAAGTCTGTATCAAGATTGAGACCTGAAGAGGGTTGAGTCCAAGTCTAGACTGAG
>CAIGQZ010032451.1:5889102-5918632 GCA_903798205.1 Danio tinwini | reverse complement strand
CCAGACTCTTAACACATTTCCACATTTCTCTTTTACAGTGTGCAAATTCAAAGCCCACAAAAGATGTGCAGTCAGGGCCACTAACAACTGCAAATGGACAACATTGGCCTCTATCGGAAAGGACATTATTGAAGACGAGGATGGGGTGAGTGTCATAAAGCCTGCAGTTCAGTGAGCTAATGCACAACTTTTTATATAGATCTAGGGGAATATATTTACACTCAATTGTATTCCTATAGATTGCAATGCCACACCAGTGGCTGGAAGGCAACCTGCCGGTCAGTGCAAAGTGTGCCGTTTGCGACAAAACATGTGGCAGCGTGTTGCGCTTGCAGGACTGGCGTTGTTTGTGGTGCAAGGCCATGGTAAGGACAACATATCCCAGAATCCCTTTTGATAGCTGCAGTTCACAGTGCTTGTAAACTCTAAAAAGCCTGTCTGTGCTTGGACAGGTGCACACGGCATGCATGGATCTCTACCCCCGCAAATGTCCCCTCGGCCAGTGCAAAGTGTCCATCATCCCCCCCACTGCCCTCAACAGCATCGACTCAGACGGTAAGAGTTCAGAAGAGCGGGTTCATGAGGGAATATTCTAGTTAAATATTCTAGAGTTGTAGTCAAATGTTGGATGGGCAAAGTTGATCCTGGAGGGCCGGTGTCCCTGCAGAGTTTTGCTCCAACACTAATCAAACACACCTGAATGCACTAATCAGTGTCTTCAAGATCACTAGAAAGCTACAGGCAGGTGTATTTGATTAGGGTTAGAGCAAAACTATGCAGAGACACCGGCCCGCCAGGATCAACTTTGCCCATCCCTGTTCTAGAATATAAATTAATATATATTTACATAATAATATCAAGAAAAAATAATATTAGTTTTATTAAATACTATTAAATGTATAAGTATTATCATTATTAATATTAATAAATACATTATAATAATAGTATTATTAATACTATTAATTAAATAATAATATAAAAAAATAATAATTATTATTATTATTATTATTGAAACGATTGAAACAACAAAATAGTAGTATTATATAATAATATAATGATATAACTACTATTAATTACATTATTATTAATAAATACAGTATTATTCTTTAATCATTCATTCATTTATTTTGATTATTATTATTATCATCATCAATAATAATAATAATAATAATAATAATAATAATAATAATACAATAATAATAATAATAATATAAATAATATTTATTACATAAATTTATGAAATACTGTATTATTATTATCATTGTTATTATTATTAATATTAATTCAGTTATTTTATCATCATCATTAATAACTAAATAAATAAATAATAGTAATTATTATTATTGCTGTTGTTGTCATTGCTATTGCCATTGTTATTTTTTTTTAAATAAGACTAATTATTAGTAGTAGTACATTTTGAGACTTTTAAAATGTACAATACACTGTTCAATCAGTCAACTACAAGTTGTTAAACAGGATGTGACCTCCTCTTATTTATTTTACAGATCAAATATGCTATTATAGACTGTCTAGAGTCTTTGACTTGTTTTCATACTACATGAAAACACATTTTAAAAAGGTCAAGGTCACCAAGAAGGATGATTGTCTGATTGTGTGCTTGTGCATGATCTCACATTTAGGATATGATGGAAGATTATTTATGGTGTGCATGCCCATGTGAAGTGGTGGGAGGTGCTCAGGTGGAGAGCTGCTGTAGATGGAGCTCATTTTGCTAATTCCCAGCCTCCATTAAGAGCAATATCTTTTTCATTACACCTCTGCTACCTCTTCTGATCTGATCAAACATATGCAGTAGGATGTGTTTTCTGCTCTCCTGAGAAGCACTCTGCATTCACGTTACTTTATTTTCCTTTCCCATCTCGTTTTGGCGACATGCGTGTCAGGGCAGTGTGGAAAGTCACTCTCGCTCAGAGCATCTTGTCCCATCGCATGTAAACATAACAGCCTCTGGTGGAGTGTGTTTTTGGAAAATTCAAGACGAGAGCAAACAAAAGCTCTCTCCCATATACCCGGCTCTCTCTTTCTCCATCCCTTTCTGCGTTATTAACCTGCGGCTGAGGATTCATACCTTGCCTGTTTGCTCAGTCAGCCTGTGTCAGAGCATATGCCACAGATTTCCAGGAAATTGCCTTTTATTGACAGCTGTGCGAATACTATTCACAGCCGCTTCACGTTCAACAATATATATGAAGGTCTAAAAATAGTGTCCGAAAGATGCTCATTTGGGTTTCTCAGGTTGTCTATTTAAAGTATGAAATCAAAATGTGCAATGTTTCTTTTGCTAGCGCAAATTGTTATTCTTTAGGTGAATGATAAATGTGTGCAAATTAATCCACAACGTTATTCCAAATGTTCATTCATTCATTTTCCTTTGGCTTAGTCTCTTTATTCATCAGGGGTTGATTCAGCGGAATGAACCGCCAACTTATCCAGCATTTCTTTTACACAGCGGATGCCTTTCCAGCTGCAACGCAGTTCTTGAAAACATCCATACACACATTTATTCACACACACACATACACCATGGCCAATGTAGTTTTTTCAGTTCACCTATACCGCATGTCTTTAGACTGTGGGGGAAACCGGAGCACCCAGAGGAAACCCATGCGAACATGGGGAGAACATGCAAACTTCAGAGAGAAATGTTAACTGACACAGCTGGGACTCGAACCAGCGACCTTCTTGATATGAGGCAACAGTGCTAACCCCTGCGCCACCATGTCGCACTTATCCAAATGTTTGTTTTGGTAATCTTCAACCATTCAACTAGTATTTGGTTTCGTCTTTTGCTGGCCCTTCTCTGACGTCAATTTGACAGCTATGACCACAGTATTCGTAACCACGCCCCTCTTACCGTTAGTTTGCAATAGGGTAATGATGTGCAAAAAAGAAAGCCCCGTCCCTACTCCATATTCTGTTTCAGTTGAAAGTACATCAACATACTGAAATAAAAGTCCATAATTGTTGTAATTCCTTCTTATATAGTATGTGAAAAACTATGTGAGTTGAGTAAATGTCCAAACTTATAGTATTCGAAAATCTACGAGTCTACGATAATAACCCACATTTTCTACTACTTCCGATGGGATTCACTGATGGAAAAGGATACAGTAATAGTAACCCCTTTGATTTTTGTTGAAATATGAGATGACGGTATATTATATAGACTGTTACACAAGCCTCTTATTTATCCTGGAGCAGAAGAATAATAATTGCAGCGCAATAAGGAGCAAGTCATGTTTGCCATCGTTTGTTGCTATTTTCAGACCAACGCAAGTGTAACTTTCATGTTTCATGCCACATTTTTAAAATATTTTTCAGTTTATTCATGACATTTGCATTTGTATAATTTTATTATTACTACTACTATTATTTATTATATGCATATTTATATTTGTTTTAATAAAAACTAGTTTAGATGTGCTCACCTGTCAGGATTTGGAGACGTATGCATCACCATACAGTATGGGGCATAAGAATAGGACATGTGTTTGGATTTTTTGACCACACTTCGTTATTATTGTTCATTTATTTGTTATCAAAAACGTTTCCTTATCCACAAAAGTAAAGGTGTAAAGTATGGAGTAAAAGTAAAGTAAAGAGGTCGAATGGAGGAGACCCGTTCTTTATCCTCTCGCAAATGGTCTGTTTAACGGTTTTCTCATGGAAGTATTAAGTTTTTCCACTTACAAAGTCTGCCATGTAAATAGCAATTGCGCTATGGCGAGACACAATTGACATTTAAAAGGACTGGGAGATGAGACTTTAAGTGATTTAATGCACGTTATGCTCAAAACACACCCATAACTCTTTAAGAAAATAAGCACAACTCTGTTAGACCATGTGCCAGGGCACAAACCATATTTTTCCATCTTTAAAATAGCAAAAGTTTATTCAGACACGTACTTAATGCTCATGCGCTTTGCACTTAGAACATTAAAATAGAGCCCTTAATGTTTGCGGTTGCCAGTTGTCAAGATTTTAAATCGACCAATTAGAGACTTCTACTTAAAATAATATATATGCATTTATTTTTTTCAAATTTTGCCCCTCTGGCAACTATGTACACACTCTCTGTCTACACCACAAAAGCACAACTAATGATCTAAAAATAAAAACAGGTTTTTAGTGATTTCCATTTGAAATATTCTGCTTAAAATATAAGTGTCATAGAGTGTCACTAACATTTATTTGCTATATTGTGATTGTGGTTTGCTGAATAATGCAAACTAATTGTGGTAATCCAATCTTTTTTTCTTCTTTTTTTTAAATAGACAGGAATTATTGTTATTTGTAATTACAAAAATAGTCAGACTTTTAAGGCCCAATCCCAATTCTATTTTTGTACCCCTACCCCTTCCCCTTGGTCCTCACAACCGAGGGTTAAGGGGAAGGGCTTCAAAAATTACCCCTAAGAATTGGGACAGCACTTCAACACCTGCACACGTCATCATACGTCATCGCAATCTCTTGCTTCATATGAGATCAGACGATGGCGACTGCTGTAGTTATTCCAGTTGTGTTATTTTTTGGTATTTATCTTCAGGAAATCACTGAAGGCATATATTATGTTATCATAACGATCTAATGTGGCAATAAGATCATAACTATACTGTGTTTTTACACAGTGGCCGTATTCATCTACGTAAACAGTCGAAACAACATTAACATTATAGCAGAGACTGTAAAAGGCTCATTCTCAGCCACTAGACTTTTCTGACAGGGTATTCGAGTGTCATCAAGTGTCAGAATGTTGTGGGACTACTGTACAGGAGTTGTTATTATTAGGGATTATAGATCACAAAATTTAGCGGGGTTTTTTTTTCGTTTTTTTTTTTTTAAGCATTATGGTAAAACATGAACGCGGTTATAAATATATAATATATGTAATAATGACAAAAAAATACTAATTTGTGGATCTTCCGGATTCAGCAATACTGCCATTGTGGCAGGTGTATTTGGGGAAACTTCTTACCCCTTCGTTTCAAGTGTGCTCCTGAAACATCTTCGTTCGAAGGGGTGTATACCCCTTGCCCTTAGCCCTACGCCTTCAAGCTAAAGAGAATTGAGACACCACTACCCCTTGATGTGAACGTGCAAAACGAGGGGTAGGGGTAAGAGGAGGGACTAAGGGGTAGAATTGGGATTGGGCCTAAGTCTACAAAATATTTGACTAAATATGCAGGATATTTATCACATATGATCAAATGTATATTATAAGTATCTGTTTTTTGTTTGCCTGTTTTATACTGGTTATTGGCTGATAAATAATATTTTTTTAATAGTTTAGTTGTTGTTTTGCTTTTCTTTTTTCATCTCAACACCCTTTTAATGGACAATTTTGTATATTTCGAAAGGCTTGTTCATTGTTTTGTGTTTAATATTGTATATTATATGTAGCGATGTCTAAATTCTCTAGCAAATGGTTGATTTTAGTTTCACAGCGATAACTTCTAGATCCTACTTGACTGCAGCATCCAACCTATTCATAAAGCAAATCACGTGCACTCCAAAGCAGACACTCCCATTTAGATCTTTATTGCTTTACTGAAGGTCATTGGCACTCATATTGTGCCAAATCACATTGAAGGTTGAATCTAAAATGAATGATGCCTTATTATGCATTTAAATAGTTATCTGCCCAGTTTTCTTTTGGTCATTCACACTTCTGTTGAAACTACCAGTGTTAATAATTATAATATTATTGCTGATATCTATAATGCTTTAAAGGAACACTCCACTTAAAATTAATAATAATAAAATGCTCATTTTACAACTACCCAAAGTTTAACAGTTGAGTTTTTTAATAATTCAGATGATCTCCAAGTCTGGCAGAAGCACAGTTAGCTTAGCATAAATCATTGAATCATATTAGACCATTAGCATATCACTCAAAAGTTTCGATAATTTTTCTAGTTAAAACTTGACTCTTCTGTAGTTACATTGTGTACTAAGTTGAGAGTTCATTTATTAATCATTGCAATAAAAAAAAAACATATTGATGAAATTATTTATCAACCAATGAAACCTAAAATCTCAAAGCTTGAGTTGACAATGAGTCCTTACTGTATAATTAACAGAACATTATTATGTATTGGTGTGAATAATAACAAAGTTATCTGTACATTTTTGGCTTACTTATTTTGTAAAGGTGGTATCAGAAAGACTAGCTAGCTATGTATAAAGTCAAACCTTGTGAGAGCTGAGGACATCCACTATTGATCAGAACCTCAAAGGTCCACTGACTTTAGTTGGCGGAACACATATCGGATATAGAGATTAGTTGGGGCCAGACAGAAATGTAATGAAAATCAATGGCTGTGAAGTTTCGCCTGATATATTTTTGGATCCGTTTATTGTGGCTGATAATTGGCTGTTTAAAATTGACAAAAAAAACGGCGACAGTATTGATCGATTGAAAAACTTTTAAGCGATAGTTCACCCTATCTTTTATGCGTTTTTTTCCATTGAACACAAAAGAAGACAATAAAACGTTTCACCGGTTTCCAGCTTTTCTCAAAATATCCTCTTTGGTGTTCAACAGAAATTAGAACCTTGGGCCACATAACCACAAAAGCACTCATATTGTTTGCAGGAAATTTATATTTTTTACATAATCTGAGCATTCAATGAATAAGCTTTCCAGTAATGTATGTTTGTTTAGTATAGGCACATTTTTACATCTGGAATCTGAGGATACAAAAAATAAAAAAATAGCAGTCCTTAGCAATGAATATTAGTATTAAATGGAAATAAATTAAGGTTATAGTACACCATTGATTTAGCACAGCTAAACCTCACTCACTCACTTTCCTTTGGATGTTCCATCAGGGTTGCCACAACAGAATGAACTGCCAATTACATCTGTTTTTATGCAGCAAATGTTTCAGTATTAGTAAATATTTTTAACCAGTGGTTGGTTATTCTGCTGTGGCAACCCCTGACAAATAAGGGACTAAGCCGAAGGAGAATGAATGAATGAATGAATGAATGAATGAATGAATGAAATATTTCACCAAGAACATATAAAAATGTATACTTTAACTCTTCACTTCTTCACTTCAGGAAAATGTGGTCACTTACTCACCCTTTACTTGTTTAAAACCTATTTGCCTCTTTCTTCTATTGAACATAGAAGACATTCTGAAAAATGTTGGTTGCTGGGACCCATTGGCTTCTATAATGTATTGTTCCTGTTATGAAAGTCAATGGATCCCAGCAACTTGCATTTTTCAAACTATCTTCTTTTGTGTTCAACAGAATAAAGAAACTTGTGAAGGTTTATAATCTCATGAGGCAGGCTACTCTTGTTTTTTTGGGTGAACTGTTCCTTTAATATACTAATGCTTTCTGGCCATACCTGTCAACCCTCCAGTTTTTGCCGGGATTCTCTTGTATTTTACATTCTATCCCGCTATCATAACAATTAAATATTTTCCTTTATTTCTCCTGTATTTTTAAAATTTCTAAAAGTGCAAGTAGCATCTAAGAGCCGATCTCAAATGTTATATAAGTTTTAAGAGCTGTTCAAGAGAATTATTGCCTTGAGATCACTTAATTTCCATTGAAGCTGTGCGTTGATCATCGCCCTTTCTATGCAACCTCTGAATCAGAGAATTCATATAACGTTGTCTGTGCTTACTGACGAACGTGCTTCGTACACTCTCAGAAATAAAGGTACGCAAGCTATCACTGGGGTGGTACCTTTTCAAAAGGTACAAATTTGTACCTACAATGTCCATATTAATGCCTTAAGGGTACATATTAGTACCTAAAAAAAACAAAAATGTTCCTCTTAAAATTTGTAGGTACTGATATATACTTTTGAGGTACCAATATGGACCCTTTAAGTACAAATTTGTACCTTTTAAAAAGGTACCACCCCAGTGACAGCTTGTGTACCTTTATTTCTGAGAGTGTATAAAGACACTGTTCCCGGATTAGCTTCTGTACAGGCAATTTAAAGAGGAGCGAAAGTGGACACTTGGATTTTGGTGTGTTTTTAAACAGACAAAAATACTTAATAATATATAAACATGTCCGTCATGGCGTGTTTTATTTTAAACACAAATCATTTAGTCTTAAATGAGCATGAACAGTTACGAAAGTAATCAAATGCTTCCATTATATATCTGGATTCTTAAAGCGTCTTCTCTGTTATCCAACAAAACAGTAGATCAAAATGAGAAATTCGCTGCTCTTCACTAAATAACTAGGCCTATAGTAACTTTAATCAATATTTAAAAACAGTGAATAAAAATGAGATTTTATGACTTGATTTAGTTTCTGTAGAGGTCATTGATTTTAATATGTGAAACATTTTTTTAATGTTTTTTATGTATTAATATTTTGAAGATAATTTCCTCCCCATATTTATAACGGTTTTAACTAGGCTTATACAATCAAACTGCTTTGAATGAACAGATGAATGAATTTGGGGTCACATTTTGGGAGTTCTACTGGGTGGGTTTAAATTTTGGATGGGTCCCGTATTTTTACATCCCAGTGCTGACAGGTATGTTTCTGGCATCAAAGAAAAATCAATAATTCTGACCTATTCATAGTATTTTTGATAACAGAACTATTCAAATTACAACAGGTTTTGTGGTACCACATATTCAGCGCAAGTGAAGGGTCATTAAATGATGACAGATCTTTCCATTTTGAGTGAACTATTAAACTATTTATGCTCCGAAAGGAAGCCTTACAATGTGAAGGGAAAGTAGGAGAGACCCTCACGTGTAAGGAATCCCCCGTCTCAGTACTTGATGGCAAGAAAAGCTGCATCTTAATTCGCTTAGGGCTGCTTTTGGCACGTGCCTGAGCATCGTGACTCAGTTTGCCTCAGCCTGCCTCAGAGAGAGAAAGAGAGCGAGGAAAAAAAGAAGCTGGGGCTTCTGTTAGACCTAAAGGGGGTCTACTGACAGACGTCCACCCCCGAATCAGACACTCGCCCTGAGCCACATGGAGAACACAAAACCCATGCTTCAGGGCAACTGTCAGGTTTGCTAACACTCATGCATGTTTAGATCATGTACGCAAACAGAGATGCATGCAGGTACACAGAAATAAATGCGCTGTTTTACATGCTAACAATTCCACTCACACGTTCACACGGGAGAATGTGAAATTAAAATGGTGCATATGGAGAATCTCATAAACACAACGGGTTGTTGCTTACAGCCACTGGCATCTTCAGAGACTCTTTACTGCACACGCTGTATGTTTGCACGTGATTGAGCACGTTTGCTGACAGCTACTCCCTCGCCCTGGCTATAATGAAGACAGAGAAACCGGATTATTTACACACTATAATACGCATCGTTTGTAGTGAAAACATACTAGGCTGATGGTTTGCTTTTCCTTGTTCTCTCTGTGATTCATCTTTGTCATGGCATGAAGAAAACTGTTCCTAAGCAACATGGGGTCAACAGAAACCTCAGTGTTAGCTTTTTTTGTTGCATGCAAATTCTGCCATTTTGTTCCTGTCATTTAATTAAGTACATCACTATCAACAATCACCAGGGAGTGATCTAAGGGATATAAGGAGATAGGACTGATAAAAGCTTATGCAATTTTCAACTCCAGCAAACAAGCGCTCCTTACACAAAGACAGATTTACAATTATTCCTGTTTAGTTGTTATCAGAATCAGTTTTATTGCCAAGTGTGCTTCACACACACAAGGAATTTGTTTTAGCAACAGAAGCTTCCAGTGTACATAAAGTGACAAATGACAACACAATCATATTGCTAGTATCATATTATCATATTGCTAGTAATGCAATTTTAATATGCTTATTGCTATGTTGCACTGAATTTTATTTGGAAACTTGAAACAGATGCTAATTTAGCCTAAAAACGAATTGCAAGTTGGTAAATTGTCATTTAGTTTGGATATATTTAAACCTCTTATGCTGTTCATGGTGTTCTCAGGTATTTAAAGAAGTTCATTTCTTTAACATGAAGGTGCCTATCACTATTTTATTCAAACAGAGTTTACATAATGTAACTATAGAATCGTTTTTGGACATGTTTACTATTGAACTTTTCTACATTTGGTAAAAGAACATTAGCGCAGGTGTGCTAATTTAATGTCATTATTTCGGTGGATTATTTCAGCCCCCCAAAGCTGTTTTCGTTGAGTATTTTTTTGGTTGGCGTAAATTTGTGGGGGTTATCACTAAAAACTAATTTTTATATGCTAATTGAATTAGTCCCACTTGTTTGCCGTCTACCATTAGCATGTTGCTAAGATATCAGTGCGATAGTGAAGTGTTATATTGGGTGTTAGATTAGGTGTTTTTCATTTCAGAAATGAGATAATAGTAGTGATGGCTGCTTTTGAAGCACTGCTTTATGATGTTTCAATACCTTTACATATATTTTGTTTCGAATCAGCGATTCAGAGCGTGTATCAAATTGGCATGGTCATGTGAGTTGCGTAAAAAAAAAGGGGCTTTGTTATGTCATAACTGTTTCGAAATGTTACTATGGGGCTTACTATGTGGGGGCAATCTGTGTAATATCATAAAATCCACATGAATTGTGTGAGTTTACTGCAATTACTTAAACAATATACTGTATAAGCCTTGAAAATGTATAAAAGAATGCATAATAATAATATTAAATAATAATAGAAATAATATTGTAATATTAGATGATAAGCTAAGTGCACTTAAAGGTTATACATTCAATTTAAATTCACAATATGTTGGAAAAAGTCCATTCTAATGCATGTTTGATGTGAATTTATGTTGCGGTTATATGCTTTTTCTCCACCAGGTGTACGCAGCATATAGTGTTCTGAAAGCTTCTAAACAGTGAAACATTTTGCAAAGCAATTTATTTCAAAGCTTTTGCCACCACTAGTTAAAAAACTGGATCTATATCGATCATAATTGCTCTCGTCATCGATCATCTTGATTTGTGCAATGCGTTCTGGGAAATCTTATTTCCATTAAAGCTATAATAAATTTTTTAAATATTTCTTTACAGGTTTCTGGAAGGCCACGTGCCCTCCATCGTGCGCAAGTCCACTCCTCGTGTTTGTCAACTCAAAAAGTGGAGACAACCAGGGGGTCAAATTCCTGCGTCGCTTCAAACAGCTGCTCAATCCTGCTCAGGTCTTTGACCTGGTCAATGGTGGACCTCATTTAGGGTAAGATCAGGATGTCAAAGGTCATGGAGTGTGAACTGAAGCAATTTAGGGTGGTTGACGTGATTTGTTGCTGATATTATAACAAAATTTATTTAATCAATGCAAGGGTTTTTCTCTAGTCCCATAACAATTAGCAGTACATTTTCTCTATTTTAATTGCCTCCTAAGTCATTTTAATGATCCTCAAGTGGGAAACATCTATATTTAACACTTGTGTGCTGTTGGGGATGTTTTCATCCACTCTGGGGTGATTTTGAGACTTAATATGGCAAGAACTTTTTCTGTATTTCAGCAAATGAAAGGATTTTTGGTAATAAATCTTATTTTGACACATATTTTGAGGAAATGCTTTTAAAATTTTCAAAAATTAAACAATTTACTCTGGGCAAATGCACTACATTTTCAATATGTTTGTAGCTGTTTTTGCCCTATTGACTTCGATTATAATGACATTTTTGATTGTTGCTGTTTTTTTTCCTGATGGGACTAGGTACTGTTGATCATCAGTTGCAGTGCAAAAAAAATGCTTAGTTTTTGCCTTCTATATGGAGTAGTGTGTTAGAGACTTCTGCACACTTATCTTGATATGTCTGAAAATCTAAATAAGCAGCTCAGCTCTCAGAACATAGTAAATCATAGTAAATATATTTATGCTCACACACTGTAATCTGCTGTTTTACTCCGTAGAACTCCATATAAAAAAAGCCAGAAACTTGTTTTTGGACAAGCCTATCCAAATGGTAATGCTGCCAACTGATGATCAACAGTAAAAAAAAAATACACATTTTACCTCATCCCAACAGGGAAAACCACCAACAATCAAGAATGCATATTTTATGCTGTCATAACTTTGCAATCAAAAAATGTCATTGTCATGGAAGTCAATGGGCCAAAAACAGCCACCAACATAAAATAGAAAAGGTAATAAATTTGAATAGTACACACAAGGGTTAAAGAACAGATCCTAATCTCTAAATTATGAGAATCAAAAAACTGAAGGTATATTGATTATAAAATAATTAGAAAATACTTTTGAACTAGTTTTATTTGCAGTTTATCATCTTGCATCACAGCATGTCAACTACTCAAATCTGATTCCCCCTTTATTTGAACTCTTACAGTTTGTGTGAGATTGCTTATCATTTTCTTTGGTCTTCTTAAGGCTTCGCTTGTTCCAAAAGTTTGATAACTTCCGTATCCTCGTATGTGGTGGAGATGGAAGCGTTGGTTGGGTCCTGTCTGAAATCGATAAACTAAATCTTCATAAACAGGTGACTGAAAAATACTACTTCATGTCCTATTGACTATGAATGCACTGAATTTTCATCAGCTAAAAATTATGGTCCGAAAGAAAAAATCTCTCTCTAGCCATAGGCACTGTACATACACAGCGGATTGGATTCACATTCGTACACATGCATGCGCCATGGTCAAAAGTTTAAAATTGCTCCACTTTGTTGATATTCTGCTCATGAACACGTATACTCATTTATACATGAACCGCATATGCTTACATGAAAAGCAAAATCCACCCAAATTACATGCATACAGGACATTTTTCTGTAGTATACTAGTTCCTGCTGCTTGCAATAGCTCTACTGTGCTGTCATGGCAACACTAGTTGGATTGACTTCTTCTGTGAAGAACATGATTGGGTGACTTGGCAGTGAAATAGGCCTAGTTTGTTTTAAGTAAGGAAAATTACCAAAATTTCTTTAAGGTGCAGTAGGTGATTGTCTTCAGAAACATTTTTTGTTGTGCTGGTTGAAAGTCTCTTCACATTCCAATAGTAATGATTAAAGTAAATGATCTAAAAGTATTCATTTGTATTTTTATATTTTGGGTAAGGCATAAAACTAAAAAATGTTTGTCCAATTAAAAACTGTTGAACCGACAAAAAACTCAATTACAACAGGTATCTCAAACTGTCTGTCAACCAATTTAAATTTGTTGACATGTGAAGCATGGATCAACAGTTGACAGAGAGACATCAGGCAAACTCTGCATCAACCTGAACTTCTTTCTGAAAGACCATTGTGGCCTTGTATCCATGAAAAGAAAGATTGTTTTTGAAAAGGCTGCCAATAATGCAATCAATATCAGAATTTTTTTTGTATGCTGGAGAGAAAGGACGTTACAGTTCAAAACAACAATCACAATGGTGACACCACGGCTGAAGTATTACTTTTAGACAGGTATATTTTAAAACAATTTTAGCCACGCTAAGCTTATGTAGATTGTGTTCTTGTTTATGAATAGGTTTACATGCACGGAAGTGTTGAGCCACTAAAATCATCCGACAAAAGAAGTTTCATCAGGCTATTTTCACATTCATGGAGTATCTTTTACAGCATCGATAATATAGTCAGTTAAATAGACCTAAGCATTCGTTTAGTTGTTCAAGCGTAAAAGGATTCACATTCGTACACATGCATGCGCCATGGTCAAAAGTTTAAAATTGCTCCACTTTGTTGATATTCTGTTCATGAACACGTATACTCATTTAGACATAAACCGCAGTCAATGTAGAGCCACTAAAATCATCCGACAAAAGAAGTTTCATCAGGCTATTTTCACGTTCATGGAGTATCTTTTACAGCATCGATAATATAGTCAGTTAAATAGACCTAAGCATTCGTTTAGTTGTTCAAGCGTAAAAGGAGATAAAAACAAGTGATGTACAATACGAGGATCAGCGAGCACAATTGAAATTGAAAAGTCACGGTAATGTAAATGTAAGTGTAATGTAAAAAGATGACAGGATATATTTGCTTTTAGCACTTCTTTTTTCTGATCTGATTTCTATTTAATTAAATAAGAAAACATCAGTAAATAGTGCTCTTCCACCTAACCAGCTTTACTGAGCTGAAGTTTAATTTATATTGGAACAGGCATTGTGACGCGCTCCCACTCTAACGCTACTTTGAATATTGGGTCTAAAATAGCTTGTAGCAATGACTTTAAAACAACATCAGCACTGTTTCATTGACTGTGAACAATGTTGTATTTTATAGTCATGATCTAGTGTTATATTTATTCGATGTGCGTTTATGACTTAAGGAGGCATGGCTTTGGATGGCAGGGGGGGATGTAAAATTTCTAAGCTATTATGCTTTTAAGCAGATCGCCTACTGCACCTTAAATAGTGGTTTTATTTTATGTCTATAAAGCACAATGATGACTTTGCAGATATTTTTTTTGTTATATGGGTATTATAAAGGCCTGTTCAACAAAACAACTGAAACACATTTTTTATGTCCATTGATATGCTACTGTCAATAAAATGGGATTATTTTAGTCGTTTATGTTTTTCTTTTGTTTTGTTTTAAGTATAATTTAAGTTTATTTAATTCAAGTTAACTTTTTTTATTATATCTTCTTTTCTTATTTAATGAAGTAATAAATAATAATTCCAAAAAAATTTTGGTTTTGATTTTCTGTAACCATTGACTTCCATAGCAGGTAAAAAAAACAATACTATTGAAGTCAATGGTTACAGATATTCTGATCTTTTGAAAATCGAAACAAGAAATATTTTACAGTGATAAAGTAAATTAAATAAAGTAATAAATAATTATTTCAACATATTTTTGTTTCAATTTTCGGCCCAGAATTTTAATTTCACATGTTGCCACATGGTTAGAACCTGGTTTATGAATGCCTGAGCTTAATGAACTAGATTAAATATCTGAACGTCTCTTGTTGGCAGTGCCAGCTGGGCGTTCTGCCATTGGGTACCGGGAATGACCTAGCGCGGGTGCTGGGTTGGGGGCCGTCATGTGATGACGACACTCAACTGCCTCAGATACTGGAGAAGCTGGAGCGAGCTAGCACCAAAATGCTGGACAGGTACAGATCTCCATACTGTCATGTGCGCACAACTATGTCATATGCATAATATTGGTGTCGTTGGCTACATCTGCAGCTGCTGTTTACAGGTGGAGTATAATGACATATGAGATTAAAATACCTCCCAAACACAGCTGCCCCGCCACGCCTGAGGAGGCAGAGGACGGCCAGGTACTAGCAACACATGCAAACACGTACATCAACACCAATAAAAGAGCTGTTGACATGTTAAAGAGTGACATGTAGTATTTTATCTGTAAACCAGAAGCTACATAAATACAACAAAGACATCTTTCATTTTGGTCAAAAACAAACATGTGCATATCCATTGTTAACTGTGTCACATAGAAAGGTTCTTTTTCTAGTGAAATGCTCAAAAGACTCATAGATCAACTTTAAACGTATGTAATTTGTTTGTATTTGGGCAAATTAGCACCTGAATTATTTACTTTTTAAAAAAAATATATACATATATATATACTCACCGGCCACTTTATTAGATACACCTTTCCAACTGCTCATTAACGCATATTTCTAATCAGCCAATCACATGGCAGCAAGTCAATGCATTTAGGCATGTAGACATGTTTAAGACAATCTGCTGCAGTTCAACCCAAGCATCAGAATGGGGAAGAAAGGTGATTTAAGTGACTTTGAACATGGCATGGTTGTTTACAGGGTTTACAGAGAATGAGAAAATATCCAGTGAGAGGCAGTTCTGTGGGCGCAAAAATGCCTTGTTGATGCCAGAGGTCAGAGGAGAACAGCCAGACAGATAGAACAGCCAGCTGATAGAAAAGCAACAGTAACTCAAATAACCACTCGTTACAACCAAGGTATGCAGAAGACCATCTCCGAGCCCACAGCATGTCGAACCTTGAGGCAGATGGGCTATAGCAGCAGAAGACCAAACCGGGTGCCACTCCTGTCAGCTAAGAACAGGAAACCGAGGCTCCAATTCGCAAAGGCTCATCAAAATTGGACAATAGAAGACTGGAAAAACGTTGCCTGGTCTGATGAGTCTCGAATTTTTTGCTGCGACATTTGGATGGTAGGGTCAGAATTTGCTGTCAACAACATGAAAGCATGAATCCATCCTGCCTTGTATCAACAATTCAGGCTGGTGGTGGTGTAATGGTGTAGGGGATATTTTCTTAGCACACTTTGGGCCCATTAGTACCAATTGAGCATAATGTCAACATATGACATGATATTTAATGCCTACCTGAGTATTCTTGCTGGCCATTGTACCCATCTTCTGATGGCTACTTCCAGCAGGATAACGCGCCGTGTCATAAAGAGTGAATCATCTGAGACTTGAACATGACAATGAGTTCATGGTACTCAAATGGCCTCCACAGTTACCAGATCTCAATCCAATAGAGCACCTTTGGGATGTGGTGGAATGGGAGATTCGCATCATGTATGTGCAGCTGACAAATCTGCAGCAACTGCATGATGCTATCATGTCAATATGGACCAAAATCTGTGAGGAATATTTCCAGGCCCTTGTTGAAGCTATGCCACGAAGGATTAAGGCAAAGGGGGGTCCAACACGGTACCTAATAAAGTGACCGGTGAGTGTATATTATACGCACTGAAAAAAATAATCCCAGAATTTCACAATGTGTTACTGTAATCTTTCAAAGTAAATTACATGAGTGTCACTTAACTTTGAAATTCACAGTAATATATTGTATTTAGAATTGTATTATGAATTCAAAGCAAGCAGCATGATTACAGCAAATTTCTGTAAAAAAGGGCTATATCTTTTGCATGTTAGTTATAGGAATTCAAACTATTTTATTTTATTCAACATAGAAATTAACACATGAACTTTAATGCAAGTACATGCACTTTTTTATATTTGTAAATATTTACAGAATGCTATTGCAGCCCCTCAAAAACCAATTCAGTTACCAACATCTCTTGCAGTGTAAAAGATTTCTAATTGGAGTGCCAGAAGAAATATTTTGTTCTGAAAATACTCACCCTGCTTATTTGTAAAATATATTGGCTTTTAGTTAGCGACAAGAGTTTTCATTTTAGTTCCATTTTGAGCATATATACAGTTCTATTTATAGATATTAAATGACATTTCATAGGCAAAATCTAGTAATTCATCCACATAAATCCACAAAGAATGACCCTTGCAGTTTTTTTTTTCACAACACAAATCAGTTTTTGTTCATAAAAAAATCTATTTTATTTTTGTACTTTCATTACAATCTTTCACCATAATTCAGCAAATTCCCCAACAGAATGCAGTAGGCATGACATACAATCCTAAATTCTGGTTTCTTTAAAGAGATAGTTCACCCACAAATAACTATTTACTTACTATTTACTCACCCTAGGGTGTTTTTAAAACCCTACAATGTTTTTTTTTTTTTTTTTTGATCACAAAAAGGAGATATTTTCAAAAAAGCTGAAAACCTGTAACCATTGACTTCCATAGTAGGAAAAACAAATACTATGGATGTCAATGGTTACAGGTTTCTTCAGAATATCTTCTTTTGCATTGAATATAAAAAAAGTCTTAAATCTTTTTTTAACATGTCTTAATTTTCCTTTGTTCATGGATAACTACCCATTCTGGCCATTAACACCCTTACAACCACCAATAATCCCAATGTAAATAAAACTTTTCACTTTTTCTATTCATTCATTCATTTTGTTTTCGGCTTAGTCCCTTTATTAATCCGGGGTCGCCACAGTGGAATGAACCGCCAACTTATACAGCATGATTTTATGTAGCGGATGCCCTTCTAGCCACAACCCATCTTTGGGAAGCATCCACACATACTCATTCACACTCATACACTACGGACAATTTAGCCTACCCAATTCACCTGTACTGCATGTCTTTGGACTGTGGGGGAAAACCTGAGCACCCGGAGGAAACCCATGCAAACGCAGGGAGAACATGCAAACTCCACACAGAAACTCCAACTGACCCAGCCAAGGCTCGAACCAGCGACCTTCTTGCTGTGAGGCAACAGCACTACCTACTGCACCACTGCATCGCCTACTTTTTTAATTTAAAATAGTATTTAATTACTTTCCTTACAGTAACATTTGTTTAAAAGTTCCCAATTTATTTACTACTGAGAATACTGACCTGACCTAGCTTTTTTATTATTAAATTATTATTATTATTGTATTATTAAATGTAATAAATTATAATCATTTTTGATAGGGCAAGTGAAAAACTTTTTCAACTGGGATATTCAAATAAATTACTTTGCACTTATCCCTGTATAAGTCTAAAATGTCATTCATAATGGTCTTAAAAATGTCTTAAAATGTCTTAAATTTAACTTGATGAAACCTGCAGAAACCCTGTGTTTGAGTGGTCTGTCCTTAAAAGAGCTTTTTATAGGTTGTAATAATGGGGTTTATACATTTATCAGTAAAATAAGGTCTGTGGTAAACATAATGTTATCAATTCTTGGATTTTTTGCTCTATAGCATACAGTATACTGCACACACTTGCACCTTAAGTTAAGCATTCTGATCTATTCTCTTATTAAAAACATTTCCATTTTATATAGCAAAATCAGTAGTGTCAAGTTGTTTTTCACAGACCTTGTTTTACTTTTAAATAAATAACTTTTTAATCCTATCGTTAGTTAAAGTTTTCCTCATATTATTTTCCCCATTCTATTGCTGTTTACGATACGAGCATGGCATGATGTAATGCGTTTTGGTGGTTTTAGTTACAGATATCAGCTTATGAGGATTCAGTGGCTGCTCATCTCACAAAGATTCTGAACTCAGATCAGCACTCAGTGGTCATATCTTCATCAAAGTAAGTCCTCTCACATTTTACACTGCATATTAGCAAACAAAATCAACGGTAAAGACAACGGTCCTCTCTTCTTCTCCAGAGTATTGTGTGAGACGGTGAAGGAATTTGTTTCCAGAGTTGGAAAGTGTTACGAGAGAGGCAGCGACAGCTCAGAAGAATCCGATGCTCTGGCTCTCAAAGTGAGTCTCTGATAACTCTAGGTTATAGCTCTAAATGTGTTCGGAAATATGGTGGACATATGTAAAATCTATTCATTAAAGTCACTTAATTTTGTCCTTATTGCCGTTTATTATGTTGGCTTGAGAAGGTCAACATGCGGTTATACTACTCTGTCCTCGAAAAACAAACGTATCTCCTCCTAGGCCGTTCATGCTAGAAGGCCCAAATTTGGTCAAAATGTGCCTTCTGCATTCAAGATTGTTGCTATATCTCCCCATGCCAATCAGACTTATTGTTTTTGAATACAAACATTTCAACCTTAAATTTTAATAACCCTTTTTAAAAAATTATACAAGGCCCAGATTTGGCCAAAAGCTGTGTTCTGCATTAGATTTTGTTGCTATATATTTTTAGGGTTAACAGACTTACGGTTTTACAATAAATACGTTTTAGGCATTATTTTTCTCAAAATATGGCAAGATATGGCATTTTTGACTTAAACTCCATATTGGTTACTGATATGGCAAGTCATTTTTGCATGTATCACTTTCACACTTATTAATCATTATATTTTCAATAAAATATAGCAAGCCATTTTACTTAATGTCCAAGTCCAGTTTTTCACTGTCATAGAGACATCAGGTTGATTTATATCACTCATATTGGCAAGAAGCTTTGATGTACTGTATCATCACTAAGCTGTCAATTGTCCCCATAGCAAAAAAACAGGCTAACCTATAGCAACCATTTAAAAACAGCAAAATCTCTACATCAGAACATGGTAGGGACCTGGGTATTGGCTTGTTTGACTTATGTTGCCATTTAGCAACTGCTTAGCAACCACCTAGCAATGCCATAAACATTTTAGCAACTGCCTACCAACAACTTAGGGCGTACTCACACTATGCTATTCGAACCGTGCCCAGGCTCGTTTCCCGGATTGTTTGAGAAGTGTGAGTGCTCTGAATCGGGCTCAGGCACGGTTCACTTGGGCTCAGGCGCGGTACGCTTACAGTGTGAGTGCAAGTGTGCCTGAGCCTGAAACAGAAAGCGAGACGTGGCTTTAAGGGACTGTTTCATATGGATTAATTAATAATTCTTACTGTTTAATGAACGCAAACTGTCGTAGATTATTAAAGACGCAAATAACTCACTGCACGTCAGCTGCGCCTTCAGCAAACCTCCTAATTCCTGCAGCACGAGGACTTTATGATTGTTTATGAGCGTCAAAAGTGGCTGATCTGTTCGGTGAAATATTAGACTGCCTGTCACTGCATATCAAACGACCTAAACGATATAACTAAAGAAATCTCCACTGAGCTGAGTGAGAGCGCTTACTGAGCAGCGCATCGTCGATGACGTAAGCTCGCCCAGGCCCGAATGTAATGTGAGTGCGGGCCGTCGGGGGAGACGGGAGGGGGGACAAGCGTGCTTTGGCCCGGTTCAAGGCAACTGTACATAGTGTGAGTACAGCCTTAGCAACCACTGTGCTTCCTGCCAACTGCCATTCCCAGTCCTAGCGCAGTCACGTTGGCCTTCTCAAGCCAACATCAAAGTTCGTCAGTGTACTTTAGGTTCTAGTTGTCTTTGCAATAGATGAAAAAAAAGATTTATTAGATTTACTATGTTTTTTAAGGTAAATGGTTGCAAACAGTTTATATGAATTTAAACAATCAAATTATATTTAGTAATGTTTGACTTAATTTGTTTAAATTCAGCCCATATGAATTGTTTGTAACCACTTACCTTAAAAAAATGTGTAAATCCAATTAATCTTTTTTGTTTCAGTGTACTGTGGGACAATCAGTGTAAACTTGTTGAAATTTAAAGTGCCTGGAAAGAAATACGCATTAACGAAGGCTAATTTTTTAAATATTTTGCCTATTAGCTCGCAAGAGTTTTGTGACCTTAGCTTCACTTACACTGTAAAAAAGGGTTCCACACAATTAATTAATGTTGTCCCACCACAAATCGATTAAATTTGCGTAATAAATTTAAATAGAATGAACATAACACAATTAAGTTGTCCCAATAAAATCTCAAGAACTGTGTTGTTTCAGCAGCAGAAATATTTTTTGACATAAATACAGCAACAATTTAAGGTGTTAAAGGGTTACTTCACCCAAAGATGAAAATTCTATTAATAACTACTCATGTCGTTTCAATGTCCTGCCTTTGTTCATCTTCAGAACAGCTCTCTGATGCACACATAGATCACAATGGTTCAAGACATATAGAAAAGGAATCCCAAATATTCTTTAAACATTTCATGTGACTTCAGTGATTTAACTATAGTCGTACGAAGCTCCATGTTTTTGGTAATGTCTTGAGATGATTTCTGTCTATTGAGGATCTCGGATTTCATTGTTACATGAAGTGTATTTGTCTCAGGAGATTGGAATGACATGAGGGTGAGTAATTAATGATCGAATTTTCATTTTTGGGTGAACTAACACTTCAAGAAGAGCAGGAGTGTTTTGAACAGGATGATATTTTGTCTAAAGATTATCTATATTTGCATCAATTAAAGTAGCACTGCCCTTTAGCAACTAATGCATGCATGTTTCCCAGAAGAAATAGTCCAATATACATTAATCGACCATTTATAAACAGCTGTGTTGTTTTAAAGTCTTCAATTTCAAGAACAAAATGTTGAACATTAAAAATTGTTTAATTTACAGAAACAGCTTTAAATTTTATTCATAATGGTCTTAAAAAGTCTTAAATTTAATTTGGTAAACCTTGCAGAAACCCTGTTAGCAATAATTTCTTACTGAAATTTCATGTAAAAAATAATATGCATAAAACGAAAAACAAGTCCAACGTTTTGTGAATGTAATTTTTCCTTAGAGAACCCTTCTTAGCTTATTAGCATTCCAAAGTATTTAGATTAAAGGGATAGTTCACCCCAAAATATTTTTGTCATCATTAACTCACCCAGCACTTGTTTGAAAGCTTTATGAATTTCATTCTTCTGATAAACACAAAATAAAATACTTTGAAAAATGTTGGAAACCTGTTACCATTGCCTTCCATAGTATTTGTTTTTTCCTGCTATGGAAGTCAATGGTGACAGGTTTTTAGCTTTCTTCAAAATATTTTCTTTCGTGTTTAACAAAAAATAAAAAATAAATAAATAAAAATTAATGAAGGTTTGGAATCACTTGTGGGTTAGTAAATATTTGTAATTTTGTAAAAAAAAAAAAAAAAAAGTCTGTGGATTATGTGGAATGATTTTAGGAGTATCATAACTAAAAACCTAACTTATGAAATAAATAATAATAATTTTACTTGTATTTAATGTTTACAATGCAATTCCAATTACAGTAGATCCACTTATTTGGTAAACAAAGCAAGTCTCTCATATAATAGATTTATAAAAGACAGAAAATATGACTTTACAAAATGTATTGTAAATTAATTATATGAACATACTATTACTATTATTATATCACAATAATATTAGTGAAATTAATTTAAAAATTGAATAAATATAAATTTACACACATTTACACAAGTATATACATAGACTCAATGGTGGGCTAAAATCTGTGAAAATCTGCAGATTTCTGCGCGCACAGATTCCTCGTGGGCCTAGTTTTAAGTTACTTGAGTTGAATAACGATAAATGTTACAAAACACTTTCATAAAGAATGTATTTGGTAATCTGTATTTTAAAAGTAACCTTCCCAACCCGGTGTGTACCCAGTGTGCAATGCTGAACGAGAAGCTGGAGTCGCTCCTACAGACACTGAATTTGGAGGCTCAGGTCCTGTCGCCCGCAGCTCTCACCACACCACCCATCGTGGAGGAGGAGGTGGAGGAGGAAGAGCTGGAGGAGGAGGAAGATCTGAGCGAAGAGTCTCTAACAGAGCTGAAGGAGAATGAGACGGAGAAAGGCTCCGCTCATAAACTCTTTAGACCCCGAGAGCAGCTGGTGCTGAGGGCCAACAGCCTGAAGAAAGCCCTCAGACAGATCATCGAGCAGGCGGAGAGAAGTATGATTCTTCAGCTCTGCATCATGTCTTTTTGAATACATAGACAAAAACAGAATGCCATTTTGTGTATAGATGACGAATCATTTAACTTAAATAGATCATCATACTGTATATACAGTAGTTTACTGGAAAATGACAATTCTGTCATCATTTACTCACCCTTCAATACTGTTTGAGTTTCTTTCTTCCATTGAACACAAACTAAGATATTTTGAAGAATGCTGGAAACCTGTAACCATCGACTTCCATTGTGTTTGTTTTTCATACAATGGAAATCAACGGTTCCAGGTTTTCAGCTTTCTTCCAAATATCATATTTTGTGTTCAAAAGAAGAAAGAAATTCATAAAGGTTTTAGTGTGAGTAAAGAATGAGTACATTTAGATTTTGCAGTGAACTATCCCTTTAACATATTTGGGTTCAGGTATGATGTTCTAGATTTATTTTCTTTGAAATGAGGGATCAATATTTGTATTAAAAATATTATATTGGTAAAATGACATTATTAAAGCAACTTTATACAGCAAAAGCAGCACAGAAACGAAACTTCAAGTGGCATAAAAAAAAAGCTAATCATTTAATGCGGCATAGCATCTTTACACTTTATTAAATTCTGAGGAGACCTGGACCTGCATTAGGCCTTAAATTGGCTATGTAAAATTTACTTTACATTATTATTTAATTATTAATTACATTATTAAATATGTTGTGGGCACCAGATGTCCACCAGAAGTATGGCAATACCAGTCATTTTTGACCTTATGGGGACATTTCTTAGTTTAGTTCCCATGAGGAAAGTGACTTCATAAAAATGTGAAAATACAGATTGTTTTCTATGAGGATTGGGCTTAGGGTTGGGGAGAAAGACAGAATATAAAGTCTCTACAACAGTATACAACTAAGGGAAGTCGCTATAATGATAGCTGTACAAGTTTGTGTATTACAGTATATACAGTATATATAATATTTAATTTAGAATTAATTTCATTTGTATTTATTCATTTATTAATCCATTCATTCATTTTCTTTTCGGCTTAGTCCCTTTATTAATCTGGAGTCGCCACAGCAGAATGGACCGCCAACTTATCCAGCATGTTTTACACAGCGGATGCTCTTCCAGCTGCAACCCATCTATGGGAAACATCAATACACACTCATTCACATACATACACTACGGACAATTTTATCTTACCTAATTCACCTATACAGCATGTTTGGGCTTGTGGGGGAAACCGGAGCACCCGGAGGAAACCCACGGCAACACGGGGAGAACATGCAAACTCCACATAGAAATGCCAACTGACCCAGCCGAGGCTCGTACTAGCAACCTTCTTGCTGTAAGGCGACAGTGCTACCCACTGCACCACCATGTTGCCTATTTATTACTTAATTAATTAATTTATTTGTTTGTTTATTTGTTATATATATATACACATGAATATATACTGATTTTTTTATGTTTGTCAAATTATTTTCCCTAACATAAGCATAAGTGACAATTTTTGGATGTGATCATTTCCCTTAATATAAATTCATTATAATTATACAAAGTGATAATGACAAAATTGTATATATATGTATATATTTTTACTTAATAATTTAGGAATGCCACATGGGACTTTTTTGTGGTACAAACAAATCAGAGGTTTAAATTGATTCATTGCAAAAGACAATGAAAACAACAAGCAAACACTAAGTAAATTAATAATTAAAGCAAGCTGATGCGAAAGTAGTTCTCAACATGAAAACAAATATTTATATATTTGTACAAATATATATATTTGTTTATTTTTCATAGCTGAAGCAATTTGCAAGGAAGAATTGTGAAAGTACATTAAAAATGTTATTCACAAAATTACATAATTTTAAACCCCAAGCAAATTATAGACTATTACGTATGTTACATAAATATTAATATATGCCATATATTCCCCAGCCCTTCAGTATTCATTATTCAGCTTTCCACATGAAGAAGTACATGAGTGTAATGAGTGTTGTGTTTGTGGGTGTGTGTTTTTTGTAGTGGTGGATGAACAAAACGCTCACACAGAGGAGCAGGAGCTTCAGTCTCCTTCTGACTTCAGAAAGGACAGCGAAGACGAAAATAAAGACAACGAGAAGGACGAGGACACTAAAGAACTGGAAACTCTGCCCTGTGAGTTCACGCTTATAAATCTCAGACATGCTGCCACTGGTCACTCTTTCCTTTATTCCTGCTTACTGGCCTTAAAAGTTCAATCCTCTGTTGGGCCATGTTCTAGTTTCTTCATGTCTTTGTCTGACTGAAGTAATTTGTGCATTGAAGGAACACTCTACTCTCTTTTTTTGGAAATAGGCTCATTTTACACCTCCCATAGAATACACTGTAAAAAGTGGTTTGTCGACTTTACTTAAAGGTGCTGTATGTAAGTTTTTGACTCTTCTAAAGCATAAAAATACCATAATATGTGTGCAGATATTTAAGAAACATTCCAAGTGAACATACTTGTTTAACTGAAAAACAATGCTGAAGTCAGATATTCTGCTTTGAAAATGTTTTTTCCGTGCCGGAACGCTGTCTTTGTTTAGGTAAATTTAACCTGCACAATGCCAGTTTAGCCAATTATAATTCAGCACCCCGAGTTGCCTTGTTGGAAAACAGCGTATTTCATTCATAAATTCATTCAGAAAGGCTCTGAAAGCATGCGTCCATGACCGAAATGGACAGTATCAGATGTCGAAATGAGACAGATTCAGTTCCACATGAGGTTATTAATTAGCAAATGATATAAATATAACGAATGTAAACAATAGGTGAGCAGATTACATTGTAACCACGTGTCCTAACAACACGCTTTGTGACAAGATACGCAGTGATGAGCAATTTAGCTGTTTGCACCAGACGAAACATGACAGAAATGTAAATACAGCCATTCAGAAGCACAGAATATGCACTCATTCACAAAACGGTAAGGTTTAGAATCTATTCAAACTTACATTGTTAGTATTTAGCACTGAATAAAACACACAAGATTTACCTGAGGTGATCACTGTCATAGGTTTCACATGTTGAGCTGTGAGAAATAGAAGCCGTTTCTAATATATCAATTCGAGGTGTTGGTTAAAACCAAAACTCCTTTTAATATGGAAAATATTCCCTCTATCATGTGTCGTTGCTTTTATTTAGAACACAATTTAAATCACTCGCTCCTGTCCTTAATCTGGCATCCCGCCCCTGCGTTTATTTTGATCTAGAAGTGCAATACCTTGTACAACCACTGGGTGTCAAACTTACATACTGCACCTTTAAAAAACGAGAGTAAGCTCATTGCCTTATAATTATTAAGTAAACAAACTACACTGTAAAAAGTGATTAGTTACTTAAAGAGAGTAAACCAATTGCCTTAAAAGTAACAAGTCGACTTCACAAAGATAATGCAAGTAAACCCTTTGTAATTTGGAACTGTTATGTTGACTCTATTTTTATAATTAAGCTAATTGTACTCACCTTTTTAGTCAACTAATTCCTTTTAACAGTATCAGACTATTTTAGCATGTCTGTTTTCAAATAATTATTAAAATTGTACATTTTTGGTGCTTCATTAAGTTTATAAAATCTACAATTATAGCCTGTATATGCTTATTTCACACGGCGCCATTTTAAAACACGAAAGCGAGGATGCGGTGTGAAGAAAACTAGGAAGTATAGGATCAGCGCTGTAATCATTGCAACAACATGCTGTGTACTACAAACCTCCAGCTGTTTCCACGATTTCAAAATGCAGTAATGGTGTAAACATCACTTTAATATCATTTAGTTCAGTTTAATTTAAACAATTAAAAGCATATTAGGCATCAAACAACATCACAATCTCTTTAAGGCCGTACTTACACTATGTACAGTTGCACGCTTGTCCCCCTCCCGTCTCCCCAGACGGCCCGCACTCACATTACGTTTGGGCCTGGGCACACTTACGTCATCGATGATGCACTGCTCAGTAAGCGCTCTTGCTTAGCACAGTAGAGATTTCTTTAGTTATATCGTTTTAGTCATTTGGGATGCAGTGACACGCAGTCAAATATTTCACCGAACAGATCAGCCACTTTTTGACGCTCATAAACAATCATAAAGTCCTCGTGCTGCAGGAATAAGGAGGTTTGGTGCAGCTGTGGTGAAGTGAGGGGTTTGCGTTTTTAATTACCTATGACAGTTTGCGTTCATTTAACAGTATGAATAATTAATAAATCCATATGAAACCGTCCCTTAAATGTCACGTCTTGTCTTCATTTTCGTGCTTAGGCGCACATTGCACTCACACTACAAGCGTATGCTAGTGAACCGCGCTCTGGCCCACCTCTTTTAACCGGGCCAGGAGCGGCCATCTGAACTGTGCCTGAGCCCAATTCAGAGCACTCACACTTCTCAAACGATCCGAGAAATGGGCCTGGGCACAGTTCGGATAGCATAGTGTGAGTACGCCCTAAGAGTAATACGCTTAAGTGTCCTCCTAGACTTCAGTTCATGGCACCAGGTAAACACCGTGGGAGCTTCCCTGCTTCAGCCTATGTAACCTGGTGAGCGATAAAACAATGCAGTCCTCTGTAGCACACCCTTGTGTTGTCTTTAACAGTGTTGTCCCGGTATTGAAGTTTTAAAAATGTTCATTTCCCACTAACATTTAAGCGCCGCTGAGCGCGTTCTTAAACAGCTGATTTGCCACAGTATTCACCAGTGCTCAACAGAAATGACTGTGATTGGCCATGAAGGTCATCAGTTCACCACTCTTCACAGATTGCAAATACAGATACATGAACACTGGATCGTTTTAAAGCCGTGAAGATCAGTCAATTCACCAAACAGATCGCTCGTCTGTGTTACACTCCGTAAACATCAGTGAACTGCGGTGAACTCACTGATGACCTTCACAGCAAATCACAGTCATTTCTGTTGAGCACATAACCACAATGGCAAATAAACGGTGTTTAAGAAAGCCATCAACAGTGCCTTAAATGTTAACGGGAAATAGACTTTATTTTTCAATACTGAAATTTTGTATTGTGACAAGTCTAATAAAGTGAAAGAATCAGTTCATTAACATGAGTTTGATAAATGGCATCTAAAACGTGTGTTTGGGAAAGAAAACCTTTTTCCTTAGCTGAAAATGAGGTCTGATATCCCTTTTTATTTTCACTGTTCATTCAGAATGAACCTTCGAGTCACTCGGAAGGCGGTGAAAATATAATTTTTTGTCATTTTCTCTTCGCTGATAAATCCCAAATCGCATACTTATACACTATTGTACTCCATTTTGTAGTATAAATAGTGTAAGAAGTGCGTTCACACTAAAAACTCTAAAAATAATGAGTGCACTTTAATTACCCGGATGATGCACTCATTCAACCAGTAAAATGAAGTGTGGAATGATGGACACTTCACGCACTCAACGACCTCAGTTTTGCTCAGTACGGGAGGGGCGGGGCTATCAGGTGCACATGCTGGATAACTTTATTTATTTTGGATGGGTAAAGCAAAATTCTCCTACGAGAGTGATTATAGTGCCTCCCGATGGTGAATGCAGTTATACTCATGGCAGGTATTATTTGGTACTTTGGTCATTTATTTGGCAACTGTCAAACGTCATCAGGGAATCAGTTTGAATTTCCGCCCAGTAAAAAAACATTATTGTTCCATTTGGGACAACACTACATTCATATACTATGCAGTTGAGTGTGTAAGTGCATAAGTACAGTGCATAGTGTGCCATTAGGGACGCAGCTTAAGTGACTCCGGCGATACTTCCAGGTTTCTTCCCACCGCAGCCTCGAATTCGCTGTTTAAAATTGCGACCACGTTGAATTTAGAAGACACGCTGGAGTCTGGAGGAGCATATTTATTTTAGTTACTGTATGTCATTTTGCTAGATAGAGAAAAGCTGGGGGGAAACAAACATAATAATAAAGGTGTACTGGAAAAAAAAAGTGATTCGTTTACTTTTATTTTTAAAAGTGAGTACATTTAGTATAATTATAAAAATTAAGTCAACTTAACAGTTCCAAATTACAATGGGTTTACTTTATTTTTGTAAAGTCAACTTGTTGCTTTTGAGGCAATGGGTTTACTTACTTTTTTAAAGTAAAGTATAATCGCTTTTTACAATGTAGTTAAACAGCTGAGATTGACCATTTTTGAATCCATTCAGCCAATATGCAAGTCTGCCACTTTTAGCTTAGCTTAGCATAAATTATTAAATCGAATTAGCATCTTGTTGGTATTTCATTGGTATTTATATATTTTTTAAAGCTTGTCTCTTCTGTTGATACATTGTGTACTATGACAGACAGAAAATGAAGGGTTGCTATGTTCTAGGTCATTACTGCTAGGAACTATATTCTCATTTTGGCGTAATAATCAAGGAACTTTGTTGCCGTACTATGACTGCAGTAGGTGCAATGATATTACACAATGCTTAGAAATAGTCCCCAGCAAGGTAACTAGGTTGCCACTTTGTCACTTTGTGCATGACAGTTTTGTGTTGTGAGCCACTTGAGTTTAAT
>CAIGQZ010032451.1:5863671-5884026 GCA_903798205.1 Danio tinwini | reverse complement strand
TATATTATATTATATTATATTATATTATATTATATTATATTATATTAGAGCTGAACAAAGCAATTAAAAATAAAATTGTTAAATATATATATGTAAAACAGCATAGATTTATTATATAATATATAAACCAGTTTAAACATATTTAATTCACAAAATATTGATGGTAGGGTAAACTTAGAAAATAATTACTAAATGAAACAGTGATATATATCTAGTTTTTTGAATAAAAAGATTAATTAAAAAGTAAACTAATTAAATTAATTATAGCAAAATAGGTAAAAGTGTTACAATGTAGATTTCCCTTGTATATTTCTGTGCAGTGTGTATTGAATCTAATTCTAATATGGGGCCAATGTTAAACCAATTGTACATATTGTACTTTTATTTTACATCAATAAATATGGGAACATTTGATCATTTGTTGGTTAGTAACTTCTGTAACAAGGTTTAAATAGTCCAGTAATGTATTTTACTGTGTGTATTAATTGAATGTCATAATATATGAAAGTTTCTTGTTTTTTCTATTTTTTTTTTTACATATGGTTGCAGTCAATATTTTTATGTATTTTAAACTCAGGGTATCTGTGGGGTCTTAAAATGTCTTACAATTCAAAAACTAAATTTTTAGGCCTTAAAAAGTCTTACATTCCCTGAAATTATGTCATGTAGGTCTTAAATCATTTTAAACGGGTCTTAATTTTCCTTGTTTATGTAAAGCTACCCAATCGATCCCGAACACACATCCAATCACCAACAGCACATCTCAAAACTATTCATAACTAATATTATAACAGTCTGTTTTGTATACATTTAGTTTTTAAAGAAGTTTTTTTTTGTTATGTTGAAAAAAATGTATGTATGCAACTAGGGTCTGTTTGTTTTGACACATTATTTAAAATATGTGGCTAAGAAATAACTAATACATTTTTTTTTCTGCTGGACCAAAAAAAAAATACTTAGCGTTTAGCCCAAAAAGTCACGTTGCATAATGATTGACAGGTCACTGAACCAGTGACAGCACACAAGAGTGCAACAAAACAACAACGCGTCCAATAGATGAATAAATGTGACCATATGTTGAAAGAATCATGCAGCCGTTGGCTAAATTCTCCATCAGTCAAACTAGATGGTGACTGATTGGTGACTGACAGATAGCATATGCAGAATATCAAAACACTCAACTGCTTTGTTTAGATTTTAGTAACTATAACTTTGACTTTTTATTCAGTTTGTGGTCTCATTTTATTTGTAAAATTGTAAACTATGACACCGACTTGCTTTTTACTACAAAGACGTCGTTTTCGTGCGTAAGTAACAGAGTAAACTATGTAAACAACAGGTCCCTGGCAGAAATGGTGACATAAACAAACTAATAGCCATCCATAATTCAACACTTATGGACTAAATGTGTTCTATGGGATGTTGTTCTGAGGATTCTTTTTGATGTTATCTATTCGTAAACACTGAAATGTAAAAAAAAGAAAAAAGCGCCCCAGTGCGTCCACATTCTGATGATGGCTTTAAATTTGCTTTGCAGAAACCCTGTAAACTACTTTTGTCCAAAAATGTAACTCATCTAATACAGTGGCTGTCAACTTTTTAGACTTCACACCAACTCAATATTTCTGATTTACTATATAATTTAGTTGACTAAGCCACAAAGTCCTAAACACTAGAAGTCACATATTAATATATGCATTTTTTAAAAAAGTAATAATATTGTAGAATAATTTATATTTATTTTTCAGTTTTATTTGAAGGCTTATTTGTGACCCTGGACCACAAAACGTATGTTTTATGTTGCACGGGTATATTTTTGGCAATAACTAAAAATACATTGTATAGGTATTCTATGCCAAAAACTAAAAGTAAATATCATATTCCTTGAAGATATTTGTAAATTTCTAACTTTAAATTTAATAAGACGTGATTAAGAAATATGCATAATTAATTTGTACAACTTTAAAAGCAGTAAAAAAAACAACAACTCGGTATCTCGGCCATATGCTTAAGTATCAATGGAAAGCTTGTTTACTAAGGTTTCAGATGATATATTGGTCTAATTTTCCAAAAATTGACCCTTGTGACTGTTGTTGTGGTCCCGGGTCACATTTTAAGTAACCTTGATCCCCCACTTATGTTCTAAAGAACAGAGTTTGTCTATTATTTGTTAAAAATACCTAATGTTTTCAAGGCCGACCAATTAAGAATTGATCATCTACTGAAAGACAATATCTGCTGAAACTGAACCACTTAAAGTAGAATCAAATGCAGTTGTGGTGTTTTGACTGCGGTCCTATGTTCTGGCTCCTCATGGTTGTTTGATTTGGTTTTTGCAGTGTGATGGCCAGTACATCCCTCTCCCGAGTCTCCAAGGAATCGCTGTGCTGAACATCCCAAGCTATGCTGGGGGAACCAACTTCTGGGGCGGCACCAAAGAGGATGACGTAAGTCCTGGTGCTGGAGGTCATGAGGGCCTTTTCACTTCAAACTGCAACCCTGTTTGAAGCCAGTTATGAGATGAAATATGACACTATGTAAAGAGGAAATGATGTGCAGTTGTGTAATTAAAGCGTATGAGCAGGTCCTGTGTTGACTGGTGTTGTCTAACATGCAGCTGGCTCCGAACAAAACCTTCTGAACCAGGGTGACACGGGTCTTTGTTCACAACAAGTGGCCTATTGGCAGCTTGTTTGTTTTAGCTCACATGGCCTTGTTCAGAATGAGGTTACCTCCGGACGTGGTTTGTGTTCTACATGGTAGAGTTACAGAGGGAGAGAGTGCCTGTGATCTTAGATAGGACATTCAGGACTCAGAAATGTCATTCTCATGTTCTCTAAGAGAGATGGAAAAGTGTTTAAAGGGTCATATTATGGATTTTTGGAAATTACCTTTCATGTAGTGTATAACACAGCTTTAAAGGAATGAAACATTCTACTGAGTTTTAATTCTGAAAGTGCAATGTATATAAAGTTATTGTCTCTCAAAAGAAAGAGTTGTTAAAACAAGTCGTTTTCCATACAAATCTGAAGTTGTTACAAGTTTGACGCTACATGTACACAACAATGATGAAGTCAAAAAATGCTTTTCCTTGAGTTTGAAAAAGTCTACACGATGTTTTCATTGTGGACTGTTCCTACCACTAGCTTCTGAGAAGAGGTTTCACAACATTAGGTTTTGCAGAAGCTTTCTCCCACTGGCCATCAGACTGCTACCTAACTACCTACCTACCAACCAACCGACCGACCGACAAGATGTCAAGTCAAGATTTGTATCTGCGTTTAGTCGCAATGTGAAGTAAATTTACACTTGAGCAACATCAACACTACAATGTAATCCACCATTGTTGTGTATATTTGTTTGCCCTTGCCTTTAATCTACACCTCCCTAAACACATAGGCTGCGTACTAAATAACTAAATCGCCGACTACTTAGTAGGTACTGCATTTGAATTTTAATGTACTACTTTACCGTTAGAAAAGTATGTTCTATACAGTATGAATTTGAGTAGTAGGAATTGACTACATCCATTCCATGGTTGTGCGTGGTACTCCACCATTTTGTTTTGGTGAATGTGACCTACCGGCGTCAGTTGCGTCCCTTCACTCCCATTAATGAATTCCCTAGTGGTGTACCATGGGATAGCGTAGCGCAATTCAGAATCTCGCCGGAAGTAGTAGGTCATTCGGGTACTTCTTGAATAGAGTTTTTTAAATTCTACGAATTCGGACATACAGTGCTACTCTGCTCGCATACAGATTTTAGCGTACAGCCCTACTATACATGCCCATGATGTATTTGTTGTCACAGACACAACAATATAGGCATTTTCAAAAACATTCTCTTTGCTGGTTTTAAAGTGGCCTTCTATTGTAGCCAGCCTAAGGCACACCTGTGCAATAATCATGTTGTCTAATCAGCATCTTGATATGCCACACCTGTGAGGTGGATGGATTATCTCAGGAAAGGGGAAGTGGTCATTAACACAGATTTAGACAAATGTGTCAGCAATATTTGAGAAATAGACCTTTTAGTTTTAGATCCTTGAGTTCAGCTCATGAAAAATAGGAGCAAAAACAAAAGTCTTGTTTATATTTTGAGTGTAAATTTAGCCAGTTATTTTCTCAAAAAAATGTCCTGAAAATGTTTTATCAATATTTTGTTTCAATTTGTTTTGTTTGTTTGTTTGTTTGTTTTACAAAATTGTATGAGTTTAATCTCGCATTATGATTATTTTAATCTCAAGATGATTAAATTTTTTATTATCATTGCTTCACTCAAATCTTGAGACGAGTTACATTTTTATTATTGTTTGGCTGTACGGAGCCCTCTAGTGGCGAACTGAACTATTTTCATCATTCTAATTTTGTCTTTTCATGCAGATATTTTGTGCACCTTCATTTGATGATAAAATTTTGGAAGTGGTCGCTGTGTTTGGTAGCATGCAGATGGCAGTCTCAAGGGTGATCAAACTGCAGCATCACCGTATTGCACAGGTATAAACACCTCCCATGAATGACATACAGTAATTGTGTTATGTATCTAAATGCTTGTTGTGTTATGTATGTAACGGTAATGGTTATGTATGTAATTATGTATGTAAATGGTAAAGGAGTACATACTGTAATTTGATTAAACCCTTCCAGTGTCGCACGGTGAAGATCACCATCCTGGGGGATGAAGGAGTGCCTGTCCAGGTGGATGGAGAAGCCTGGATTCAACCTCCTGGAGTCATCAAGATTCAGCACAAGAACCGGGCCCAGATGTTAACAAGAGACCGGGTGAGTGTTTCTAGAGAATAATAATCATTTTTAGAGTTTATTTACAAAGCAATATTTGAACATAAAACCTAGAGCATGCTTATGATTAACTGAATATTATCATGCACTACTGTTAACAATGATAAAGTTGTCATTATAGTTTACTTTTAAAGGAACACTCCACGTTTTTTGGAAAAAGGCTCATTTTATAACTGTTCTAGAGTTAAATAGTTGAGTTTTACTATTTTTGAACTCATTTTCCAGGTCTGGAGGGAACACTTTTAGCTTAGCTTAGCATAAATCATTGAATCGGATTAGACCATTAGCCTCTTGCTCAAAAAAGTTTTGATAATTTTTCTATTTTAAGCTTGACTCTTCTGTAGTTTGTGTACATTGTGTACAAAGACTGACTAAAAATGAAAAGTTGTAATTTTCTTGGTTGATATGCCTAGGAACTGTATTTTCATTCTGGCATAATAATCAAGGAACTTTGCTGCCGCACTATGGCTGCCGCAGGCGCAATGATATTATGAAGTGTTTTACCTAGTTACCTATCTTCAGGCTCTGTATAATATCATTTAGTTTCAATCTTTCTGACATTTCAGTGTTCTAAAAATCACTGGATGTTTTAAAGTACAATGACCTAAAATCAAGGGCATTTTTATTTCTCAGTCAGTGACCCTGTAGTGTTCCTGGTGTGAATGGGCATTAACATGAATTGACATGTTTTCCTTAAAGGGTTAGTTCACTCAAAAATAAACATTTTGTTTTTATTTCCTAACCTTATGTTTTCCAATCTACTGAGACCTTTATTCATCTTTGGAATACAAATAAAGGTATTTTAGGTGAAATCTGAGAGTTCTCTGATCCACCATAGACATCAAGGGTCCTGACATGTTCAAAGTCTAGAAAAGGAACATTGTCAGAGCATTCCATGCGTAATACAAAACTTGAAAAACACGTTTTTGTCATTTTTTTGCTCCAAAAAGCTGTAAAACATGACCTTATTTGTAAAAAATGTCTTTGTAATCATCTTTGCTGTCCTTGTTTAGTACAGGCAGGTTGCCATTAGAGTCAGTAGCACAACACTCAAGCATCGTATTGCCTATAGTAAATGCGCACCTTGATCTGATGCAGATGTTTCATTTTTTTGACACGCAAAAGCATTCTTGGAGCCTCATATGATGACAGAAGTAACATGGAATGTTTTGACAATCTAAAATATCTTAATTTGTGTTCTGAAGACATAAGGAGGTCTCAAGGGATTGACATGAAGGCGAGTAATTAATAACAACATGTACATATTTGGGTGAACTAACCCTTTAAAAGCAGGCGTGCATGGTTCAAATTCTGATGGTCTGAAGATAGTATGTTGAAAGTACAGTATGTCCATACACACGTCACAAGTGAGTTTATGTGAAAATCATTTGGATGCATTGATATACTGTAAGACACATTTTTATGACCATTCGAGTTCTGAATTCAGTATGAAATTCTGTGAAAACACTATCGCTCTCTGTCTCTCATTACAGCTATTGATATGAGCCATCAATGTACACAAAACATAGGCTACAGGGTTTTTTTTCAGCACCAGGAAAATCAGTTTGCCTGGTCACCCAGTGTGTGTGTAAATAAAGTGAATCAGCAGCAAATAACATTGTCTGCTAAAACTATTTACTGTTCAATGTGTTTGTCCTACTGATTGGTCACCTTCAGATAGATCCCACAGATTGGCTCGTTAAACTACACATAAATTTAATCCAGAACTTTTGTACATGTTTGAAAATGATCAGGAGCTTGTGAACCGCTCAGCTCGTAACATCCTCTCACACGATACAAATCACAACCATACAAGCATCAAAGATTTCCACATGACTTCTCTTCTATGGGGCAAAACAAATCACTTAAAAGGTTGTACGGCATCAAAACATACTCATATGATAGTTCAACGACCATCCCTAGTGGTAATCAAATCTGTTTGTGATTGTTTTTACAAATAAATGTTAAAAACTTTGCTCAACATATGCTGCAAAACCTCTCTACTGTAGGTCATTTAAAATGATCTGGTATGTGTTTTTCAATTAAGGCGTTTGAAAACACGTTGAAGTCTTGGGAGGATAAATTGAAATACGACAAGCCTCCTCTGCGGCCACATCTGTACCCTCAGCAGTCTGTGGATCTGGCCACAGAGGAGGAGGCCACGCTCATCCAAATGTGTGCCCGCGCCGCAGAGGATCTCATCACCAGGATCTGTGAGGCTGCCAAAAACTACCAGCTCCTGGAGCAGGAGCTCGCCCACGCCGTCAACGCCTCCTCACATGCCATTAACAAAACACATCCCAAGTTCCCAGAGGTGAGATATGGCAACATTGAAGAACTGTTTATTTTGATGCTGAACTGATGTTTCTGAATCTCTAAATGAGTTGGTTACCCTACTCATATACAATTTAATCTAATTGGTTTCCAAATAAATCTATGGCAAATCATCCACTATATTTTTGGTTTTGTTAAACAGTAGAACGCTTTTTTGCACAAATAATACAGAACTTTAACCCATAAATAAGAGCAACCAAATTCAATGTTAAAACAATAGGATAAAGGTAAAGAGTGTGCACTTAAACGGATATCCCCATGAATCATCATTAGTCGTTTGATAAAAATTGGGCTACAATATAAATTTGTTGATTTATAGTCATTCATTCAGTCATCCAAAGTAACTTGAGAACAATGGCAGTTATCAGAGCAACAGACAAATGAAGATAAGGTCTTTTCTAGTTAGTCTATTGCATTTTATCTGACTTATTCCAGAATTGTGTGTACATTTCAAGCATTTTTCTGAAACTGGGATGATATAAAACAAATGTGTAATTTACACTTACTGGGTTGGACCCCCTTTTGCCTTCAGAGCTGCCTTAATGGTGGCATAGATTCAACAAGGTACTGGAAATAGATTTTGGTTCATATTGACATGATAGCATCTCGCAGTTGCTGCAGATTTGTCAGTTGCACATCCATTATGCAAATTTCCTGTTCCACCACAACCCAAAGGTGCTCTATTGGATTGAGATCTGGTGACTGTGGAGGGCATTTGAGTACAGTAAACTCCTTGTCATGTTCAAGAAACCAGTCTGAGATGATTCACGCTTTAAGACATGGCACATTATCCTGCTGGAAGTAGCCATCAGAAGATGGGTACACTGTGGTCATAAAGGGATGAACATAGTCAGCAGCAATACTCAGGTAGGCTGTTGTTGACATCAAATTCTGACTTTACCATCTAAATGTCGCAGCAGAAATCGAGACTCATCACACCAGGCAATGTTTTTGTAATCTTCTATTTTCCAATTTTGGTGAGCCTGTGCGAATTGTACCCTCAGTTTTATGTTCTTAGCTAACAGGAGTGGCACCCGGTGTGGTTCATCCGCCTCAAGGTTGGACATGTTGTGCGTTCAGTGATGCTCTTCTGCATACCTTGGTTGTAACAAATGGTTATTTGAGTTACTGTTGCCTTTCTATCAGCTCGAGTCTGGCCATTTTCCTCTGACCTCTGGCATCAACAAGGCTTTTGCGCACACAGAACTGCTACTCACTGGATATTTTCTCTTTTTCTGACCATTCTCTGTAAACCTTAGAGATGGTTGTGCGTGAAAATCCCAGTAGATCAGTGGTTTCTGAAATACTCAGATCGGCCTGTCTGGCACCAACAACTATGCCATAGAGTCACTTAAATCACCTTTCTTCCCCATTCTGATGCTCGGTATAAACTGCAGCAGATCGTCTTGATCATGTCTACATGCCTAAATGCATTGAGTTGCTGATTGGCTGATTAGAAATTTGCGTTAACAAGCAGTTGGACAGGTGTACTTAACAAAGTGGCAGATGAGTGTATCTTTTATAAATTGATTATTAGCATAAAATAATGCAAAATTATTAAATATGACAGGGAACTGAGTGTTAAACTTTTTAAAACAGAGTTAACAATAACAGAGTTGACATTTTGGGCTTTAGCTTAAGATGTTAATCTCATACCAGATACCACATGGTTTGTCTAATCTGAATTCTATCCGTTCTCATGATATTCATTAATTTATTCATTTTCTTTACGGCTTAGTCCCTTTATTGATCAGGGGTCAACACAGCGGAATGAACTGCCAACTTATCCAGCATATTTTTTACACAGAGGATGCCCTTCCAGCTGCAACCCATCACTGGGAAACACCCATACATTCTCATTCACGCACATAGACTACGGACAATTTAGCTTACCCAATTCACCTATAGCGCATGTCTTTGGACTTGTGGGGGAAACCAGAGCACCCAGAGGAAACCCACACGAACATTGGGAGAACATGCAAACTCCACACAGAAATGCCAACTGACCCAGCCGAGGCTTGAACCAGCGAACTTCTTGCTGTGAGGTGATCGTGCTACCCACTGTGCCACCGTCACGCTGTCATGATATTGTTGTTTATAAAAAAGTGAACAAGAAATTCACTGAAATCACACAATAAATTGACAAAAAAAAACATTTTGTGCAAATTAATGAGAGTAGCTTAAATTATATGCCTCACAGAGTTCCCACTAGAGTAACTGACACCACTTGGAGCAGGTCACATACTGTACCTTTTCTATCAGTGCTTTAAAGATTGTCATGTTTTTTTATAGCCAATGTAACAGAGTTGACCAGAACGTAGGGACAGACAAAAAAAAGTATTATCAACATTACAAATAGTACAGAAAATAGATGATTTAGTAAAGACACAAAACAATAAAAATGAGATTTACAGTTTTTCTCAGTGGCTTTGGTGCATTTTTCACAACACTTTGTACATTTGCACAACAGTTAATGCATTTCTCAAAAGAATTAGTCATTTGTGCACATCATAGTAGCAGTTTCTCATTCTTTCCAACAAATTGCAAATGCTTTTGGACATGCATCAATTGCTTTCATACAACTCTCTGCTGTTTGTAACATTATCATTTGCTTATGTCATGTCAGTCAAAATGAACTAAACTTGTGGATGCTGAATAGTCATTCCATAAAAAACTAATAGTCCTTATTTCATTACTTGAGTCATTAAATACACAAATGTTGAACTAGTTGTCAAAATCTGTCAAGCTCATTTTATTTTTCATTTTATTTATTTTTTTTGAAAATGTCTTCTAAATTGAACAATTTCATGACTGATTTACAGACCTGTGTATGTTGTAGGTTCAGTTCCAATAAGTACTGCAATATTGTTTACAGTTGTGCACAGCTTTTATGTTTGTAGTTACAGTTTTTCTCAGTGGCTTTGGTGCATTTCTCACAACACTATTTACATTTGCACAACAGTTAATGCATTTCTCAAAACAATTAGTACAAACTGCAAAATCTAGTGGATAACCTGCAAAAGCGTGTCACTTGCTCAAAATGGAGAGCTCATTCCTCAAAAGCAAGTATTCATGTCAGTGAAAGTGTCAGTGTCATCAAGATGAAAAGTCCTGCCACCATTGTTTATGAACAAGATAGTCAAATGGCTTTGTCATGTTTTCATTATGACACTTTACTCTGTACATTTTTTCCTATGCAAAAAAGTCTGATTTTGGTGACACGTCCTGAAAATGCTCAAGACAGCACTATATACTATTTGCACAGCCATTTGAAAACTACAGTAAAGTTGAACTTCACTGCATTTAGTGAGGTATCTGAGTACAAGACAGTGAATATGTATGTTTCACATTTTTACTGCAGATGCTCTTTACAATTCAAATTTATTCACAGCATTGTGCAAAAGAATAAATACACCCTTAATTACTACAAACATAAACTCGCTTTGGGTAGAGCTGTGCACAACTGTAAACAATGCTGCAGTACATATTGGAACTGAACCTACAACATAAACAGGTCTGTAAATCATTCATCAAATTGTTCAATTTAGAAGACTTTTTTGGAAAAAAAAAAAAAAGATTTAAAGTTTTTAAATAAAATGAGCTTGACAGATTTTGACAACTAGTTCAACATTTTTGTATGTAATGACTCAAGTAATGAGGACTATTAGTTTTATATGGAATGACTATTCAGCATCCACAAGTTTAGTTCATTTTGACTGACATGACATAAGCAAATGATAATGTTACAAACAGCAGAGAGTTGTGTGAAAGCAATTGATGCATGTCCAAAAGCATTTGCAGTTTGTTGGAAGGAATGAGAAACTGCTACTTTCATATTACTATCATATTAAATGATTATTTCGTATTAAAAACATGAGAATATGTGCGTTACTTCCAACTGTCATGTGCATGGCGTTGTGCTGCGTGGCGCATCCAGTGTGCGACCCCCTTAAGTGTCAAACATATGCTTAAATTGTCTAAATCTCTTCTCCGCAGAGCCTGACAAGAAACACTGCCATTGAGGTGGCCAGCACCGTGAAAGCCCTGCACAATGAGACAGAGTCTCTGTTAGTAGGACGCGTGCCATTGGTGAGTTCATTGTAAACATGAAATGTAATCTTTAATGTTTATTGTTAATTTCATTATTTCATCGTGAAAGCTCTTTGATTAGTTTTAACGTGAATGGACAATTTTAATATGCATGGTTGGAAGGAAAGTGAGTGGGTGGTTGGATTACCAGCTAACCATTGCTTTTGCAATTATGGACTACTCCCAGATGCCATTTACACGAACGCATTTTAGTCTTAAAATGCATACATTTTTTGTTTGTTTAAAGTTACGCATTTTTGTACATTTAAGCAAAACTAAGCATTTGGAAAACATCAAAGATCCCATTTTTGTTGGAAACGCTGGTGTTCTGTTTCAGTTTAGATCCACATTCACTCTCTGATTAGTCTTCTGGACTATTGCAAATCATTCGCTAACCACAAGTATAGATGCTAACAAAATATTCCCATACTCATTGAACGTGAATAGTATTGTTATAAAAAAATAAATGATGGATAGAGAGAACCCAGTCCAGGAGACTCGAAACAAGCAGAATTCCTTTATTGAGACGTGTTGGTTAATCTGCAGTCATACAGTGTCTTCAAGAAGTCCATGTGTCTGCAGGAGCCTACTGGAGGTCTGCAGTCTGCTAGTTTTATCACAAGTCTGATTTGAGACAAAGATGTCCTGTCTATAATGTCTTCTTAGGAGGAAGGGAGATAGCTAAACAAAGCATGCACATTAAGTCTGGGTGTTAGCATGATAACTGGCATATAGTTGCTAGAAACCTGCCCTGCTACTGGCCACACAAGTTAATCAACAAAGGGGGTTTCTTTGGCCTGAGAGTATCACCCAAAGACAAAGGCTGAGTGGTTAAAACCTGCCCATAGCATGTGCATCACATTGTCTCAGCCAGTAGTCAGGGTTAAATGTTCCTGGGCTGTTCATGAAATTATATCATTAAAAACCTAAAAATATAACTTTTTAGTTATATGTAGATTATTGTTCGTTTGAAACTAGATTATATAAATTTATATTCCCACAGTATGTATCATGCATTTCAAGCTTAGAGGTTTTTCTAAAATGCATTAAAACTTTGGTCTGTACGAGAAACGCTTTTATTCTAAAATGCTGTTTTAAAAACTGTATAAACTGACAAACTGGTCAGGTGTTGCTGAGGCAGGTGGAGAGTTTTAGAGAAACTTGCTGCAAATGAGCTCACAGTAAACTCTGAACCAGTTTAAATGTTAAGCAGCAATCTTGCATTAGATGATGTGATTATTAACATACTGCATGAACATGAATATCTATCAGAGGGACTCAAGATGTGAGTTTATGTCTTTAGCAACTGGACCCTCCACATGAAGAGCTGCTGTCCACTGCGCTGCAGAACGTTGAGGTTGAACTAGGAAAGCTGGTTGAGATCCCCTGGCTCTACCACATCTTACAGCCCAATGATGAGGAGGTAAGCATATCCTACATAAAAATAACATATAGAAGGTGATATCCACCCAAGCCTGTTTCCTTCAGTAATATTTACAGTTTTTCTCAGTCGCTTTGGTGCATTTCTCGCAACACTATTTACATTTGCACAATAGTTAATGCATTTCTCTAAACAATTAGTACAAACTGCAAAATCTAGTGGATAACCTGTAAAAGCGTGTCATTTCCTCAAAATGGAGAGCTCATTCCTCAAAAGCAAGTATTCATGTCAATGAAAGTGTCAGTGTCATCAAGATGCAAAGTCCTGCCACCATTGTTTATGAACAAGATAGTCAAATGGCTTTGTCATGTTTTCATTATGACACCTTACTCTGTACATTTTTTCCAATGCAAAAAAGTCTGATTTTGGTGACACGTCCTGAAAATGCTCAAGACAGCACTATATACTATTTGCACAGCCATTTGAAAACTACAGTAAAGTTAGACATCACTGCATTTAGTGAGGTATCTGAGTACAAGACAGTGAATATGTATGTTTCACATTTTTACTGCAGATGCTCTTTACAATTCAAATTTATTCACAGCATTGTGCAAAATAATAAATACACCCTTAATTACTACTAACCTAAACTCGCTTTGGGTAGAGCTGTGCACAACTGTAAACAATATTGCAGGACATATTGGAACTGAACCTACAACATACACAGGTCTGTAAATCATTCATCAAATTGTTCAATTTAGAAGACATTTTCAGAAAAAAAAGATTTAAAGTTTTTAAATAAAATGAGCTTGACAGATTTTGACAACTAGTTCAACATTTGTGTATTTAATGACTCAAGTAATGAAATGAGGACTATTGGTTTTATTTGGAATGACTATTCAGCATTCACAAGTTTAGTTCATTTTGACTGACATGACATAAGCAAATGATAATGTTATAAACAGCAGAGAGTTGTGTGAAAGCAATTGATGCATGTCCAAAAGCATTTGCAGTTTGCTGGAAGGAATGAGAAACTGCTACTATGATGTGCACAAATGACTAATTGTTTTGAGAAATGTATTAACTGTTGTGCAAATGTAAATAGTGTTGTGAGAAATGCACCAAAGCCACTGAGAAAAACTGTAAAAAAAAAAAAAAAAAAAAAGGAACATCCAGTTACAACCCAGTGTGACCGTCTTTCTTTTGGTAAACAAAAAAGTCTGATTGAATGTCTTTTTGCATGCAATAAATGTCCATTGTCTCCTTTTTTTGATAAGATAATCCCAAGCCAGGTTCACTGAAAATGCGTGCCTCAGCCTACATTTTTGCAAAATGTAAAATAAATTGCTCCTGGTATGTTTTGATACACATTTCAGATGACAAATCCTAGAGGGCGCTGAGTACAATTTAGTGAATTTGAAATAGGTTACTTAAGGTACGTTTTGTTGTATGTTGCACATACACATCCTTCTTGTATGAGAAGGTAGGGGTTGTCATTCTATCACCTAGACCAGCAAACCACCAACCTAAACTTATCCCTAAACCCAACCGATAGTGTTTTCCAAAGCAAACATAAGAGAAAAATGCACTGCAACCATGTAGTTTTACCTTGATTTTACATTGCTTTTATCTCTTTTTGTGGCACTTGTGGAGCACAAACTGACCATGGCAAAAAAAAGTTGTCAATATGGAGATACAGTAGATAGGCAAATGTATTTGATTGCATATCATAGAAGCTGTTTAATAGTTTTGTGGTATTTATTTAGTGTTGTGCAAAGAACTGCAGAAAGTAATCTTTGATTCATTGATAAAATATCCCTGTAAATATCATTAGTGTGAAAAGGAATCAAAATTGGTGCCGTCATACTGCCCCATAGTGTTTATTTTACCGAAACTGCAGTCAAATGTATGTTGAAGTACGTTTTCATGGTTTCACAAAATATTTAGGCTGAAGCACGTTGTTTTTCAATGAGCCTGTGTTGCTAATTCTTAGTTTTTTCCAAATATCCACTCCCAGTCAAAAGTAATGGAGCCAATGTGTTTTTGTTTTATTATGAAATTGATTGTAATCTGCAATGATGAATTGCACTGTTTAAAAGTGGCTTCGTTTAGATTTCAGTTAGATGCTGTTTTGTTGAATTTCATCAAAGATTCACCTTAGTGGATCAATGTTTCTCCAGAATATTAGGAAACTCAACTGTTTTCAGCTTAAAGGGCACCTAGGTTACCACTTTTTCCAGATTTAATATAAGTCTTTTGTGTCTCCAGAATGTGTCTGTAAAGTTTCAGCTCAAAAACACCCATCAGATTTTTTATTATACCTTTCATAAGTTTATAATTTATAGCTTTGAGCATCAGGTAGCGTTTTTTTTTGTGTATTGCGCCTTTAAGGCTAGTCCTTCACGCCCACCGTTTCCACGTTTCTGTCAGCGTGCCTTAATCTCCTCCCTCGGCTGCCTCAAACAGCAGACAGACATAAAGGAAGAAGATCTCACGTAACTTTTGTTAGAAAGACTGCAGGAAGACTTTTACCAATGAGTACCTGATGCACTTGTGGTGCTGCAACGACGAGTCACACACAATGTTGTTACAAAGTTCACGCTCACACACAGTGCAGACAAGCGCACACACACAGACAGCGCGCTCATTTAGCTTTGCACTCTTTTTGCTCGCAAATGTGACAGGATACAGGTAAATATCCACTGCTGTATGGATATCTGTTATGTTAATGTACAAAACAAACCTGATTTAACGTCCACAAACCGGGATTGAAGCGTCTTCTTCTGACACGCGGCTGTGTTGATGAAGTAAATCTGAAGTAAATCGCTGTAATTCATTAAACATGCACTGTTTTAAAACATTTTAAACTTGTCAAACTCACTCTTGATCACATTTGACGATGATTGGTGATCCTAGCAAACTGAACAGATCCTTTATTCCTGGTTGCTTTGCGCACGTCCTGTCTTGTTGATATGATTATAAGCGTTACTATGGAGACATGTTAATACGCGGCTGTCAATCAATTCGGTGGGCGGGAGGACTGCACTCCTACGTCAAGTTGCGGTCGGTCTCTAAATCGCTCCAATTGGTCCACCGTTTTTATGTTGTTAAATTGAAAAAAAAGGACTGGGTGTGTTTATATCACCCCAATATGACTGTCTATACACTATACCTACACATATGTCTGTCCAAACAGCTTGAAAAGATTTTTCACCATAGGTGCCCTTTAAGTAAAGCATCAATAGGCAGTAATGCACTGACTTAGCATTGATAAACGTAAGAAATATTTCTTAATCAGCAGGTCTGTAAAATGCACGATGTAATATCATTTGTAAAATATAATCATAATAATGTTTAGCAGTATTACTCTTTTATTGTATTTGATACTGATAAAATAATAATGAGCTTTAAAGGCTTTTAAAAACATTAATACATCTTACTGACTTTTTAACAATAGTGCACAAACAAGCAAGTCATACATACTATAATGCAAATATTTGATCAAATATGATCTGTTTGTATGACTGTTTTGCAGTCCCTTAACTAAAAGACTGACATGTTATGTTGTGTGACACAGGATCCCTCCCTCGAGTATGGAAAAAGAAACAGTCGGAGTGGCATGTTCCGCATAGTGCCAAAGTTCAAGAAAGAGAAAGTGCCCAAGAAGTCCAGCCCACAATCAGGTATGTGTGTGTATGCGTTCGTGTGTGTCCACATATACTTGAATATCCTCACATCGGAAATACACTAAAATAAAGTCTTCATGCTTTGCTGAATTCATTGTCTTGTAAAAGTGTTTACGTGTTACATTTTACTGGTTTGATTTGTAAAGATCCACAAGACATTGAGACTGGACTTGTTTTTTTTTGTTTGTTTTTTTTACTTTCTTAAAAAATTACTAAGACGATGTCCAAGGACATACAGAGGCAGTGACGCGCAGCCTGTGTGATGAAATAGAGCGCCATTCAGCATGTACGTCCTCTTCCTAGAGGATTCTCTGTTCATGTCCAGTGGTCCTCAGTCCTCAACCCAACCATCCATGAGCACCCCTGCACTCCTCTCTGATCATGGTGTTGTCCTGTGAGTCAGAAACAGTCCATGTGTCTAAACATGAACAGCAGGCACAAACCAAGGTGTATCGAACTAAAGGGGAGCGACAAAAACCACTCATTCACACCCAAACATGTCATTTTGCACTCTATCTGCTGCACAGCTTAAAGGTGAAGTGTGGAATTGGTGTCACTAGCAGCACTGAATGGAATTACAAAAATATTGATTGTTTTCACACAGGTTTCCAACTCCTTCTACTTAGACTCCCACCTAAACGGACTGTCCTGCCCGCAAACTTGTCATTGGGTGTCTCGAACAGAATTATTTTGAAAGTTCTGCTGTGTTTAGTCATATTTAAGTGTCTAAAGTCAAACTTTTGGCATAGATTCTAGTCGACACTGCAGTTTATTCTGGCAAGGATCTGCCATTTAGACAAGGACAGACCATCTGAGGCTAAAACTTTCTTAAAGGGGTAGTTCACACAAAACTCTCTATCATATGGTTTTAAACCTATGTTTCTTTCTTCTGTTGGACACAAGAGAAGTTGTTTTGAAGAATGCTTGTTGCTCCGAGCCATCAACTTTTATAATAGAAAAAAAAACATTGGAAGTTCAAAATTTCTCAAATACATTTCAAAATATCTTTCGTGTTCAACAGAAGAAAGAAACTCAAATAGGTTTTGAGCAAGTGAAGGATGAATCAGTAAATCATGACCGAATTGTCTTTTTGGGTGAACTGTCTCTTTATTTGTCCCTCATTTGGTTTCAGTATGCCTTTAGATTTTATAATAATTGTAAATAATAAAAACTCAACAAATGTGTATAGTTAACCTTTTAGTGTCAATCACTTTTTGTAATAAAAGAGAACAAATTATTGCTCATAAAGTTAATATTTAGTATTACAAAACATAAAATATAGCATCTTTATAAAGGTCTAGAGTCATTTCAGAAAATTGACAACAATCAATACTTTTCAGTTAAGCGTACCAAGTTGTTTATCATCCAAAATTAAATTCTGATCATTTTACAAATTTGGAAACAATCCAGAGTGTCAATATGTGCTCGTGGCTGTCTAGTTGTTTACACATACCAAAGAAAATTCCACACGTCACCTTTAATCCCTGTTGAGACAGAGCAGATTTCTGAGGATAGTACATACTTGCCTCATACTCTGCAAAAAGGATTGCGAGGGGATCAAATTAGGTTTACAAACTGTAATCCATCATATTCTTCAGCATTTGTAGGCCAGGATGACTTTCATAACATATTCGCATGCGTCTGCACTCTTAAATTGAACATTACGGTGCCTATTACAGAGATTTACTATCACCAAAACAAAGTAGAGTGTATTTAGCTTAGCTGTTGGGTTTTTCTTCCAGCGCAGGACTTTTTTAGGAGCGTTTAGTTCGCACAGGCTTCAGCCTCCCATTCCCTCCTCCTCCTTCCTCCTCTTTCTCCTGTCTCTGTGTGTGCTCTTAATGGTATGACGGTGATAACCTGCATGCCAGAAACATCTCTGGGTGTTCCAGTGACCAAACCGAACCTGTTTAACCCTCTCTTTGCCAGCTGCTGCCGCCACTTCTCTCTGTGTCTTCTCTTTCCTGTTTGATTGATTTTTTTATTTATTTATTTTTTGGTCCTCTTTTCCTTTTGTGGTTGCTTTGTTGACTTGAAGTGTTCTGATGCAAAAAAAAAAACTTTAAGTGCCATCTGAAATTCTGTTCTAAAATGAGCATTCTTCTCAGCTTTCTATGTTCACGTTCACTTTAAAGGGATAGTTCCCACAAAACTGAATATTCTGAATATTTACTCACTTTTCACTCATTCCAAATCTGTTTGGGTCAAGGCTATTATAGTTAACGAAAACGAAAGAAAAAACGTAAACTAAAATTGAAAATCCTTTTCGTTAACTGAATTAAAAATTAAAACGAGAGTTTTTTTTAAAAACTAGAACTAACTGAAACTGTATTGTATACATACAAACTAACTTAAACTAACAAAATTATAACAATAAAGTCCTTCGTTTTCGTCTTTGTAAATGTATTTAAGACATAAACCTTTTAGAAATATTTTGCTTAGCGCTGCCAGTTTTACACATACTTCAGGTGTTTGACCCATACGGCATCTGTTTGTAATCCTCATGCCATTGGCCAGATGAAGCTGGTCCTCCAGTTGTTGCTAGATCGGATATTATTTATATTAATTTTCCATATTATTTATTAAGTTTCCCATTTATTGTATTTTATTAACGTCTACCCTCACCTAAAGCCTAAACCCAACCGTCACAGTACTGTACAAATATGAATTATTGTTATACAGTGTCATAAAAAATGCTGCTATATTGATGTGCATATTGCACTTCCGGCCGGCCACGTATCCGACCTAGACTTTACCCGGTCCTTCTCCAGTCAGTCCTCGTTGTTGCTTTCGTGACAAAAACAATGTCTGGACATGACAGCAACACCTAAGCAGACACTTACAAGCATTAAATTAACACATTTGTGTCCAGTTTTATTTCTGTATCAATGATTGTGATCGCAAACTAATCATTCTTTTTAACCGGATCTTCTAGTTCACCAAATCGATCTGAATCATTTGAAACGATTCCAGCAAGCACTTATCCTTACTTTTTAACATAATAATAAAAGTAATAAAAGTAACATCTTTTTAACATAATAATAAAAATAAACCAATTTCTCAAGTTATTCAGTAATAACAGTACACAGAGATCAGATTTGAGAACGGGTGAACTGATAATACTGCATGATTCAGTGAACCGAACACAAACACTACATGACAGCCTGCTGTGGCTGAACTAAACAGCTAAAATGAATGGGCTTAACTGAGAGAACCTGGCGAAATGTACACTTATAACAGAAAGGCTTAATGGAATTTAAATAAGTGAATCATGCTTTAGTTGGGTTGCAAATCGGAATTGTAAAAAACTTTTCAGATCATGGTGATGTTTTAAACGACTGAAATTATGATTGCTGAGTACATATTTTTGATATGTTGAGTGCAAACTTGGGAAAATTGTCACAAAAGATCCGGTTCGCATTAAAAATCCAAACCTCTCATCACTACTGTATATCTAACCTCAGAAGCAGTCTTGCACACATATTTTACTTTAGGCTGCTATCTTGTGGGCTGTTGTATTTGAATTTGAGGATGGGCAGATGGTAGTGGTAGATGGTAGTGTTCATAAGTCCTCTTAATACATGTTTCAAAAATGAGTCTTTGGTAGGGTTTTTATTAGCCTATACAATAATTATTCTGATGATTTTGAATCTTGCACCTAATAAATATTCTAATTTATAAAAAACAAACTAATAACTAAAACTAACACTGAAACTAATAAAAACTAAAATAAAACTAAGCAGTTTCAAAATATAAAAACTAGTTAATCTCCCTCTAAAAACTAAATAAAGCTAACTTAATTTGAAAACAAAAATCAAGATAAATGATAAATCCAAAACTATTATAACCTTGGTTAGGGTTTCATTCTTCTGTTGAACACAAAAGAAGATATTTGGAAGAATGTCGAAAACCATTGATTTCAATAGCAGAAAAAAGACAAAACTGAAGTCAGTGGTTCAAAATTCTTTAATATATCTACTTTTGTGTAAAAAAAATAAATAAATAAATAATAATAAAAAAAATTATATATATATATATATATATATATATATATATATATATATAT
>CAIGQZ010032451.1:5820586-5856667 GCA_903798205.1 Danio tinwini | reverse complement strand
TTTTTTATTCTCATAACATTTCGACTTTATTTTCGTAACATTTAGACTTTGTTTTCATAACATTTCGGCTTTTTTCTCGTAACATTTAGACTTCATTGTCATAACATTTAGACTTCATTCTCGTTTTTTATTCTCATAACATTTTGACATTAATCTTGTATCACTACGACTTTATTCTTGTAACATTTAGATTTTTTTCTCATAACATTTAGACTTTATTCTCGTAACTTTTAGACTTTATTCTCATAACATTTAGGCTTTATTCTCATAACATTTAGATTTTATTCTCCTTTTTTATTCCCGCAACATTTCGACATTATTCTCGTAAAATTTAGACTTTATTCTTATAACATTACTACTTTATCCTCAAAATATTACAATTTAAATCTTGTATAACTATGACATTATTCTTGCAACGTTTAGATTTTATTCTTGTAAAATTTCAACTTTTTTCTCGAAATTTTGACTTCATTCTCAAAATATTAAAATTTTATTCTAGTAACTTTAGATTTTTGTACTTTTTCAAAATGGTACTAAAATGCCATAAATGTTTATACTATTGATTAAATATGTTGCATTGTGCAGTGCTGATTGAAATATATAGAGAGCATGGTGGACAAAGCCTAGCATAATGTCAACATAGAATTACCATACTAGCATACAAAGGTAAACAAATGGCTTAAAAGGAAAGTTATTTCACCAGTTTAATGCCTGATTCAGCCTAACTGCCACTAGATGTCACATTTTCTTTGGGTTTTACCTCAAAGCAGCTTGGTTGGTCTCTTTATACTTTATGGACATTAAAGAACATTTCCTTAATCGTTTTAACTTAATCAATTAAGTGGTATGACTCTTATTCATGACTCCAAAGAATACTAGCCTGCATGTGAACTTAAAAACAAATAAAAATAGAACTGTTAAAAAGGCTTCATTAGCCATTGTGCTAATACTTTACAGTAAGGTTCATTAGATAACACTACTTAGTTAACAATTTATAATGAGCAACACATTTGTTACAGTATTTACAATACTGTAATGTAAAGCGCTTTGAGTGCCCAAAAAAATACTATATTAATGTAATGAATTATTATTGCCATTTTTATTATTATTATTATTTATAACCTTTGTCAACTTTGGAAATAAACATTGAACTCTTCATTGTTATTTAATGAGTGCTCAGTTCCCATCAATGATAATGCAATATTTAAAAAATATTAATTAAATAATAATTAATACAATGTTAAAATTGTTTTGTTGGTGTTGAAATTAACATTAACTGAGATGAAAATTGCTTTAAACATATTTTGCATATTTTACATGTATTGCGTAATGTTAACAAATAGAGCTTTATAAAAAAACATTAATATGACTTTCTTTTTTTGCAAAAAAAGAAAGGGAAATTTTAACACCCATCATGCATTGGACTTACTGGAGCTGTTGAAGGTCCAATTTATGATGCACAATTAGAAATAAATGGGTATGTATGGGTACAGCTAACATAGAGAAAGATTCCATTGTTATTATATATTTTCCCACACATTTACATATTCTACTTATATTGTAAATACATAACAGGTTTAAAAATAAATTAAGTTGTCCTTGATAATGATCTATTGGTTAATGTTAGGTACCAACAATATTTAACTGTACAATCTTAAAGTTGTGCTTGTTAACATTAGTTAATGCACAGCGAGTTAAGAAGAACTAACAATTAATCACTGTATTTTCATTAACTAAAATTTATATGTTGAATAAATACTGTAATAAGTCTATTGTGCATTGTTTGTTCATATCGGCTTGTTAGGTTGTGACGTATCGGGGTCCAAGCTACTACTCATTTGAACTGAGAAAATATTTGTTTATGGCCACTTTTTAGTCATATCACACATGTGAATTTGATGTAAAATCATGGTGTACACAACAGTCTCTGGACTTGCTGCGTCACAAATACCAAAATTTTAACAATTTTTAAAAACTGTATCACTTTCTGGCCATCGAATATTAGGCATGGAAATATATATTGCGATCATGATTTTCTAAAGTATTACAGCGCTTTGTAAATGTTTATTATTACTATTTGTTGAGTCTCCCCATACAGTTTGATACACTCTCAGAAAAAAATGGTACAATGTTGTACCAAAGAAGGTACTTGTCACTGGGGCAGAACCTTTTTATGGGACAGAATTGTACCTTAAGACAAAGAAACAAATTTGTACCATTGCAGTTTGTACCTTTAAGGACATGATTTGTACCATGGGAACCCAAAATGTACCTTTGTTTTTTTAAAACCTGCAGATACAAAATTGTACCTTCATCAAAGGTATAAAATCTGATCCATGAAGGTACCACTACAGTGACAAGACACTTTGTACCTTAACAGTATCACAAATGCTCACAAAACATTTATTTAAAATGCCTTAAATGTTTAGATTGCAATATCTATAGTTTTATGTTTTACCAGTTGTTTTGTATTATAGAACTTAATAATTAATGTTTATGTGTTTCTTTTCTTATACTTTTAAATGAAGATTCTTGTTTTAATATGGAAAATATTCATAAAATCACTTTGCTTTTCCAGTGATATTTATTTTTATAGTTACTGTAATAAAGAAGTTGTTCAACACATTTGTACCTTTTACATAAGAACAATTGTGTACCTTCATTTCAATTGTACCATAAACGGTACAGAACAGTATCATAAGAGGTCTTTTCTGTACCATATAAGGTACGATTTTTACAAAGGTACAAAACTGTTTCTCAGGGATTGTTATTTGTACCACCGTGTACCTTTTTTCTGAGAGTGTAGAGCGATTGGACCCGGAAGTCCCTTCGTGTGACACTTAACAAGCGCATTAGTAGATGCATAAACTAGCTAATGGACAATTATTTTATAATTATGTTTCTCTATTTTATATAAATATTTACAATAAAAAGTCTTTAAAACTTTCTTTAAAAAGTTTAAGAATTGTTATAAAACATACAATACATATACATCATTTTCTGTAGTGAAATTATATTATCTATCTGTTTTATAAATGTTGTACTATTTTATTTATTATTGTTTTAATTTATTTCAATATTTTTTTTTACTTTAAACCTGCATTTTATTTCAAATTTAATCTAATTTTCATGTCTAAGATTTCAGTTACAGTGTAGTTAGCTACATGAATTTGTACCGATTAACATAACAACATTTACTTTTAATATACGTTTAGTTTTATGGTTGCTTTCTGGTAATTAGTGTTAACTTTACATTTAAGTCTGTACATTAAGGTGTTACCAAAAATTTGGTTGAACTTTATATTATAATTTCACATGTGCATAAAATGTATTTTTCATAGTCATTGCTGTACATAAACTGAGTAATAACAAAGTACTATCCCTAAACCTACCTCACAACCTAACCTTAACTTGTATAGTTATTTTATATAAAGAGATATTTCACCCAAAATTTTTTATTCTGTCATTATTTACTCACCTTTCGCTCGACTGACATAATTTTTCCCCCTGTTAAACACAAAAGAAGTTATTTTGAAAAATGTTAACCCTGTAACCATTGACTTCCATAGTAAACCCGTAACCACTGACATACACAGAATACTCAACAGCCAAAAAATATGAACCTAATTAAGGTTTTCAACCAACTGTGTGCGTAAATAGTGAGTAAATGTTAATTTTATGGTGCACCATCACATTAAGTAAGTAGTACACATGCCTAATATCCAACCATAAGCAACTGTACATCACACACATTACCCACAATACAGTATTTAGTAAGACTGAGGTGTGATCGCTCATTCTGAAGGCACTTCCATTTGTCTGCTTCCCTCAGGATCTGGGGATCTCGAAGGTGGGCCATATGAAGAGAATTCTCCAGGGAACTAAGGACTTGGCCAAGAGTTCGATGGTGGACCTGTGAGATGTCAACACACATTCCGTTCCTGAGCAAAGACGAGTTGAAGCCGAGCTCTGCTTTCGGGAAGCACTTTGGAGTTGTGGAATAGCTTGTAGTAAAAAAAGGAGCTAGGAATGTTTGTTTTAGAGCAAAAACGCTGGTGCCAAAACGACAAGGATTGTGTCAGAGACCTTTTTTAGACCCATAGAAAAGCCATTCCGGCACAATCAGGTATGCAATTCTCATCATGCACGCGACCTCCGGCCTCTTTTACAAGATTCAGAATCAAGTAGCAGAACAGGACTTCCAAACAAGCAGCGTTTTATTTTCTTCTTCTTGGACAGCCGAGGGGCTCTTGTGGTAGATGGCAACAATAGGAGGGTGATGTGATGTGTCAGCAATATTCTGCTTTTGAAAGCACTGTTTACATTTAAAGGAGACAGGAGAAAGAGTATCGCAATCAAATAATGCGTTGCGGTGCAGTCCATGATAGGTCAAAAGGGGTTTCCTTGGACAGTGACATACGGATGCATGGTATGCTTGCTATATTTGGATAGCTATTTTACTGCATGATTTTCGTCTTGTTTTTTTTTTTTTTTTAATTGTACAAACTAACACTTGAACAAGTTTTATATGAATTTAGTATATTGCCGTTTGTTACTACTGAAGCATCCCTTTGGTCCTAGTAGACTGCTGGTTTTATTTCCAATTAACCGTCTGCATGGAAACCTGGTGTCAAAAAGCAGTGTCATGTGCCATATTTTATTGTCCCACAAGCTTTATTAATGTTTTAAAATAGGACGTACAGTACAGTAGGTAAACCTCTGTGATATAAGTACTACAGTGAATGTCCCCTGAATTGTTTATACACTACCTGACAAAAGTCTTGTCGCCTATCCAAGTTTTAGGAACCACAAATAATAACTTGATGTCTAGTTGATCATTTTGGTAATGATATATGGAAGGCAAAGACCTCAAGATCACGCTTATTTTACCTAAATAAAATATGATCATGCCTTGATTTTGAATTATTTAATTAGGACTGTAAGGTCTGACTTTGCCTAGACAAAAGTCCTAACAGAAATAATGTACAGTATAGAACATAATGTCATGGTGCAGTGGAAAAATATTGATTAATATTGTGTATGAGCTTGGACGACTGCATCCATACATCTCTACAATGACTCAAATAATCATCTGGAATGGCAAAGAAAGCATTCTTGCAGGACTCCCAGAGTTCATCAAGATTCTTTCGGATTCATCTTCAATGCCTCCTCCTTCATCCTACCCCAGACATGCTCAATAATGTTTATGTCTGGTGACTGGGCTGGCCAATCCTGGAGCGCCTTGACCTTCTCTGCTTACAGGAACCTTAATATGGAGGCTGAAGTATGAGAAGGAGCGCAATCCTGCTGAAGAATTTGCTCTCTTCTGTGGTTTGAACTGTAAAGGGCAGCACAAATATCTTGATACGTCAGGCTGTTGATGTTGCCATCCACTCTGCAGATCTCTCGCACGCTCCCATACCGAATGTAACCCCAAACCATGATTTTTCCTTCACCAAACTTGACTGATTTCTGTGAGAATCTTGGATCCATGCTGGTTCCAATAGGTCTTCTGCAGTACTTGTGCTGATTGGAATGCAGTTCAACAGATGAAAAATCAACAAAATTCAAGTTATTATGTGTTGCTCTTACAACTGGGATCGACGACAATACTTTAGTCAGGTACTGTAGTGTATACAGTATACTAAAAAAGGGTCAAATCAGGACACAAATACATGGCATCTGTTTGTAACTTAAAACGTAATTCTACGTTAAATAGGACTTCAGTTGTTTTAAATAGGAATCTGCAGTTGACCTGCGACGTTATATTTAGTTGATATTTGCCCAGCGCAACTTCGATAGGATCATTTACGTTTGGTCAGTGGCATTACAGGGTATAAGAGATGTTCGTTTGTTAATATATGCACTGTATATAAGTCTAAACTGTTAACTCCAGTTACGAGTAAAGCCTTTGTATTATAGAACGCTTATACGATATTATCGGACGACACATTTATTTGTGCATAGAGCACCGTAAATACACCTTTGTGAATTATTCTGTTAAGTAACCGCCTTTACACGTTAAGTGCTGTTGTACTCTATGGAAGGTGCAATATTGTATTTATTTTGATACATTTCTTCTCTACGAAGCTTTATTATGTGAGGTTTTTCCATGGAAAACTACAACAAGAAACAGAGACACACTCCTCTTCTTTGGTTTTGGATTAAGGTGGACTTGAGGTCAAACAAATCATGTTCTCTCCAAAATTCATAACTCTTCCATAAGCAAATTGTTGATCCTGTCTTAACCGTGCTTCCAGGATAATTTGCTAGACGGCTGGATGTTTTCTCACACGACTATAAAAACTGTTGTGCCTTTTTTTTTGCTTGCTTTCCATAAAATGGAACATTTCTATACACGTACAACCCAACCAACAGTACACATGGGACTCATAATAACACTGGATTTCAGTTTATGTTATATTATAATGTTCCTCCTGAGGGTGTTCGATAACATCAAAGTAGTAGTTGATATATATATATACATATATACAGAGAGAAAGAGGAAAAGATGTGGCGTTCCCAAGAAATGCGATTCTAGCCACAGTTTACCTGAAGTGAGAATTCAAACCGATATGGAGAGCAGATTGGGATTTTTTTTGGGGGGGTGGAACCGCACAGGATATTTTTTTTAAAAGGAAAATACACATGTGAAGGGTTCGGTTAGAGTTTAGTCATAATTGTAAAAAAAAAAATCCTGACAGCATTCATGTATCAATATAAGATTACACTAGTGGTTCTCAACAGGTTTTGGCTCCATATTCCAAAATCACATAGCGCCAAATAAAATGCCATTAAAACTGATTTATATTATCGTGAAGTGCGTAGAAGATTGAGAATTTTTGTAAAGGCACAAACTCTTAAATTGTGATTTACACTTTTTAGCTTGTACCGTTTAGTTTTTAAACGTCAAGTTGAGAGTTTTGATGGTTTTATGCTCTCGGCGGCCAATAATTCACCACACAAAACACACTGTGGTTGACTCAAACCATGTTTATTCTTGTTGTAAGTGTACCCGTATTTAATGTAGTTTGACCTTCGTATTGGCAGCTGCAAAATAGGAGTAGCTTCCACCAAATGAAAGGTGAACTTAAGACCATGGAGTTTGATTGTATGCTAAATATTGGACGTCCAAAATCAAACATTTTAGGCAAGTTAATTTATGTTTCTGTCCTAACTTTTGTTGAGAACCACTGGTCATGAAGGCACAACAGTGCACTGCAAAAAAAAAAAAAGGTTTTTTTACTTGTCTTGTTTTTAGTCCAAATATCTAAATAATATTATGTATTACATTGTTTTCAGAAATAAATTGTCAAACTTAAAGGTGCAGTAGGTGTTCTGTCAAAATGCTAACCGTTAGCATAATAGCTTTGAAAACACAGTCCCTCCCCTGCCGTCCAAAGCCACGACTCCTGAAATCTCGCCAGTTCAATCATTCGCCAGTTAGAAAGCTTTATAGTACTTTATAATACTACAATTCTGAACGAAAAACTATTATATCTAACACGTTTTCAGTTGTGTAGCAAGCAAAACCTGTCATAATGTGCAATATTCCATGCATGCAAGGATCGCTGGTCTCAGTCTCTCACACACTTGTCCTAAATCAACTATGCAGTGCTTTGCCGGCAGGATGCAGGAATTACACTTATTACTAAGCCATAGTACATGCTATTTCAGAGCGAATATTCAAAGTAGCATGGTAAACAATATAGGGAGCGCATCACAGGTTTCAATTGTACAAAAATGAACCAATTTGAATAGAAAACATCAGGCTCCTCCACCTCAGTAAAGCAGGCTAGGCGGAATAGCGCTATTTCCTTATGTTTTGTTGTTTATCGATGCTGTAAAAGAACCCTTATGAAACAGAAAATAGTCACATCAATCTATCACCGGGAGATTTCAGTGGCTGAACAACACTTCTGTGCATATAGCCCATTCGCAAAACAACACAATCTACATCAGCTTTGCGTGACTAAAATAGTTTTAAAACAGAACATTACCTGTCTAACAGAAATACTTCGGTCATGGTGTCATCCAGCTTTCAAAACTAACTCCAATATTGATTCAGGATTTTCAATTCAGCATTTGTTTTTATCGCTGTCACTCTCTCTCTCTCATGTGTACGTGCAAACGGCGGATCTGTCTGCGTGAACAGGGGTGCGCAGATGTACAAATCTACATTTGTTGACACAGTTTGGGCTACTTATTAGAATTATGGGAATTATCGGCCTGACAAATTCTAATTGGATGATTTTTTGTTTTGTTTTATGCCTTACACAGAATATAAAATACATATAAAAACATTTAGATCATTTACTTTAATCAGTACTATTGGAATGTGTAGAGACTTTCAACCAGCACAACAAACAATGTTTCTGAAGACAATCACCTACTGCAGCTTTATTTGAGTTTTCCTTTCTCTACCAATGGGTCAACTAAAATATTCCAGTTTCTTTGATTTGAAATGAGATTGTTTTACTTGACTCAGATAATTAAGCTTGTTTAAAAGAAAACTCACTAAAGTTTGACTTTATTTACGACCACAAAACCAGAGTAAACATTTGTCGAATTTGAGATGTATACATTTTCTGAAAAAGTTGAATAAAAATTGGATGAATATTTCCATTGATGTATACTTTACTAGTATACTTTACTAGGTGTGGACACTATTTTGCTGAGATATGAAAATCTGAAGGTTAAAAAAAGTTTAAGCATTTTAAAATTGTCCAAATCAAGTTTTCAGCAATGTTTATTACTGATTGAGTTTTGATATACTGGGTGATTCAAAAAGAATACCACAACTTATGGGTTGATGTCACTCAAGTGTTTGGAGGGGCTCATATTGAACATCTATGAACAAAAAAAACCCATTAACGTTAAGTACTCTTCACATTGATTGTTTACCCAAAGTTCCATCATGTTTCATTAATTAAATACAGATTTTCAGTTGTGGTATTCTTTTTGAATTACCCTGTATTTACCATAGATTGAAATTTACCAAAGATCTTCATGGAACATGATGTTTCCATAATATTTGAATGATTTTTTTTGGCTTAAAAAAAAGAAAAATCAGATCATTTTGACCTACAGTATTGCCGAATTTAAACTCATGCACCATAAGACTGGTTTTGTGGTCCAGGGTCACATTTCCTTCATTCATTCATTTTCCTTTGGCTTAGTCTCTATTTCAGAGGTCGCCACAGTAGAATGAACCACTTTACCCACTTTACCACTTTACCCTTTACTTTATGCCCTTCCAGCTGCATCCTAGTATTGGGAAACACCCATGCAACAATCATTGACACATACACAAACACACTCATACACTATGGCTAATTAATTCATCAAATTCACCTATGAGGCATGTCTTTAACTGTGGGGGACACCGGAGCACCCGGAGGAAACCCATGCGAACCGGGGAGAGAGGAACTCCACTTAGAAATGCCATTTGGCCCAGCCAGGACTCGAACCAGCGACCTTCTTGCTGTGAGGCGCCAGTGCTAACCACTGAGCCACTGTGCCCAGGGTTAAATTTCTGAAAACAAAATATTTTTACTAAAACCTTTAGATATTTGGACTAGAAACAAGACAATCTTTAAGTAAGAAAAGCATTGTTTTTGCAGTGTTCAGATCATACTGTAAGTCTGCAGCTTGCTTTTTGTTCAGCAATCCATGTTATTTGTCCGTTGCGGTTTTAATTGGCTTAATGTCTCACTTCCTGTCTTCTCTCAGTAGCGATGACCTACTGAGGTTTCCATGTCTGCCTGTAGGCATTTCAGATTGGCTGTTTAATCCATCAGAAGGCCCATATCCACTCTACGCCAACACAACTCTGTGAACACCTCTTCAGATTGAGATGTTGTTAAAAGACGAACACATCCCTTTTCCTTTGCGTATATATTTTGGCCAATCGAATCCTTTCAGCTGCCATTAAGAACTCACTTTACTGCATTTAAATTCATTTCACAGACCTTTTTCTTCTGGCCTATTCATTTGTGATCAGACCCAACATCTGATCTGACAATCAAATGGTGCATTTAAAGCTATGGTTCTGTTTGTGGTTTTATGATATGATATCGAAAAGTATGCGCACGTACCTCCACGCATTCCAGAACACGACTGAATGTAGAGATATGTATTCTGACTAACCGCATTGCTAGGTAATTCCCCCAACTAGCTAGAATCATTACCAAAGACACTGGATTACTTCAAACAAACACTCCCTGCATCTGTTTAAAGGGATAGTTCACACAAAAAGGAGAATTTACTCTCTGTTTACTCAAGTATTTCCAAACTTGTATACGTGTTTTTGTTGTTGTGATGAACACACACACACAAGAAAAACCTAATGAAGTTGGTGGTTACAGGTTTTTAGCTTTCTGCAAAATACCCAGCAAGTACACAATGTCATATGACATTGATCTTTAGTTCTATTTTAGTTGCGACGTCAGGTGACCATAAATTTTACGTCAATTTGCTGATGTCAGCTTTAATGTTCCTCTGTGTTGAGTTTTTTCATGGGTGTTTTGTTTTACTGAATGCTACCCTAATGTACTAGAAGCTAAAACTTAATTTCTCATTCAGAGGCAGGAATCGGCGGACGTGCAACAACTTCAATCATAAGGTAAACACAAAACAACAGTTTCCATTTGGAGCTCCTTCAGGCAATTTGACACTTGTAAACACTCACTCCATCGGGCTTGCGGCTCGTCACCAGTACCAAACCGACAAATCACAGAGCTTGCGCTATGTGTCGTTGCATTTTTTTGAGAGGTGCACGTCAGCATCGGCAACAGCCACGGCGAGGAATATGCTACTGCGCAAAGGCTGCGCCACACCATACGTGTGCGCTTGACGCAGAAGTATAAATCAGCAGTAATACCGACATTAGCTGGAGTTGATATTTGGTTGATTTTAGGCGGTGGCATTAACTAACCAAAATCCAACATCAGCTTAACGTCATGATATGACATCCATACAACGTCAAAGTCTAACGCCAGTAGATGTATATCTTTGGTTGGCTTTATGTTGTGTAATCGTCTTGACGTTGGAGTCCGACCTCTAACTGACGATGGGGTCTGATGTCAACATGATTTTCATATACAACCAAAATTCAAAGTTAGTCCGATGTTGGAATACAATGTCAATTTTACGTCTATGTGAGATCCGGTGCCTGCTGTGTATCTTCTTTTGGGTTCAACAGAAGATTGAAAGTCAAACCGGTTTGGACCAAATGAAGAGTGAGCAAATGGCTATGTTTTTATCAAAAGATGAGAATTAGATTAATGCGCAAAACCGGAATATCGCATAATGCACCTTTTCCATCCAAATGAGTCACTTCCTGATAAACTGCAGCAAATATCAAAAAGAAAAATGGAATTTTCTGCATCAGGGGAAGCCACTGTGGGCCTTTTTTGTTTATAATAAATTACTTGCGTCTCAGAAGACGAAATGCAATGAACGCACAGTGACTTTTGGAGGCGTTAGATACTCAAGAAAGCTCTGGAGGTATTAATACCGAACCACTTTGATGACAGACTTTGGCTGAGGTATTTAATAGTGACCAAAACAACATTTCAGATGCTTTATAATGTAATCGATCCCCTGGTTTGTCCATTAATACCATCCCATCGCACCCATTTTTATCACATTTCTTAAAACAAAAATCACATGACTTTTTTTGGAATATTAATGCATTCTTTAATGCACATTTTGGCATTTCCATTAAGCGTTTTTTATGCAATGTTCCAAAATGCACATAAAAATAGGTGAATGGAAACATCGCTAATAACAGAATTTTCAGTTTTTGGTAAACTATCCCTTTAATTGGCCTTACATGATCTCCGTTTGACAGCTGCAACAGATGAAATTTGCATATGATGCCTCGGTAGAGTTTGTTTGTTGACATCAGTCACACAAGTGCAGTCTTCCTCCCATGCCACATATATGAATATGAATACATGCGCACATGAACCTCAGTTCTCAAACCAACCATGTAAGTGTTTTTCATTGGATCGCGAGTGGACTCGTTTCTTGACGACGGTGAACGTAAAGCTGTAAAACTGCCTGGTTTTTCCACAATGAATTTGTAGAGTGACATATCTTTGACATGATTTCTATCCATTTAGGAGAAGTGCGACGCGAGTTTCATTTGTTTACATTGTGTTTACGATGGCACAGTTTCATTTTTAAGACTACATGTATAGCTATATTTACAAATACTTGCATATTTATTAAGGTTAAACAACTGATGTGTATGTGTTTTCACTATTGGGATATAATGTTACGGTAGTCACTTGTATTGATATCTGGATGATTTTGCTAAGTAGTAGGTAATTTTTATGACTACTAAGTGACTGTTTTCTGTGCCTTTTTATCGTAGATGCATGGTTAACTATTTATTACAATATGGAGGTCACTGAGATGTGTATTTTTGTATCCTGATTAAATAAGTGTTTCGATTTTGATGTACATTATGAGGTGGTCAAACGCTGCCAGTTGATATCTTCCTTCTTCAATAAAACTGAATGCATACACAGTAAACTGTTGCTTTTTTGACTTGGTGTGTGAGCTCATGTAAAAGTACAACTTAAAGGGGACATATTATGCAAAAGTCAAGGGGTTTAAACACAATTGTGTGGCAAAAGTGTGTGAATATAACCAGCCTCTAATGGTCAAAATGAATGAATTCTATGTTATTAAAATCACACTTGATAAAGTCTGTAGAAACACTTTGATTGACATTCTGCCTTCATACATGTCATCAGAGGGTGAAAGCCCCACCCATTAGTGATGATCTCTCCCTCATTAGCATAAACAGCCCTGAGTGAGAAGCTGTCCACTATTAGTTTTCTCGCCAAACACTGTACCATAGACTACCATTTTCTGGCACATTCTTTTAACATTTTCATCAGTTTTGAATCTGCCACTATACTGATGCGCAGGCATTTGTAGCTCCGCCCTCTTTTAAAAAGGGCACAATCCACTGATCTGTAACAGAGATCTGGATTGCTCATGACGCCATAAAAAGTGAAGCCAACATGCCACCATAGTGGTAAGCCCTACTATGCTCAGGTGTTCTATGGAATTAATAGGAAATCGTATGATTTTAATGCGAAATCATTGCCGACAAGACTTGGATTTGAAACCATCATGCGCACTGTCCTGTCTACAAAAATGTCCTAAATATAATATAACTGTTAATTTGGGATTAGGAAGCTGTTCTGCTTACTATGAAGAAGACGAACAAGCACAACGAAAATAACACGTGTTTTTGGTTAACAGTAGGTGGCAGTAACAAACTATTTTATTGGAAGAGACAGCTTATACTGTAACTTTTTTTGCACAGACACCGATTATTCCCTCGTAGTATAATATATATATATATATATATATATATATATATATATAGTAGTGGTGGGCTGTTAACGTGACGTGCGTCTCTGGCAAAAAAATATATATATATATATCGCCGTTAATCTAGTCTTAAAGTTGGGTTGGGAGCTGGGTCTATTCTACGCAAGCTATGATGATTTTCACCATGATATTTTAGTGTAGATTTATACCTGGCCGAATTGCACTGTAGGTGATAAGAATGAGTCTTCATGGATGCAGTTCACTAGAGTAAATCTGATTAATGTTAGCTCCACATCTAACTATGCAAACATCTAACCTGTAGAGTTTATGCGTTCGAGTAAAATATATACAAAAAAAAAAAAAATGAATGACGGTGAATGAAAGCCAAACCGGTGAGCCATCTGAGAAAAAAAAGGTGCCCTTCTGAATCTTTCACTTACTTCGAAGACAGACGCTTACTGACTACGCTTACATGGACATCTGTAATCTAGTTATTTGCCTTAATAGACAATAATATAATTAAGATGTTTACGTAAAATGCTTTTATGTAAGAGTTTCCTGTAATTTTGGGTGACTTTAACTGCAGTTCGGCAGTTTCACATTCACTCATGAACATTTTATTCATGCCCCCGTGACAAACTGGGGTATAACACGCAAATAAGGACTGCTTTTACTTTTAGTCATTATTTGGGTAGCACACATATTCTGAATGCCTTCGAAAGAATTCAAATGAGTCTTTTGAATCCAGATTAATTTTAAGATTACAGTGAGATTAATCTAGATTTAAAAAAAATAATAATCTATGCCCGCCTATAATATATAGATAGTTTTCTTTAGAAAATATAGATAAAGATGTTGTACACCAAAATGTCAAACAAAATTTTTATTTACACAAATTTAAGCATGTGAATTGATTTGACTCAAAGCAATCTCATTGAATGAATAAAGTCTTGTGTATGCGTACCTAAAATACACAAAAAAATGTATTTTTACTTACATTTACTTAATTAAAATGAGCTGAAACAACACAATTCTTGAGATTTCATTGGGACAGCTTAATTTTTTAATGTTCAATCCACATAAATTTCTTAAAAGTGTTAAGTTAACTTAATCGATTTGTATTGGGACAACATAAATGAATTGTGTGGAACCCTGCAATTTTTTTTTACAGTGTATAGCCTTTATCTGATTTGGTTAATAGCACATTGTTAAAATTAGGTGTGTGTTTAGCCAAATAAGTTACATGGTTAAGTAAATTCATATGTTGCCAATACAATTTAAGCAACATTAAATTGATTGATAAATTAATTAATATAATTGTTTTGCTATTGGATTACAGTATATTATTATTTTAGAATCCTGTTTTTCAGCTGTTACTACTCGCTTCATAGGAAAAGAAACTTAAATTTGCACATAAATAACAAAATAAGCTTGAAGAGAACCTGAACAGATTTGCATCATCCTTTACTGAACTTCGTGTAAGACTTGTCAAGCAGAGCGACTAATCCTCGTATCGCACACGTTGGAGCTCTCAGTATTAAGATGGTAGATCGAACACTACCGGTGGCTTCACTGCCTATTGGAACCAATAATATCCAGCTGCAAACCCGCAGACCCACAGCAATGACTGTGACCCACACACGTTACAGCACACACAATCTAGCACACACACGATATAGGCAAGGGCGAACCTTGTATGTATGGTTAAGATGGATGTTAATGTTATGAAGGACCTCTCGGACCTTAGAACGCAACGAGCAATCCAGTCATTCTATATATAAGTGGCACAAACTCATTTTAATATAGTGACAAGTCCAACGCAATCTCACGGCAATTCGTAACTTTTTGATTTATGGCTAATTCGTATGAATTCATATGATCTAATTCGTACAAATAGGTACGATTTGCTCATCACCCAATGACGGTTGGGGTTAGGGGTGGGGTTAGGTGCCACGCCTCCTTTTTAAAATCGTACATTTTCGTACGACTGAACTCATACGAATTCCTACAAATTAGCCACTAAACTGACAAAACGTAAAATACTTACGTTTCCTCATGAGATCAGGCTGGAAAAGTCACTAAAAGGCACAATTTGGGTCAAAGCCTAAAAGCGGCACTTATAAAAAGTTCGAAAAAAAAATTATTTGTGTGATATTTTGAGCTGTAACTTCTCTCTCTCTTTCTCTCACACACACACACACACTAGGAACTCTTTAGTTACTTATTTTACATTTTGAAAAAGCGGCGTGATAGGTCCCCTTAAAAGCAACATAGGCCGAATGAAATTTTTCTGATATGCTATATGTAACATTTTAATTAGATTCTTTGACAAATTATTATTAAAAAATGTCCATAAATTTGATTTGAAGGCCCTCTTGCAATACTTCTGTGGCCCACCAGGGGACTTGGAAAGATTTGAACTAATGCTGTAGGCTACAATGTGGCTTTATGAAGAGATGTTCGTCTGTCTATGTTTTTGCAAATAATATAGTCAACTTATATCTATCCATGTGTATTGTTTCCTGATGTACATTAAACATGAAGAACGTTTCATTTCTGCACAAGTGAAGTTTCAGATCATACTTATTCATGTTTGAGATGTAGAATCACTTGACACTTGACGATGGTCCGTTGTTGAATTTAAGTTACATTGCATCTACATGGCAACTAATTCTCATTAGATTATAAGTAGACTGTTGGGTTAGGGTTAGTGTAAGTTGACATGTACTTGCAAAGTTTCTTATAGTCAGTTAAATGTCTGTTGAGCAGCAGATATTAAGCAGACAGTCAACTAATACTCAAACGGACCATCAAAATAAAGTGTTACCGCTAATAATATTTATCCTGATGCAGAATTATCCATAATCACGTAGGAAATTCCACCAACCAGAGACTAGATTGGTGTATATAAAGTAACTGGGTGTGATTTTGTCCAGTAGAATCCAATCCTGACTTAACATTCATGCTGATCCTGGAACATCATTCCTGTTAGAAAATGTAACACATACCTAATCCCCTAAACCTACCCCTAACTGGAAATTATTTCCAAGATCAGAGGGGATTACTTAGATAAAAAATTATATTGAAGCACATAATACTAACTGTAGGCCTAAACTTAAAATAAGATGTAAACATATCTCTTAAATCTGATTGGCTGATTGGAATGTTGTTCCAGGATCAACAGATCTCATAAATGAATCTAAATGGACGCATACAACGTTTGACCCTCTAGTGGAAGAATATCAAACTGCATGCATGCTGTGGAAGATCATTGGGTCTCATTCCATAAAAAAATTGAGCGGATTATTTGTATTTCAAACTTTTCTTCTTTGCCTAGTTCACAATAGTTTTTTTTTTCTTTAAATTGTTCTAGTATTGATGAATTTCTGTAACAGTAAATGAGTATTCTAAATGAGTGACCACCTGAAGGTTCATTCTTTACATACAGCATGCCCAAAGCCCCATTTTAACACACAGATTACAGACCTCATGTTAGCTGTACATACGCATATATTTGTGTTCTTTTTATTCAGACATTTTGCATCTTAATATATTATAGTTTTTAATACTCTTATTACTCGACTTATTTAATTTATGTATAATGTCTAATATAAAATATATTATGAATACAGATGACACGGTGGTTCAGTGGTTAGCACTGTTGCCTCACAACAAGAAGGTCTCTGGTTCGAGTCCCAGCTGGGTCAGTTGTCATTTCTGTGTGATTGAATAAACCAAACTGTCTGTAGTGTGTGTGTGTGAATGAGTGTATATAAATGTTTCCCAGTACTGGGTTGCAGCTGGAAGGGCATCCACTGTGTAAAACATATGCTGGATAAGTTGGAGGTTTATTCCACTGTGGTGACCTCTGATAAATAAAGTGATTAAGCTGGAGGAAAATTAATGAATTATGAATTTAAAGTATTGGAATTGGAAATCTTGACTTGTTCCAAACTAGTTTGAGTTTTGTTTCTGCATATTACAGGGTTTCTGCTGGGTCTTAAAAAGTCTTAAAAAGTATAAAATTTAAAAATCGAAATTTAAGGCCTTAAAAGTCTTAAATTTGCTGTTCTAGGTCTTAAATATTTTTGCACAGTTCTTAATTTTCCGATGTCCATGTAACGCTATATCTAATGCTAATTTAAATTTTTTGTTGTTGTTACTTGGTTTTCGTGGTGTTGTAGTGTTGTGCGACTTCATTTCACTAGTCGAATTGTAATTTGCGGTATTACAACTACAAATGAGGCCGACATGCAATAGCCAATCAGCTCTCTGCTATTGAACTCCGTGCCAGCTAGCGTTTCGGAAGTGTTATTACAGAGAAACAGAAACAGCGCGCAGAAGTATAAATGCACAGCTACGCGCAAGGCATACGCTGTGGGTTACGGCGATCACTTGACGCAGAAGTATAAACCAGGTTTAAAGACTGATTATACTTCTGCGTCAAGCGCACACATATGCTATGGTGCAGCCTATGCGTGGACGCATAGCCCCTCGCCGTGGCTGTCAGCGAAGTTGACGCGCACCTCTTTAAAGCCTGGTTTATACTTCTGCGTCAAGTGATCGGCGTGACCCACAACGCAAGCCTTGTGCATAGTCCTGCATTTATACTTCTTCGCGCTGTTTCTGTATCTCTGCAATACACCTCTGAAACACTAGCTGGCAGTAGGTGTTTATGTTCCTCTGTGTCGAGTTTCTTCGCTGGTGTTGTTTTTTCTGAACACTCCCTAATGTACAAGTGGCTCAAATTCGCTCATTTTGAGGCGAGAACTTGCGGACATGCCACAGCTTTAATCATAAGCTAAACACAAAACAACAGTCTGCATCCGGAGCTCCTTCACATGACTACACATTTGTAAACACTCACTGCATCACACTCGTTAGCGCTACCAAGCCGACCAATCACAGAACTTGCGCTACGCATAAGCATTACATTTTTTGAGAGGCATGTTGCCGACAGCCACGGCGAGGGCTATGTGTCCACGTGTAGGCTGCTCCGTAGCATACGCGTGCGCTTGACGCAGAAGTATAAATCTGCCTAAAAAATGTAAATGCACGGCAACGCGCGAGGCTTGCGCCGTGGGTCACGCCAATCACTTGACGCAGAAGTATAAACCAGGCTTAAGTGGGACACACAAACACACTGCGTCATACAAAATGTTAGGCCTTTTGTGTAGTTTCTTTATAGCTATATGTAGTTTTTACAGTAATCAAAATACCAAAATTTACATATATGTTCTGCAACTTTATAATGCAGTGTATATATATATATATATATATACATATATATAATATATATATATATATTACCTGTTTAGATGAAAAGGGTCATGGCTGATTATTGATCAGTGCTTATGACAATAATTTGGTCATGCCTTATGTTTACATGTCTATCATTTAAAATAAATGCAGCACATCACTCATAATTGAAATAATCTTTACAATAACTAATGCTACTGCACATCATGAACTTAAGAACCACATGGCTGGTTTTAGATGTCTGAATAAGTGAAACCATTATTAATTCACATTTGTTTAAACCCCTTTCAACCTTTTCTTGTACACTCTATTCTGTTTGGAGATTCAGTGTTTTTATAGTTTGTGTTTTAAAGAAAAAACATTATATTATACATTACAGTATATTACACTACCCTCAAACCACCACATACATGAGTAGCTGGAGCTGCACAACACAGCAAAAAAATAAAGTATATACACAATTTATCAGCTAATTAAATATTGATTGAAAAAAAGGATTGTAATAATAGATTTAAGATCCCATTGGTTCGGGATCTGTAGAGCTGTGCATTGATGGAATTGCTCCACAGTGTTTGGACTCTCAGTAGTGATTATTAACCACACTACACTGAGCTAAACTGAACTGAACTTAAACTCTGAAAACTGAACTGACACTGTTTCAATTTACTATAATCTTCTATGTGAAGCTGCTTTGACACAATCTACATTGTATAAGCGCTATACAAATAAAGGTGAATTGAATTGATTTGAGGTAAAAAAAAAATTGCATTTAAAAATAAAAAATAATTGCCATTATATTACTGATGTATATGTAAAATATCATAGATCATTGCATACACAGACATATACATATACATGAGCAATATCACACAAGTAGCAGTGCGATATGGCTGTGTATCGGCAATGGTGGGAGGAGCGCGTTGGCACGAAGCCGCAGGCTGAGTGCCTTAGGGTCCCACTAGCAGGCCCGGATTAAGAATTCAGAGGCCCCTGGGCACAATGTCTTGTAGGGCCCCCTATAGTTGAAATAAAAAATACGATTAATATAATATTTTTTAAATACAGTTAATCTATAATATTTTGCTCACATTTTTAAATAAATGACATATATTTATAGTCAACAAAGATTCAAAACACTTTGATAAAAAATACTAATATAACTTGTGAAAATTAATGGTTTTTAATATACTTGTTCCAGTTCACTGAAGCAGTACTAAACATTTATATTTAAGGGTATTTTTAATGTATAACTTCTGCAAACTTATAATGCATATGATTTGGATATAACACCTCTTCAATCCAGTTCTATGAATCTGAGTCTTCCATAATACACACACTGATTAATGATTCCTGCTGTCTCCCTCATGATGAAGAAGAGTAGGCAAAAAGCACTTGATTATAAAGCTGAAAGTATCCGGAATCACACACACTGTACCAGTTCTCTCCTGTATCTCTCCTCTTCAGGGGCTTTTTCTGTCTCTCTCTCTGTGTCTCTCTCTCCATGAGGTTGGAGAATATGGGTGAAGCAGGGCAACTAACATTGTAAATACAGATTAATTATATTAAGATGTCGCTAACATTTAACACCAGGTGGAAAATAACTGTTTATAGAATATTTATTATTCTTATTATCCTTATTAAATACCTTGTGACTCATTTTATATACTTTATTTAAATTTTTAAACAAAAACATTTCTTTTCTATTGAAAATAAATGTATTTCCAATCTGATATGTAATAGGGGAAAAAAGAAGAACGTGTTCATCAGACGCTGGATTCGAACCGGGTTCATGATCGATCGCCTCAAAACATGTTACCATGCACTTTACGAGCTACACCACTCCCACCTGCTGCGCTTTTTAGTTATGTTGTCTCTGTTGATCAAACGGCGCTGGCGGAAAGCATTTAACTAGCTTATTTCAATGAGGTGCGTTATTTGCACTTAGCCTAAATAGACGCTCCAAGATCAGCATTTGTTTTTGACCCCTCGCAGGGGCCTCAAGTGCGCACGGGCCCCTGGGCCTGTGCCCATAATGCCCATTGGTTAATCCGGCCCTGCCCACCAGTGCTGATATACAGCCATATCGCACTGCCACGAGTGTGATATTGCGCTTATACAACAGTCAGACGGCACAATCATGTATATAAAAAAGCAAATCAAACACGGAGAGTCTAAAAACCCTTTTGTATTAGGAACTATTTTCTTCCACCATTCATTCACATCTACAGCTGACGTCAGAACAGCAGAAGCTGTTACTAATTCACAAACGTCACTTTAGAGCTAGTGTTTGAATAATTCTCTAGTGTAATGTCTAAAGTGATGACAAAACCGGAGATTTTGCTTACATTTTAGGAGTATAAGGTTGAACGTGATATGAAATGCCATCCGTCTACAGAGGTATCTTCTTACAGTATTACAGTCTACAGAATTTCTCTGTTGCAATCTACGGCCAATTTAGCTTACCCAATTCATCTATAGCCCATGTCTTTGGACTGTGGGGGAAACCGGAGCACCCTGAAGAAAACCCACCCGAACATGAGGAGAACATGCAAACACCATACAGAAATGCCAACTGACCCAGCCGAGGTGCGAACCAGTGACCTTCTTGCTGTTAGGCGACAGCGCTACCCACTGCGCCACCCTATTATTATTATTATTATTATTATTATTATTATCGAAAAAAATAATGCTGTAATTATCTGACATGGAAAATAGTAAGATGCTTAGACATCCTAAAGAGTAGGCAAAATGTATGCTACATTGAATTGTCCTTAACGTTACTAACTTTGTTCTTGGTTACATTGATCTTTTTATTTGACCAAAAAACACATAAATATTGAGATAGTACTAAATTAAATGTTCATTTATTTATGTATTATTATAATCCCTTTTTTCAAGTGTATCTTACCCCCATCAGTGAATCTGTGCTCGCCTCCCCCTCGAACCGCCGCTCTGGCAGTGATTATTTTCGCCTGCTCGTCTTGTTTTCATGAAATGAACGGACGTAAGAGCAGCTAGCTTGCCCACTGCACGGCTCTGTCAAAACAAGGTGAGACGCGCTTCATTTTCATTTGCATGTCATTTACCTTTTTGAAATCGCGCATCACGGAGTAGCTACGGGCGAGTGGTGTCAAAGGTGCGGATCACGACTGATGTTTTCACAGGCCTGATGCTAATGCGCGAGCCAGCTGCGTCTCTAATGACATCATCAGGCTTTAGCGTTAACAAACGTTATACACTGACGAATAAACAGATATTACAGATAATACTTCGCCGTGTGTTGTTCACTAATAAACCCTGCTGTTATTTAGCGATGTAGCACACCCTGTGACAATGCCTGAAATCGAACACCTACACGAATCATCAAACTAAAACAAAGACAGAGAGAGATAAGCACCAGCGATGGTATATAACGTTATACATCTCGAATATCGTAAAGCCGTGTGGTCTCATACATTTATACAGCGGTTTGTCGTGGACATCTGGAGCTGTCACAGCTGGAGGCTTGTGATGGGCCGTGTTTTTACACGTTTGAAGCCTTAAAGCAAACATTGAGTATTGAAAGCAGGCTGTTATGGCAAGAAATCACGTCGTCTGCATGCAGTGTTTGCCACTCCCCTTTATAAGCTGGGAACAGTCGGTGATCTCATAAACATCTGTTGATTTGAGGAAATCATTTGACCCTGATGATGCTTTCAGCACAGATCACATGCAGTCACCGACATCACTTGCTAGTTAATATTTCTCTCTCTCTCTCTCTCTCTCTCTCTCTCTCTCTCTCTCTCTCTCTCTCGAAGATTGAGGTTTGGTGTTCGTGTGCTTTTTTAGTGTGTGTGGTGAATTCTTAGAAATAGTGTTTACCTTTGCAGTCCCCACCCACACACAGTCATGCTGAAATGCATCAAAGTCTGACCTACTTCAGCATTTAGGTGTGAGAGCTTCTTCAGTAAGAAACAATACAGTGAGTGCAGAATTATTAGGCAAATGAGTATTTTGATCTCATCATCCTCTTTATGCATGTTGTTTTATTCCAAGCTGTATAGGCTCGAAAGTCTACTACCAGTTAAGCATATTAGGTGATGTGCATCTCTGTAATGAGAAGGGGTGTGGTCTAATGACATCAACACCTAATATCAGGTGTGCATAATTATTAGGCAACTTCCTTTCCTTTGGCAAAATGGGTCAAAAGAAGGACTTGACAGGGTCTGAAAAGTCAAAAATAGTGAGATATCTTGCAGAGGGATGCAGCACTCTTAAAATCGCCAAGCTTCTGAAGCGTGATCATTGAACAATCAAGCGTTTCATTCAAAATAGTCAACAGGGTCGCAAGAAGCGCGTGGAAAAACTAAGGCGCAAAATAACTGCCCATGAACTGAGAAAAGTCAGCCGAGCAGCTGCCAAGATGCCACTTGCTACCAGTTTTGCCATATTTCAGAGCTGCAACATCACTGGAGTGCCCAAAAGCACAAGGTGTGCAATACTCAGAGACATGGCCAAGGTAAGAAAGGCTGAAAAACGACCACCACTGAACAAGACACACAAGCTGAACGATCAAGACTGGGCCAAGAAATATCTCAAGACTGATTTTTCTAAGGTTTTATGGACTGATGAAATGAGAGTTAGTCTTGATGGGCCAGATGAATGGGCCGTGGCTGGATTGGTAAAGGGCAGAGAGCTCCAGTCCGACTCAGACGCCAGCAAGGTGGAGGTGGAATACTGGTTTGGGCTGGTATCATCAAAGATGAGCTTGTGGGGCCTTTTCGGTTTGAGGATGGAGTCAAGCTCAACTCCCAGTCCTACTGCCAGTTTCTGGAAGACACCTTCTTCAAGCAGTGGTACAGGAAGAAGTCTGCATCCTTCAAGAAAAACATGATTTTCATGCAGGACAATGCTCCATCACACTCATCCTAGTAGTTAAGGCCATTCAAAATAAAGTGGGTCTGAATTTTATAGGCATTTTTATCAGAAAGTGGATGTCCTTTTCAATTTTGTCCACAGACAAATTGATTTTTAAACATAATTTATAAACTCTTAAAGAATTGCTATAATCAGTAGTGTAGGTCTTTGTTATGGCTGTCAGTCTTCGTTATTTCAATTTATATTTCAAATATTCATTATTAACCTGCATTTCCCATGATTCTTCAATGAAGTTTCCACAAATCAGAGAACTGAGACAACTAATTGCAGCAAAATATGTTGAATCTATATATGTGCACACACACATCTATAAACAGTGTATATACCGTGTTTTGTGTGTACTGTATGTTTATTATGTATAAGTACACACGTGCATGCATATGAAAAAATGTTTATTTATATTTAGATATAAAATATATGTATATGATACAAGTTCTATATAAATTTCAATTGTTTTGTATAGTTTTGTTTCTTTATATGTTTGTCTATCACATATACATAATAAATATATATACAGGGTGTCTGTAGGGTCTCAAAAAGTCTATTTTCACTGTAAATTCACTGAAATATTGTGTTGTAGGTCTTAAATCATTTTAAGCATTCTTAATTTTCCTATATCCAGGTAAAGCTGCCCAGTTGGACCAACACTTATCTAAACACTATAATTCTTCAGTAAAAGTTTTGACAAGTTTATTTATTAACTCTTCTTCATTAACTCTATTTACCAACTCTATTTCTATTTCTATTTATATTATAAGCATATGGTTTAATTATATTCCTTGCAATAATATTTGATTCTAATATTTTTTTTTTTTAATGTTTTAACTGGGACATTAAAATATATCCTGATCGTTTAGCCTTGTGTCAGTCTGAAATTTCATTCATAATGGTCTTAAAAAGTGGGTAGCACCATCGCCTCACAGCAAAAAGGTCGGTAGTTTAAGCCTCGGCTGGGTCAGTTGTCGTTTCTGTGTGGAGTTTGCATGTTCTGGGTTTCTAAATTGTCCATATGTGTGTAAATGAGCGTGTATGGATGTTTCCCAGTGATGGGTTGCAGCTGGAAGGGCATCCGCTGCGTAAAACATATGCTGGATAAGTTGATGGTTCATTCCAATGAGGCGACCCCAGATTACTACTGTAAAGCCTTGACTTTGCCTTGATATGAGTATGTATGCGTATGTGCCTGCACTAAAAAAATGATTACTGGTGCTTGTTAAAACTACCTGTTTCAAATGAGCTGAAACAACACAATTCTTGTCATTTCTGTGGCCTATGTTCAGTGGTTAAATTTGTAAACCATTAGGTTGACTTAAGCGTTTTGTGTTGGAACAACATGAAGGAATTGTGTTGGTCCAACTACCTGGTTAGGGTATTTGTAGTTCCCAGCATGCTTTGCATGGGATTGAATTAAGAGAGGGAAATGTTGACAATAAAAATATTCTTGGGTGTTTAAAGTAAATAGAAAGAATTGTTAGAGTTTAATCTTCACTTTAGTTTGAAGATTTAGAAGATTTCCATGTAATGCTTTGAGTTTTGAGATTACCACCTTGCAAAAATGCAGTTTGTTGCTTTGCTCAGTGAGCAGTAACTGTTCTAAAATCAGTTCTGAGATCAATCTCAATCAACTGTATATGTAACTCATGAAACATGCTGAAAATGTATCTTTTAGTTAATTTAGGATAACTTCATATAAAACTAAGAGACTTCAAAATGTGCATCACATAATAGACATACATTATATATATAGACATACATTATAGACATACATTATATTTGCATGATATTATCTGCCCTTTTGAGTTAACGTAAATAAAAATACAAATGTATATAAACTTTTATTTGATATAATCATGTTGCACCAACTCAATTGCATTTTTTTGTTGGTGCTAAACAAATTGATTGCATGAAAATCCTGCCCTCAATTAAAGTCACATGTTTTTTGAGTTCATCCAATGAGTTATTTGTTTGTGTGTGTGTTTGTGTGTTTGTTTGTTTTAAATTGTCATAAGACATGACAACTTTGATGAACTTCAAATGTTGACTAGTGTGTGTGTGTGTGTGTGTGTGTGTGTGTGTGTGTGTGTGTGTGTGTTTGTGTGTGATTCAGTTGTTCCCCACCCTCTTTTTGTTGAAAGGATAATAAGAAAAATATTAATCATACCAAAAATGAGAAGAATTTGACAGATTTTACATACTGTGGAAAATGTATTTTGTCTGGTTTGATCGCCATTTGCAGTGCTTCGAGAGGTTTTAGTTATTAGTAAGCCCACACGAAATCTGTGCACGAGTTCTACAGATTTTTTGCCCATCATTGAATCTATTTATTTACTTGTAAAAATGTGTGTTAATTTATATTTATTAAATTTTTTTTTATTAATTTCAGAAATATGATTGAATACTATCAAAATGATTTATGTACAATACAGTTTGAAAGTATGAAAGACTTGTTTGGTTTAGCAAATATGTGGATCTAATTGGATTTGCATTGTAAACATTAAATAAAAGTTAAAAAGGTAGCATTTTTTTATTTCATATATAAAATTTTTAGTTACGATACTCCCAAAATCATTCTGCATAAATCCATAGATTTATTGACAATATTCTGTGCAGAAATAGCAAAAAATCCACAGATTCTGTCTGGCCCTAGTTGTAAGATAAGGCTTTAACAAAGAGTTTTATAAAAATGTGTATGGAAAAAAAAAATGCTGCAGAAAAAGCGGACACCAACTGTAGCACTCTATTAAAAACCAACACACTATCAGTTGTTCGAGATTAGATAAGCTTGTTTGTCAGGCTGTAAACAAATGGTGTATTATAATTAGCCTGAGCCAGCAGATTTATTTCTGAGGCCTTATTAACCCACAGTACCAGATGGATGCACTCACCTAACCTGCTACACTAGGTAGCCTTTTGCAACTGGCATTTGCTCCATATATATATTTTTTCCCTCTATACTTTATCAGATTCTGTTTTTTCGAATCTGCTTCTTTCACGCAAGCTTCTGCAGCGCTCTGATAAGATCTCACTGCTACAGCATGCTTTGTTTCGGTTTAGGCTATGTGAGAATGTGATAACAGCCTGACTTTGGGCCGCTATATAGCCGAGACCTACATTTTTCTATCATTATGGTATACCGCACACGCAGATGGCCCAAGATAGTTTTTTTTGCTGTAGACCGTATAACATTGAAGATATGAACTGTTCAACTTTCACTCTTTAGGTATTTTTTTCCTTCTCATATTCACCCCACGTTTCTGTCTAACTGGAGCAGATGGAATGCCCAAGTTTTACCCAGAAGTCATGTGATCTAGTTAAAAATTCAAAGGCATAGGTTTAGTTAGGGTTTACTCAAAAAGGAAAATTCTGTTATTAATTACTCGGCCTCATATTGTTTGAATCATGTCAATTTAATCTCCTGAGACCTTTGCTCATCTTCAGAAAACAAATTAAAATATTTTAGATGAAATTTGAGAACTTTCTCATACTCCTGAGATGTTCAAAGTCCAGAAAAGGAGCCAAAACATCAAATTTGGTCAAAACATTACATGTGATCTAAGTGATTTAACTGTAATCTTATGTAACTCCAGAAAAAATACTTGTTGTTTGGCCTATTTTTTCCGTCTTAGTGTGCATTTACTATGGGCAGTATAACACATTGTCAACATCGCAACACGCACTCTTCATATTGCCCATAGTAAACTTACGCTCCAATCTGACAATGAAGAAATTATTTTGTTTATTTTTTTTGGTGCACAAAAGTGTTCTTGGAGCTTCGAATGTTTACTGTTGAACTACTGAAGTCACATGGAAAGTTTTTGGTATCTTTTCTGGACATCTTACAACCCTTGTTGTTCATGAAAGGTCTTAATGCTCTTCTATTTAATCTAAAATATCTTAATTTGTTGATGAACAAAGGTCTCAATTAATAACCAAATATAAATGATTGGGTGAATGTATACATTACATGGTGTCCGTGGGGTCTTAAAATATCTTAAATTCCAAAAACAAAATCTTAGGCCTTAAGAAGTCTTAAATTCACTGAAAAAACATCTTGTAGGTCGGCATGGGATGATAACTGGTTTCAAGGTTTACCGCGGTTTAGAAAAGTCAAGGTTTTAAAACTGCTAAAAGTTCATGTTATACTGTTCCTGCAGTATATGTATGTTCTTTTTTGTAGTATAGGACAACAGTATATCCAGCAGAAAAGGAGCCTCCACATTAAAATCTACTGATCATATAAACTAGAAATTCCAAGAGTTCAGTCAACGCAGGGTGAATCGGCTTTCAGCTACTATGCCCCCCCCCCCACACACACACACACCCCGCTGCTGGAATCAGCTTCCAGAAATGATCAGATGTGCTCCAACATTAGGCGCATTCAAATCAAGACTGAAAACACATCTGTTTAGCTGTGCCTTTACTGAATGAACATTGTGCTACGTCCCACAGATCTTTTTCATTCTTTTATAACCTAATTTTAACACATTTTGACCTGTTTTAAATCTGTTTTTAATCATTTTTATTATTTGTTTTTATTTCATTACTAGTCTTTTTTTATTCCTATTTATGTAAAGCACTTTGAATTGCCACTGTGTATGAAATGTGCTAAATAAGTAAACCTGCCTTGCCTTGGTCAGCCCTTGATCCATCAAACATCTGAAAAACAAATTTAACACTTAAACCAATATACAAGCATGGTATAGATCTGAACAGGTGCCTATTCAAGTTGTAAAGCAATCTGTGTTTTTGAATCTAATAAAGACAGCTGAAGTCAATTTTTTACTTTAATTTTATTTATCCTGGCATGTTTACTGTTTAAATGTACCCAGACATTTAAAAATAACATATTTTAGAGCTGTAATCACAATTCTGACAAACTGTGCTATTTTTATTCAAGGTTTTCATACTGTCAGAGTCTTATACCTGCCCATGCCTAATTGTAGGTCTTACATCATTTTAAACGGGTCTTAATTTTCCTATGTCCATGTAAGACTACCCAATCATCAGCTATACATCTTAATAAAAGCAAAAGTTGTATTTGTTGACAAATATAGTATAATTGTTTATAGCTACCTATTGTGCATAGGTTTAGTCTGGGTTAATATTATTAATAATGTTATTATTCATAATAAGTTTTTAATAATAATAATTTTAGTTTTCAAAACTTTAAAAAGTATTTTTTTTAAATCTGCCCAATTTGGGCAAAATTAATCTGTCCATTTTGGCGTCTTGAGTACAGTGTAGCTGATTTTGTAGCCCGTGGCTTTAAATGCAAATTAGCTGCTTATCCCCACCCACCATTCCCATGTGCATGTCTACTTCAGGTAAACAAAAGTCAGTGATAAAGACAGACACGGATGTAGCTGAAATACAGCTCATGTGTCAAAAATACCAAGTAAGATTATTTCATGTATTTGTGGTGTATTTGAGTCTATTCAAGCTTTTCTGAAACAATGAGTCACACACAAATGTCGTTTGCAGTAAACACTCACATACATACACAAATATATATGCGCATTTGCTGACACCATGTGACTGTGGTGATTATAGCGGTTGAGAATTACAGAGAATTTTTACTGTATTACAAACATGCTCTGTTTTGAAACCGTTTTAAACCTATAAAACTTAGAAAAATCACAAAAAAGTTGAAACCGATATTTTAATCCCGGTTTCTTTGGGAAAAAATTTCTCTGGACGTGTATACATGTTATTATGGAAACATGGTGCCTGTCAATCAATTCGGAAGGTGGAGAAAACTGCACTCCTACATCACGCTGCAATGGGCCTTAAATTCACTGAGATTTGGGTCACAAAAAAGAGACTTGTTGGGTTTCCATCACTCCAATATAACGTTGGACACACTATACCTACACACAGTTCTGTCCAAACAGCTTACAAAAGCTCATCATAGGCGCCCTTTAAATTTGGTGAAACCTGCAGAAACCCTGCTTTAAATGTAAATGTAAATACTAAATTATTTTCTAGTTACTCTTATGTAGTTTTGACATTTTGAACAATCTGTTGTTGTACATGCAGTCAATGGGGTCTAGATCTTTCAGTGAACTTTGTTTTGTGTTCTTACATGTGTCCTTCAGTGAATCCAATTCAGTTTCAGAAAATTTTCTGTCTACTGTATATGAACCCTAAACTTTCTAATCCAATTTGCATGAATATTTTTTTTGTCAAACACAATTTATGAGCATACAATGCAAACATTCTAGATGCAATATTCTCAACCCAAAAAGCCATTGAGATTATATGATGTGAATATATTTTTTTTCTTAACTTAATGACATCTTTAAAAAAAGCTTACCTACTGTATGTGTTGCCTTATTTTTGACTCAGTTTTCTCATTGATCAGATTATTTCAAATCTGTGCCACATTGTCCAATCCAGTTGAAATGTAATTAAGTAAAACTGATTCATTTCAATCATATCAAGGACTTTCCAGTTTGAATGAGCTGTCAATCTAATTATAAACAGATTGTTTAGGTGCAATGTAGCTACTGTAGAGTCTGTCGAATTATTTGTAGCTTAATAGACAATTGTTATGAGATGTAATTATTAAATGGGCCCTTTTGTCTTAAAGGAGAGGAGAACCTCCTGTCCAGCCAAGCAACATCATGGACGCCTGTGCACGGATCAGAGGAGTCCCAATAAAGAGCCGTGCCACCATGAAGAAAGAGGTATGCTGTTGACTGCAGTTTTTTTTTACTAAAACATATCTTTGGTGTTATTCTTTGTGTGAATCTCCAGCACTTTTGACAAGCTTTATATTTGTTTTATCAGATCATCCGTGAGGGCTCAAACCTGTGCCTGAAGAGTTTGTTGAAACACAAAAAGGAGCTGTGCAATGTGGTAGTGGAGCTGCATAATAAAGAACCACAGTGTCTGTCAGAGGTAACACACACACACACACACACACACACATCGTCATGCATTTCAGACTTCCATGTGGGTGTTTTTTTTATGTGCAGGAAGTTGCAAAGGAACTATTTTATTATGCCCTTATGCGCTTTTTGAACATTTATCAATACTGCAATCTGTAATGTTGCTTTTTGAGAAGGTTGTCAAAGTTTTAAACATCAAAGAAGGGCTAAACAATTCATCAAAATCAACATTCAGTACCTATAATCAATGTAGTTTTTCCAGGTCAAATTTTTCAATCACTTTCCTACCATGTGTGTGGAGTCACATGACTCCATGATGATTCTGTTAAGGCTACTTCATACTTCTATGTTGAACACACGGGTATGGTCTGGTGCAATCTTCGTACGGTTGCATTTGCATGCATCTCTCAAAAAATGTAACTACACGTTGCACGTTTGCACTGCATTGATGTTTGGAAGCTGTGCCAAAGGTGGCATATTTTTCAATAAAACTATTATTTACATTAAAATATTTCTTTACAGAAGATTTAAGAAATGCACTGTGTAAAATATTATTTACAGGATATACAAGAGTTATTTTATTTAGAAGAGATGCTGCTTACTTTCTACTTAAAATGGGAAACGTTGAAAATAATTAGTTTTGTATCCAAAAGTGCAAGTTATTGATTTTCATAAGCATTTTTGGTCACACTTTGTGTCGCTTATACCTGTGAACTTACATGGTAACTCAATGTGTAAGTAGTATGTAACTACAGTGTATGTACACACTGTTACATAGTATTTACTTGTGTAATATTGGTGTAACTACACACATGTAACAACCCACTGAATAGTTTGTGTAAGTTCAGATGTGTAACAGGACATTGGTAATAACACTAAAAAGTACACATCTGTAACAAGAATTACATAAGTGCATTGTGTAACAACAAATATACTTGCAGGTGTTTTCCCACTTCCACACCTGTTTGCATACCATGTACTTCTGAACACTGTATTAGAATAACAGAACAAGGAAATTTTCACAGTATGTCTGATAATATTTTTTTCTTCTGGAGAAAGTCTTACTTGTTAATTTTAAATTTTTAAAACCCATTTTAAGGTCAAAATTATTAACCCCTTTAAGGTATTTATTTTTTCCATAGTCTACAGAACAAACCATCATTATACAATAACTTGCCTAATTACCCAACCTGCCTAGTTAACCTAATTAACCTAGTCTTGAAAAATATCTAGTCAAACATTATTTACTGTCATCATGTCAAAGATAAAATAAACCAGTTATTAGAGATGAGTTATTAAAACTATTATGTTTAGAAATGTGTTGAAAAAATCTCTTCGTTAAACAGAAATTGGGGAAAAAATAAACAGGGGGACTAATAAATCAGGGGGTTGAATAAATCTGATTGCAACTTTATATATGCAACTGTTTAACAACAGCAAACTTCTGCCAAGTGTATATAGAACTATACAAATGCCTTATGTTTACATGTTGTTTTAAGGTAAACTGTAGTATCACATCAGTAATTCACATAAAAGAGGTAGTTTACCAAAGATTGCGTTATTAATGTGCTGTTACACATTTGAACTTACACATACTATTCAGTGGGTTGTTACAAGTGTGTGGTTACACCAGTATTACACAAGTAAATACTGTGTACCAGTGTGCACATACACTGTAGTTACATACTACTTACAATTCTAGTTGGCGTGTAAGTTCACAGGTATAAGCGACACTTAATATAAAATGGGACCAAATTTTTTTGTTTACATTTTTTTATAAGAAAAACGTGATTGTTGGTTTTATGCAATGTGTATTTTAATTTCAGATGTTGAATAAATAATCATAAATAGCAGATTATTTGAGAAGTCAGATTATTAAGTATCATTCATTTGAAAATATCTCACTTTTAATAAGAATATTTACTGTACAAAAAAATTCAATATATTAAAATAATCGCTCATTAAGTTAAAATGTTCAATTGATCGAGATTTTGATTTTAAGCCAAATCGTCCAGCCCTACATCAAAGTTTGCGACAAATTAGGTCATTGTATCTTAAAGGACAGAATCGATTCTGAACTGCGGAAATGTTTGTAATGGATCCATAAGTAGGGGAGGGACTTCATGATCTGATCCGATTCTGAGTCACTTTTTGATTCTAAAACAATTCTCTACTGTACCTAATTTTTTTTTGTGCATGGATATTGAATCCAGAATTGGGTAAAATTGAACAAAATGTTACATTTTAGTTATGATTTGAATCTATTCATGACATTACTGTCATCTTTAAAATTATTTGTTTTTATAGCATGTTTATATTTAGGATGAACAAGCAATGAATGCAACACTGAATGTAACCGCGCAATCTTATTTGAATACAGAATTGATTTTGAACTTTTGAGAATTACGAGCCATTAATTAATCAGTTTTATGTACAAAGATGCAAGTTTGCATACTGTCAACATCGTATGGTTTTTCACTGAATGCAAGCAAATACCCTCAAACACTGTAGCTGTTTTGTGTTGCATCATGCCCAGGTGAAAAAGAGTTGGAGAACTCAATCCTGCAACAATTCTGAGATTTTCAAAATGCATCGTTATTCTCTTATGAATCGATTCTGAGTTTAGTTTTTATACAGCAGATGGCACTGTATGCTTTATAAACCACTGTACAGTAGTTTCTTGCTATAACGCGGGTTTCGCAGATTTTTTTGTGCAATTTGACATGCTTTTTTTTATATACAGTGCATTGTGTATTGTAGGGTTGTGACAAGATCTCGTTGGACGAGATCTCGCGAGAATAAATCACAACGAGATTTCTCATCGAGGTGAAAAGTTGTCTCGTGAGTAGATGTTATCATGATGGAGCGTGAGGGTAAAATTAGCATTGAAGATTGGAAGCAGGATTGAATTTAAACCGCAAATGAAGTGCTTTGCACACACCTGGTAAGGCTGTCCTCTGTGTTGCACATGCCACTCGGTTGGGCAGGCAGGTGTGACGTAAACCCTTTATTTTCTCACCAGCCAAAGGCTGCTGCGTTATTCATGTCCAAACAGAGGCTGCAACTATAGCCACTCAAATTAACCATGGACATTACCACGCGATGGAATGTCACTTTAGATGTGCTGAAAGTCGCATTATTGAAGTGCAGTACATATATGTACACACCGAAAACAAACTATTAGGCTACCATCGTGTAGGACTTTTAGTCGCATTTTGAGATAGGACAGTCCACACAGCTGTTTGACAATAATCTCTGCACCTACACACATCTCTATTCGCGCACACACATACTAAACTGCTGGAGACTCAACACACCCGCCTTCATCATTACCAAACACGTTTATGCTGTACGTGAAAAGCGGACGTTTTCTTTTCCTGGTTTAAGTGACCAAATTCCACACAGGGATTAAAAAAGCTTTTATATGTGTGATGTAGCACTAGTATTTAAGCATGTTCACGAAAGAGAAAGAGAGCGCACCATCCGCCACGTAACCAACATAAAATAATACTGCTGCATACATCACGTGCAGAATGGCCATTACATCAAGATGCATGCCTACTGGTTTAAAAAGGCCTAGAATAAAAGAAAATGGCCAAATGAGAACGTTTTTTTGTCATAAACTACAGAAAAACAACTTGTCAAGTAGAAAATTAAAAAATGAAACCATGCGAACTGAATAAATACAGGAATGGAGAAAAAAAAGAGTGCTTTATTTTCAGCTGTTAGTCAGCGCCTGCTCTTTTTTTTTTTTTCTGGTCATTGCGCCTTTTGCCGTGTGCTGTGTAATTGCAGTCAATCGAGTCACATTTAAAAGATAATAAATGTAAGCAGGTCATCAAAAAAAAATTAGACACTGTCAGAAAATCTGAATTGACCATCAAGATCTGCAATGTAAATAGTCTGAAATGCTATAGGAGAAAAGCCTGTCAGTAGAGTTTGCTATTTTCTATTTAAATATTAACAAATATTTTGCAGTGTTTGCATGTTCATTGCATAGAATTCAATTTAAACTAATTTAAACTATTACATACATAAAATTATGGGACTAATTATGGAAATTGTATACATAAAAAATTTAATTAAATTCATTACAAGTTAATTAAAAAACACCTAAATTGTTTTGCATTTTGTCATTTTTATTTTTTATTTTATTTTTTTTTATAAAAATCTTTTTTCTATTCATATTAGCAAAATATTTGAATTCTAAGATTATTCCATTGATATTCATCATTAAGGATTTTTTTTAAATAGTGTAAAAATCTCATCTCGTCTCGTTCTCGTGAACCCAATTTTGTGTCTCGTCTCGTCTCGTCTCGTCTTATGGAGTAGGAGTCTCGTCACATCCCTAGTGTATTGCACCCTGATTGACTGTAGACCATTGTCAATCAATCTTCTCCGTGTCTCATGTACAGTACAGAATGCTTTTAGCTTGCCAAATTAACATAAATCTTCGATTGCTTGCAGTGCGAGTTCCAACATGGACGCAAAAGGGGTTGTAACAGGGTCCACAGCAAGACCATCGTAAAGGGGGTCGCACACTGCATGCACATTCATTAATATAAGCATCGTTAATAAAGTTAGAAAAGCTTTAAGCGAATTACAAAACTGTTGATATGAGCTGTTTACATTAATCTTGTGACAAAAGCTAATTTACGTGATTCAGAACACATAAGTGCCCCTCCTCATGAGTGTTTTAGTTTATGGTTAAAAACTAGCTATCTGCTGTTAAAGAGGGTCATATTTTGGTTTTATAGGTCTCCAACAACATGCATGCAAGGTCAAAAAACACTTTCATGGTCTTATAATATGCATTTATTTTTACCTAATTATCCCAGTGACTCCCATATGAATCGTTCAGCGATTCATTTGTTCCCAAACCCCTCCTTAGCGCCTCTGCGCTGATTGGATCGATGACAGCCTGTTGCAATTGGTGGACAGTGTTCAGCGCAAAACAGTAAAATGGTCAAAGCGGCTTATCAAGCCCCTGGGTTGCCAACATTGGTATTGGATCCGATCGCAGCCGACGCGATAGTAAACTTACTAATACCACAATAAACAGTACCTGGTTCTCAACAGTGTTATTCAGACACCTCACCCCCGAAAGCAGTGCAGTTAAACACCACAAACGCATTTAAATCCATAAACAAAGCAGCATGCATCTCATTTTCAACGTGGCATTAGAGGCGATATGGGAATATAGAGTTAACCTGATAGAGTGCAAGCGGTTACAAGTAACAACACAATTAAATACATACTAGAGAAAACAAGGAGGCAGCTATTTACTTAAACTTATGAAATGTGTCATGGGCCAGGTCTGATTTCATTAATTATCTTTCATTTTGGAGCTTTTCTCTCTTCTCAGCTGTAGATCATTTCTATTTGCAATCATTGATGTGGCACCTCTTGCGTGTTATATGTTCTCAGGGCTTACCTGTACTCTGCTTTGTACTTTCAATGTACTGAAAGTTCATTGTAAGCATGTAGATTGCTGAAGCTCTTCTTTCCCTCACACTTCCAATAATATTCAAGTAAGCACAGCATCTTCATGACTCATGACTTCAGGATCTGTTTGTCTTTGCTGCTGTGGTAGTGGGCGGGGCCGCAAGTTAAGCAGATGGTGCTCTAGGCTAGTTTTAACTGCAGATGGAGCTCTATG
>CAIGQZ010032451.1:5788187-5820576 GCA_903798205.1 Danio tinwini | reverse complement strand
GCAGATGGTGCTCTAGGCTAGTTTTTAACAGCAGATGGTGCTCTAGGCTAGTCTTAACTGCAGATGGTGCTCTAGGCTAGTTGTTAACAGCAGATGGTGCTCTAGGCTCGTTTTTAACAGCAAATGGTCCTCTAGGCTAGTTTTAACAGCAGATGGTGGTCTAGGCTAGTTTTAACTGCAGATGGTGCTCTAGGCTAGTTTTTAACAGCAGATGGTGCTCTAGGCTAGTTTTAACTGCAGATGGTGCTCTAGGCTAGTTGTTAACAGCAGATGGTGCTCTAGGCTCGTTTTTAACAGCAAATGGTGCTCTAGGCTAGTTTTAACAGCAGATGGTGGTCTAGGCTAGTTTTTAACAGCAGATGGTGCTCTAGGTTAGTTTTTTAACAGCAAATGACGCTCTAGGCTAGTTTTAACAGCAGATGGTGGTCTAGGCTAGTTTTTAACAGCAGATGGTGCTCTAGGGTAGTTTTTAACAGCAGATGGTGCTCTAGGCTAGTTTTTAACAGCAGATGGTGCTCTAGGCTAGTTTTTAATAGCAGCTGATGCTCTATGCTAGTTTAAACAGCAGAAAGTGCTCTAAGCTATTTTTTAACAACAGCTAGTTCTCTATGGTAGTTTTTAAAAGATGGTAGTTCTTCCGGGTAGTTTTTAACAGCAGATGGTGCTCGAGGCTAGTTTTAAACAGTAGATTGTGCTCTAGGCTAGTTTTAACTGTAGATGGAGCTCTTTGCTAGTTTTTAACAGCAGATGGTGCTCTAGGCTAGTTTTAACAGCAGATGGTGGTCTAGGCTAGTTTTAAACAGCAGACGGTGCTCTATGCTAGTTTTAACAGCAGATAGTGCCCAAAGCTATTTTTTTAACAACAGCTAGTTCTGCATGGTAGTTTTTAACAGCAGATGGTGCTCCAGGCTAGTTTTAAACAGTAGATTGTGCTCTAGGCTAGTTTTAACTGCAGATGGAGCTCTTCGCTAGTTTTTTGACAGCAGATGGTGCTCTAGGCTAGTTTTAACAGCAGATGGTGGTCTAGGCTAGTTTTAAACAGCAGACGGTGCTCTATGCTAGTTTTAACAGCAGATAGTGCCCTAAGCTATTTTTTTTAACAACAGCTAGTTCTGCATGGTAGTTTTTAACAGCAGATGGTGCTCTAAGCTAATTTTTACAGTAAATGGTGCTCTAGGCTAGTTTTTAATAGCAGATGGTGCTCTAGAGTATTTTTTTAACAGTCGATAGTGCTGTTAAAAACTAAACTCAAAATCGATGCTGAATCGCCACAGCTCTACTGTTCAAACATAATTTACCAGTGAAGACCTTATGTGTAAAAAGGGGCTAATAAAAAATATAACTGACGTAAACACTGAACATTCAATATGTATGCTTCACACAGTATGAATCAAATACATACTCATATCTTTTTAACTGTAAAATATGTAACTGCAGAAATGATGAGAACAACTTTACACCCATTCAACACACACATTGTAACAGGATAATGATTGTAAGCATTTTATTCAAGCTACACCTTTCACATTTAAAGGTGCTGTATGTAAGTTTTTGACTCTTCTAAAGCATAAAAATACCATAATATGTTTGCAGATATTTAAGAAACATCCTAAGTGAACATACTTGTTTAACTAAAAAGCAATGCTGAAGTCAGATATTCTGCTTTGAAAATGTTTTTTTTTCCGTGCCGGAACGGTGTCTTCGTTTAGGTAAATTTAACCTGCACAATGCCAGTTTAGCCAATTATATTTCAGCACTCCGGGTTACCTTGTTGGAAAACAGCGTGTTTCATTTATACATTCATTCAGAAAGGCTCTGAAAGCATCCGCCCGTGACCGAAATGGACAGTATCAGACATCGAAATGACACAGATTCAGTTTCACATGAGGTTATTAATTAGCAAATGATATAAATATTACGAATGTAAACATTAGGTGAGCAGGCTACATTGTAATCTCGTGTCCTAACAAAACGCAAACAGCAGTTTGGCTGTTTGCACCAGATGAAACACGACAGAAATTTAAATACAGCCTTTCAGAAACACAGAATATTCACTCACTCACGAAACAGTAAGATTTAGAATCCATTCAAACTCACATTGTTAGCATTTAGCACTGAATAAAACACACAAGGCTTACCTGAGGTGATCACTGTCATAGGTTTCACATGTTTGGCTGTGAGAAATAGAAGCCATTTCTAATATATTAATTCGAGGTGTTGGTTAGAACCAAAACTCCTTTTAATATGGAAAATATTCCCTCTATCACATGTCGTTGCTTTTATTTAGAACACAGTTTAAATCACCCGCTCCTGTACTCAATCTGGCATCCCACGTGTGCGTTTATTTTGATCTAGGAGTGCAATATCTAGTTAAACCACTGGGTGTCAAACTTACATACAGCACCTTTAAGCTTCAAATATGGTATTATGCAAAAAAACCTGTCTATTGTACAGAACCTGAAACCCCAACATTGCTTTAGTGGAATGATGCATATACAAATGTGTCAGCTTAAATCTTCCGTGACCTCCTTTTGAGCTGAGTGATTTTGAAAGCCTCTATGACAACAGATATTGGCGATAAGAGAGCGGTTATAGTCATCTGGGACAATGCAACAGTGTGACTGTTGCATCTCACCTCATTATTTACATGACTGCATCTCACCTACTTTGGATGAACTGTTGTTTTAAAAATTGAAGTTGCAGAGTGGTTAGTTTTTTTTGTTTTGTTTTGTTTTGTTTTTTTTGGGCTGGCATTCATCCATGTGGCTTTGCAATTCTTATGAAGAGCGGTGAACTGCTGATATTTTAGTTTATTTGAACACACATTGTTGACTAAAGGAACTCAGATAATGCAAATGCTGCATAGCATCACTCCATCACTGCGAGCTTGACACCTGAAATTTTGAAAGTGTACTCAACCTTCTGGTAGTTCAGCACATGATCAATAGAAAATGCAAACAAAGGTTATTAATTACAGTAGGTGTGCCTAGTTTAATCAGTAAGGTGGACCCTGACAATGTATTGCACCTGTTAATTTGCAGTGATGAGTACTAACCACAAAATAAGCAGATTTGCAATGCTTTTTGTTAAAGAGACACAAGTGATTATTGTTTAACACCAAATTTCAGTTTAAATTGTTTATGCAATCTTTAATATGCATAATTGTGTCCTCGTTTTGTAGGTACATTATGTTTGCTTACCTAGTCATGCTGAGGGAGAGGACTTCACTTTACAGGTACACATACTTTGTGCTATGTGTGTATTTCTTGAGCAGCAAATCATAAACATATTATAATGAAATCAGGAGGATCATATGACATTTAAAGACTTTTTTATGTGACTTTTTTGATCCTAAAGTAATAAATGTTTTTATGCCCACAGGCTCTGACATCACTTTCTACTGAAATGATGGAGTTGCTTAGGTCACTACATGTACATAATCTAAAAGATGAAGAGATTCTACTTCTCAAAGATCCTAAAAGACCTTTTGAGCGAAAAGACAGTGTTTCTCAGGTAATTTGTTTGAGTATTGTTCTTGAATTTTTTATAGTATATGTTTATTTGTATGTCTTTATTTTTATATCAGGTGCCCGTCACTGTTTTGTCTGGGTTTCTAAATCTGTGTTATTGATATTATTGTGTGAAATTGAGTCTAAGCAGAACTAACCTTGTGAAAGGCAGTAATGTTGTTAGGTTTTGCACTTTGAGCATTACATCAAACCACAAATGTTTTCCAGACATAACAAGAGATTGCATGTTTTCTTTCACACATGTCAGGAAAAATTAAAATACCGTGAGAAGTATAGAAATGATAACTTCTCAAGGAATTATGTCAGTTTAGTGCTTGACAGGTCACAGACTTGGTCTGTTATGTTTATCTTCCAGATTAACATTAAGGCTATCATAACAATTTCTCTTGTCAATGTATCATAGCTTAAATATTTTTATTATGTCATCCCAGCATTTTTAACCCATTTATTTTCTTTTAAAACTGCATTATATTATTTTTCTTTCATCTTTAGGCCTGTTCAAGAGCCTTGTGTATACTGAGGCATAGTCCCACTTCTCAAATTAATGTTTGCACCATGCTGGGGTTGTTGGCTCGATATAGCGCTGGAATAAGGTATGCCCTGGAGTTACAGGTTCTGCACAGGGGCACTTCAGAATCATGTCAGGCTGAGGATGATGACACCAATCAGTCTGTCTCTTCTATCGAAGAGGACTTTGTTACAGCTTTTGAGAATCTTGAAGAAGATGATTCAGGTAATTATGTAGGAAGGTTACTTGATAGTCTTATCTTGATAAAATGTTGTGTTGTCAATGTTGTGTAACTCAAGATTTTTTGCTAACTGTTCAATTCAATGCATCTTTGCTGAATTAGAAGTATAGATAACCACCAACCAGAGAGGTTTTGAAAGTAAATGCTCATGACTATATACAAGTTCTGTATTAGTTACTTTTATATTATTAACTTAAATGTTCTTCGGTTCTTGCAGGTGCTCATGGTCACAGGAACCAAAGGGATGTGGCATCCCAGACAGTCCCCTCTCATTTGAAAGACCTAACTGGATCTCACATAATTATAAGTTCCATTCCCAAAAAGTTATCGCACAGGGAAAAGGCTCAGGCAAAAGTGTCAGAAACCGTTATAAAGTCAATAGCATTTCACAGAAATTCAGAGAGACTATGTGCAGTTAGCAGTCCGCCAAAAGGACGTGCTACCTCCACATCCCTCACTGAGTCAGATGAGTCAGACTGCTCAAGTCCCAGTCCAATTATATTCCTGGATGAAGTTGGATATCAGAAGAGTCTAAAAGCAAAACTTGACATTCCCAAGATCCCTGTTTTAAAGGATGGAGTAGAAGACTCTGACTCAGAAGTCAGTGAATTTTTCGACAGCTTTGATCAGTTTGATGAACTAGACCAGTCTTTTGATTCCATCGTCAAGGTCCATAAAGAACAGCCCCACCCCGGTCAAACAGAGAAGCATGTTAACAAGTCTGGATGTAAATTCGTATCAAGGGGGTGCTCAACCACAGCAATGAACCCTCACAAGTTTGATCATAGGACTCTTCCAGCCAATGTCAAGAAACCAACCCCACTTAAACCAGGATCACCCTACAGTATTCAGTCTGACTCACCAGAATCCCCACGGCTGGCAAGGACTCCCTGTGAGGAAAGCGGGCCACTCTTCAGCCCAGTTCGTTCATCTGCATTTAGCCCACTGGGAGAAGGAGGGTCCTTAGAGTATTTTTGGAAGGGGGACAGTGAAGGTTCAGAATTACGTAAACCACAGGACCTTTGCTCACTGTACAAAACATACTCTGATTTTGCCAACAGCTTGTCAAAAGAAATCCTTGGATCAGTTTGTGGGTACTCCTCCCCTGTTGATTTTAACATTAATAAAAACTTGAGCTGTGTGTGTCATAAAGAGTTCCAAAACACTAATGGACATCTCATGAAGCTTTCAGACATCCAGGAGACAGTCACCATCACCAAATCCCAGTCACAGTCTCTTAAGGATGGGATTCAGAAATTTGCTACAGACTTGGTCGAAAGGAGCCTTGGAAGTGCCTTCAGGGACTTGCAGAAAGGTGTGTCCTCCTGTACCACTACACTTTGCCATATGGCTGCAAGGTTGACTTCTTCAGTATTTCAAATGGCCTTTCATGAGATAGGTATGCGCCATGCATACGTGTTAAAAGAGCGTGCCATAAACGGTCTAGCCAATTTCTTAGTAGGGGAGGCGATTTCTGGAGCCCTCAAAGAGTTCTTGTTTGTGAAAAAGCAGATTTTTAACAACACTGTCACACGATTTGCTGCAGATCTTGCTGAGGAATTAGTGTTTGAAGGAATTATGGAGGTATGCCAGTTTTCACATCCCTCAACACCACTCACACCAAGTGACTGGTCATTTGAGCAAGAAGAGGAAGTGGTTTCGTCCTATGCCTCTGATCTCTCTGAATCTGTTTTGCAAGAGGCTTTTATAGAGCTCTCTCAAGCTGATGTGACTTTCACTACACAGGCAGCTATCAGTGTGTCAGTAGACAACATTTGCTATGTTAGTGCTGAAGATAGTTCTCATATTACAAAAACCTGCAGTGCTCAAACTAGCTATCTTGGATCACAGGTTGTCACAGAGGTTGCAAATCAAGAGCAGGATGGTTGCACAGTGAAGAAAGCCTTGTATTGTGTGTCAGGTATGGCTAGTTGTGTTCCAGTTCCTGTGGCTGGTAAGGTCATATCTCATGTGCACAACTCAGAGGAACCTTCTCAGTATAAACACAGTATTGATCATGTTTGTCAGACCAGCCCTAAAAGAACTATATGTTGCCAAGGGGAAGCAGCATCCTCAAGCTCAGATATCTCTGCTATAACACAGACTGAAACCTCACCAGGTCCTGCAAGAATCCAAGACGCCAGCGTTGAGGAAATAGTCTGCAATCCATCCACTGAAAATGATTCCAGCAAACCCTCAATTGGAAAGACTTTTCAAAACTACTCTGGGAATATGGTGGACACAATAGTAGGTGAGGCATTCGATCTTATGCATTCTTCAACAAAAGTGAAAAAGAAAGTAGAGGACTGTGCAGACTTTTTGAACAAAACAATAGCAGCTCGTATATCCACTCCAACCCATGGAATTGTTAAATCAAATGATGTATCGTCTCAAAGAGGTTCCCACCAGACTCCCTTTCACTTGACATCAAAAGGCTCTTGTGACCCATCATTGAGAACTGTACGTCCGGTCTCCAAGCTTACCCCAGAAGTCCGCTCTGTAGCGAGAAGGGACGTATTGGAGGTGCCAAGTTTTGAGTTTCACTCATGTGGTGGTAGAAAATCATCTGTAGAAGACTCATTAGGCAGCAACTCTGGATCAAAATCAGTTGAAATCCCAAGCACTCCACCCTCTAGTCCTCAACAGCCATCCGATGAGCACAGTGAGAAACAGATTCGACAGTTCTCAAAGAAGCTTAAAGGAACACTTGCAAAAGAATTTTCTCCTGCAACTCCTCCACCCACCCCGTATTACCCGCCTGCCACAGATGCCAAAGATAAAGGTTCTGTTTCTGACAAGGCTGATTTCATGCTAAAACTAATTAGATCTCTCTCTGAAGAAGCAGTCAGTAATGAAGATGAGGAGGAAGACCAAGAAGATGGTCCTCACTCTAGAAATTCCCAAGAAAAGCTGAGTCCTAGTGTCAGGAGCAGAATGATTGAGAGGAGTGCCCTCCATTATGCAGAGCGTTTAGCATGCCACATTGTGTCCATGGCAACTGAGATGGACACACTCAGCCTTGGAGATGTGAAAAAGCCTATGGGTGATGAGAGCAAAGACATCATTGCCTTGCATAGTGCACAGTTTTCAGAGCAGACTCTGAATACTTTGTGGATGTATGCTGGAGAAGTGGCTGGAGAAGTCATCAATGATGTCAAAAGGATGATAAGTTCAAACCATTGTCGTCACAAAACAATAAAAAGAGGATCTGTGAATTCTGCAGACAAGCATCAGAATGGAGAAGGACTTTTAGGAAGTTTGACTTGTCAATGGTCCAGTGATGTTCAAGCAAGTGGTGGTTCAAGTGGGATGTCATCAGAGTATCCGAGTTGTGAGAGTGTGACTGACGAATATGCAGGTTACCTCATTAAGGTGCTCAAGAAGGAGGGAGGCAACCGAGAGCTTATATTGGATCAGTATGCCACACGTTTGGCATATCGATCAATTAAGTCTGGCCTGGCTCATGCAGCACGGAAAATAAAGCAGAGGTCTCCGTTGAGACTTCACTCCTCTAGGCGCTTACATAATGATCACAGTCCTGATGTTTCTCAGATTTCAATATCCAAGTCACCTCACACTGCAGTTACTGATGGCAAAGATGGATCCTCTTGTGAATCTTTGCCTTGTGCTTGTCAAGATGGTCAAGACTTAAGCAGTAACGAATATGTAGAACTTGTGAACTTCGCAGAGTCTCTGGCCTACAACATCACATGTGATGTCACGAGAAAGCTGAGAATGTCGTCAGTCAGACTGCCTAAATCGCTCACGGATTCTTGCCTCTACAGGAAATCTACTGTTGAGGACATGCCTGAAAATCTCATCAAGGGTACATTTTCATGCTCCCCTTTACCTTTCACTGAAGCAAACAGGCTGTATCATAGTACGAGCAGCTTGAATGATGGCAAAAGCAACAGCGGTGTCATGCAAGTGATTGAACATTATGCCAGGAAAATTGTTGATGACACTTTGGAAATGACACTGGGGCCAGCATGTGTTCAGGCAGCGGGGGATAGGAGAGCACTTGAACCCAATTCCTTCACAGAAAAACTGGCTGAGGCATGTGAAAGCTGTCGATATTGCCAAGGTCGAGATTGCTTGTTTTGCAGTCGAGATAGACGTCACGGTTTCCGGGGACTGAAAATAAGAAGGCAACAAGAGTCTGATGCAGTGACTGGTTTGGATATTCCTAGAATTCACATTGATTTGGAGAAACGAGCTGCTTTTGCTGAAGAAATGGTATCCAGTGCCATTGAGAAAGCCAAGAAGGAACTGAGCTGCACCAGCCTGAATGCTGACAGTGGGATTGGTCATGATGGCGCAAGCTTTGCAGAAAGTCTCACTACAGAGATTATGACATCTGCATTGTCCAATGCCTGCCAAACCATCAATCTCGGGTAAACTAAAGCATCTTTCACAGATTCATTTAAACTTGCTCAACAGTTACTCACAAAATGTGGATTTCCTAGATTTTGAAACATTTTTGTAGTCAAAGATTTTGTATCATGACTGACGTCTTTCTGTGGTTCAGGACTCCTAGAAAGGAGGGTGGCAATGTGACGGAGTCAACAGTGAGTCAGCAGCTCAGTTTGAGTGTTGGTGATGATAGTCTTGGTAGCTGGTCCAATCTGAGTTTTGAAGAAGACCACCCAGATGAGAGCAGCAGCTTTCACCATCTAAGTGACAGGTGAACAACTCCCAGCCCCCTTTCAAACAGTTATGAAGTAGTTTATTTTTCTATTAATGGGATAGTTTACCCAAAAAATGAACATCACCTCATAATTTATCCTCTTGACCATGTGGTTTTAAATCATTCTGAGTTTCTTTCTTCTTGTAAGCACAAAAGAATATATTTTCAATAATGCTGGTTGCTGGTATCTATCATCTTCTATAGTGAACAAAATCTGTCAAAATCTGTGTGTTCAATGGAAGAAAGAAACTCTAATAGATTTTGAACAAGTGAAGCGTGAGTAAATGATCACATAATTATTCTTTTTGGGTGAATAATCCCTTTAAATGAAGCTGGTTGACTAATTCCACACTCTGGTTCACTTTACTTTCTTTTCTTGTACACCTTTCACAAGCATGTGTCTAACTATTGCAAAAAGTATGTTTTGCTTGAATGACCTCATTTGCAGTGACCATGCCATTGCAAACCCTCAGTGTAAAATAGAGAGATTTGTTTGTAGAGCTTACCGTGAATTAGTGAAGCAGTGTCATTGGCTACATTTACATGACCCCCAAATAATCTGTTTGTAACTGGATTGACGGTTTAATCGGATTGAAAAACGTTCATGTAAACGCCTTAATCAATCTAATTGTGTTTGATCTGAATGAAATTTTGACTGCATTATAATTGTAATACAACAGCAAAAAATTACCATGGTAACCCTTATGTGCTGTTGTGTATGTTTTTATCCACTCTGTGGTGATTTTTGTATCTTAATTTGGCCATACCAGTTTCAGCTAGCAGAATGATTTTTGGTGACTAATCGTATTTTGACACCTATTTTAATAAAATGCTTTGACTTAAAAAAAAAAAAACTCAACAATACACAAATTTACTACCTTTTTGTTATGTTAGAGATGAAAACATCCACTGAATTAAACTGCTGTAAAAATGAATTTGATAAATATTTTATTCAAACTGTTTTGCATAAATCTGTTAATTAACCTCTGTCTTGATCAAAACTACTAAATTGCTTAGAAAAATACAGAATTTTAACTCTTTAATTGCCAAAGTCATAAAGGATATCTGTGATTTGTTAAAAAAAAACACAGAAGGACGTATTTTCAATATAAAAAGTAATTGTGAACTGGACTGAATGGTATAATTTGTTTTACCTTTTATCAAAGTCTTGGACATGTGAAACAGCATTGCCTTTGATGCATTGTTTTTGATTAATTTTCTTTTCTCCCCCTAATTTACTGTTGGTGGCTGTTTTTTGCCCCATTGACTTCCATTATAACCACATTTTTTTTTATTACAAAACCATGACCCAATATAATCATGCATTTTTGATTATTGGTGGTTTTCCCTGGTTTTTACTTTTACTGTTGATCATCAGTTGGCACATTTAACCCTTTAGATAGGTCTGTGCAAAAAAAAAAAAAAATTTTTATTGTGTGTTTGAGTGTGTGTGTGTGTGTGTCTGTGTGTGTGTGTGTGTGTGTGTGTGTGTGTGAGAAAGTATGAGAGTGACCTTTACATACTTACCTTGATGACTCTGAGAAAAACCTAAATATGCATCTCAGCTCTCAGAACTACATGAAATAAACAAAAACAAAGACTGTGTATTTATGCACCATCAAATGTGGTTATAATGGAAGTCAATTGGGTAAAAACAGCCACCAACAGTGATTTAGAAAAAATGAAAATCTAACAATGCATCAAAGCCAATGTAATCTTTCACATGTCCAAGACTGTGATAAAAGGAAAGAACAATCTGGTCCACAATTACTTTATATATTGAAAATGTAATTTTCTGTGTTTTTTTCACCAAATCAGTGACATCATTTGTGAACTTGGCAATTTAAGAGTTAAAATCCTGTAATTTAATTCTAAACAATTTAGTAGTTTGGATCAGGACTGAGGTTGATTAACAGATTTATGAAAAATGTGTATATATGATGCATTTTTACAGCAGTTTAATTCAGTGGATGTCTGAATACAGAAGTCCTGTAGAGAATTTTCCATACCAGTCTCAGTCATGTTTGGTTTTCAGCACCGATATTTTGACTGCATTCACATGTTTAGTCTGAGTTTTATCAAATTAGGTTTTGAACTGCGAGAGCCTATTGTATGACTCATGTTAGCTCTATTACGTTTATTGTTCTCTCTTTCTTTTATACACAAACCATCTTAGAACATCTTTGAAGCCAGAGATGCTGATTAACTCATCATTTTTCAAACTTGCTGAAAAACACCTAGGGCCTCATCCAGATGAGCATTTAGGGGTATTGTTTTTCAGAGAAATATAACTGTCTTTGGCTTTAAAACATGACAGCTGACTCACACGGCAGTGTCTTAATGGAAGCAATTCCTATCAACATTATAATATCTCCCAAGAAACTAAAAGATAGACTGAATGAGTAATTTTTGTTTTGGACAACCCAAGGCACCAAAATATTTGTCAAAGGTGTGGTGTGTCAGCTTGAGGCAGGGTTTCTAGAGTAACCAAACTTTAATGTATCATTTTATACTTAATAAATCCTTATTGTCAAACTATAGATGATGGTTAACAGTATTTTAAAAAATTCTTATTCTAAAGTGCTTTATTAAACAGTTAATTGTGTTATAATTTTGTCAGTTTTGGAATGAGTAATATATTTAAATGTTAAAAATGCATTTTTGTTATGTTGCTTGTGATACAAAAATTTGTTGTAATTTATTTGTAATTAGACCAAAATTTCTATCCTTTCATAGAAATATCTGATTATTACTCTATGAGGCTAATACATATGGTACATAGCAGATATATTTAATGCTTTTTGAAGTTATTTATTTCAATTTGTTTGCATTATCATGCCTTTTACTATAATTTGTAGCAAAAATTATTGCCATAAAATATTGAAAGAACAAATAAGCTGCCATTCACAGCCAAAAAATATGGTATTCTGAAAAAAAAGTCATTTTCAATACAGCAAACACACAAAATATATATGTATAAATTACAATATTTTTATTATAAATTTGGAAAAACATTTCTAAGACCATTAATGAACAAAACAAATATTAGCAGTTCACTCCAACCCTTACAGAATAAATCCAAAACAGAGAAATCTCTGTCTTTTAAGAGCTATTATTATTATTATTATTATTATTATTATTATTATTATTATTATTAGTAGTAGTAGTAGTAGTAGTAGTATTAATTCTTCATAAAACATTGCTTGTTTTTATTAAAATACAACAGTTATAATTCTAAGTTCTGACTCATTATCTGCATTAAACGATTTAAACTATAGGATATAATTTTCAAGACAGGGCTTTCTGTATGACATTTGTGGAAAATTTATACTAAACTCCAAAGAGAAACACAAGTTACCCTTGGGTTACAAGTTCACTCACTAACCAATAGGCCACTTCCGCTATAGCTAAACAACGTGGAAAAATTTGTTGTTATCAAACGTTGTTTACTCTTCTTATTGTTTACAGTTTTTAAAATGGGGCTAATAATATTGACCTTAAAATGGTTTAAAAAATATATTTATATTTTTTTCGGCTTTTTATTCTAGCTGAAATAAAACAAATAAGACTTTCTCCAGAAGGAAATACTGTGAACATCATTTTGGAAATATTTGAAAAAGAAATAAAAATGGGGCTTATAATTTTGACTTCAACAGTATGGATGGATGGATGGATGGATGGATGGATAGATAGATAGATAGATAGATAGATAGACAGACAGACAGACAGACAGACAGACAGACAGATAGATAGATAGATAGATAGCAAGCAAGTAGGGTTGGGTCGATAGACAATGCCATCGTCCATTGCCGATGGCCAATAAACATCACGATGCTGAGCCGGCATCGCAATCCTCCGCCTCGCCCCCATCGTAGCAGCAACCTTCTCATGAAAAATACACACTTAGGCCCCGTTCACACTAATGGATGTACTGCTGGATCACGTCTCACTATAGTTGTTAAACGTGATATTTAATAAATTTTTTCTCTATCTAATGACTTCGGTCTTTAGAATCTATCAGGTAACGTGTCACAGCGTCATTACACTGCTTCAGTCTTTCGCTTTCATGCTTGTACTTAGTAATTTTAGCGAAAACCTCAGATACTGTTGGTTGGTTTCTGTTGGTTGTGCACCTTTTTTACCAACCAAGTTTGTTGACGCCATTATAATGACACAGATCACTCTGCCTATTCAAGCCTGTGATATTTGAGTCCTGCTGAAAAAGTATTTGACACATGGTAATTTCTATGTGGGCTGCACAGTGGCGCAGTGGATAGCACGATCGCCTCACAGCAAGAAGGTCGCTGGTTCGAGCCTCGGTTGGGTCAGCTAGCATTTCTGTGTGTAGTTTGCATGTTCTCCTCGTGTTGGCATGGGTTTCCTCTGGGTGCTTTTGTTTCTCCCACAGTTTAAAGATATGCGCTATAGGTGAATTGGGTAAACTAAATTTGGGTTGCAGCTGGAAGGGCATCCGCTGCGTAAAACATATGTTGGATAACATGGCGGTTCATTCCGCTGTGGCGACCCCACATTAATAAAGGGACTACGTCAAAAAGAAAGTGAATGAATAATTTCTATGTAACTTATCTTTATTTATTTATGATTTGGTAATGGGTAAAACAAAGACCATGCGGGTCAGGTATTTGAAACGGTAGGCTACAATTAATTAATTTATTATGAAATAATTAATTAGTCATAAATGTTTTATTCATTGCCGCCTACAACGACGATGCCATTGTCCATCGCTATGTTTCACATTAGACATTATACAATGCCAAATTGGTCAACATTGCCAAACCCTACTAGATGGATGGATGGATGGATGGATGGATGGATGGATGGATGGATAGATAGATAGATAGATAGATAGATGTTTAGTTGAAAAAATGTTTACATTGCAATGATTTTGTAGTGTTTGTCTTTTTCTCTCCCCCAGCAGTAATGGAAACAGCAGTAGCTGGAGCAGTCTGGGTTTAGAAGGCGAGGTTTATGAAGAACATTTGTCCTTTTCTCCATCAGACAGGTTGGTCTATGGAAAGAGGCATCGTACAGCCAGCGTGGGCTCTAATTACTGCATGATGTCATGCAACGTTTTATCAGCAAGTGCTGAAAACGTGTTCGATATTACCTGCTGGAAACAAAACTTTCCTTTGTTTTTTTTCCCTTCCATTTGTGGTTGGAGATTGTCAATTGAATCTTTGTGTTGGTAGAATTGTGGGTGTAGGAAGTGTTGAGCGGGGGGTTGTTGGGTCATTGACTTCATAAGTGTTTTGTGATGTGTATTTGCTGAAGAATGAACTATCTGTCTTTATTGCATGGTTCCTGTTTGCGTGAAAAAAAAAAGAGGATGTCCCAGCCCCTAATTCTCATGAGAGCTCAGGTCCAGAACATGAATCATTTCCATTAGAGTACAACATGACTCAATCCATACAATAGCAACAGATATGACTTAATAATTCATTACTTCAGATGCAGGAAATTTATATCAGAGGAAAATACAATGGGCAATTATCAAGAGCATCATAATAGAATCTGTAGACCTTCACTTCGTCTAATGTCAACATTACAGTTAACGTGTTAGTTCACCCACAAATATACTTTTTTTCAATAATTAGTTACTCTTATGTTGTGGGATCTTTTTTCATCTTCGGAACACAAATACTAATATTTTAGGTGAAATCTGAGAGCTCTCTCATCCTCTATAGACTGCAGCAGTCTTGACTCATTCAAAGTCCAAAATGGTCCCAAAACATCTTCAGAACAGTCTATACTAACTTATATTGTTGATGCTTTTTTCAAAAAGAGGAAGTACACACAGGCATCTGGGGTATACATCAGTATAATGGTTAAGTATATGGTGTAATGGTCGATTTAATGTGATAATAGAGTGTAAAGTGTAATGGTTAATTTAATTCAGGCAATTTTCATGCACATTTTGTCAGTAAAGCCGGTTCTAGTAAACGTACAGCACGTGTGTTTAGATGGAGCAGAGTTTACTATACTGAGTTGTAGCACATACATGATAAGCTATGCAAAAAAATTGCTTTACATATGAATTTGGTTTAATTCGTCGATAATGACATGGCAATAATCGTTCTATGATAATAACAGCTGTTTGTGTTGCTTCTCAATAAATTATAGCTGTAGTAAATGCTGCACGTGAAAATATATAATATAATAATATGGTTTTACACCAAACTTCCCTCAAAACTACAGTTGAGTGTTTGAAATAAATCCTAATGTGAGATGATTCCACTGTTGTGTGTTTATCAATGAAAGCAGTTAAATCTTCTCTTTATTCAACAACCACTATTTTCTGTGCAGGATAATCACAGCTTTGCTCAAATTGTGTCAATTCGATTAAACGCCCAGCCCTGCATCAGTGCACAGAGCTTATGAGCGCACCCTATACTGACACTGAGGACAAGAAAGTTGTTTCTTTTTGTTTAATGTACACATAAAAACATTCTTGTAGCTTGATAATATTCCACTTGAACCACTAAAGATATATGGTCCGTTATGAAGATATTTTTTGGTTCCTTACTAGACTTGGAATGAGTCGGGACTGTTGCTGTCAACGGAGGATGAGGGAGCTCTCAAATTTTACCTAAAATATCTTAATTTGTATTCTAAAGATTAACAAAGGTTTCAGGGGTATGTAACAACATGAAGGTGAATAAATAATGACAGAATTTTAAATCAGGGGTCTCAAACTCAAATTGGTGGGGGGGGCACTTCAGTGACTGACAATTCATAAGAGGGCCATTTTAACATTCAAGCACAAGAAAAAGTAAAAAACCTGACAATTAATGCATGTTAGGACAACAGACATGATGTTTTTATTTCAAGCATTACCTGTAATCGGTAGTAATGCAAATAAGTATGCTTATTGCCTCACTGCAGCTGCTGAAATATATTTGTGGTTGTTGTGTGCATGGCCGAGCATTAGACACAAACTCAGTCATTCTTCCACAGTTAATATGCAGTTAAAACTCTAGCTTTTTGTTTCTTGTTTTACATATTGAAGGGGTAGTTTAAATAGCTATGAAAATACTACAAATAATAGGCATAACAACCAATTGTTGCTTAACCAAAAGTTTAACAGATAGCGTGAGAACAACAGAAAGCAGTTTGGGTAACTTAAGTGACTTTACTAGCATTTTTTTCTTTTTAATATATATATATATTTTTATTGTAAAGCTTTAACAAAAAAGGTATTGTTCAATTCAAACCGGCAGTACAGCTTCACTAATGAACATAGTTTAAATACAAATCAATAAGCATATTGATAAGGTTAATCTATTAAATGAGACATTTTGAATTGAATATTAGCAAAATTATCATTATTTGTTACACCATCAGCATAACTTGTATGCCATGAAAAAGTATTTGTACAACAAAATAGAGGTGGTATAAAACTGATAATAATCAAAAGACCCTAGAATATTTATAAAAATAGAGCTTTAGTGAAAATAGATCACTTACGGACATATATTTAAATGTTTAAATAAGCCACAGAATTAATATGGATGTGCGTTACTCTCGACCGCATACTGGAAGAAACCGAAAGTAAAACTAATCTGAATGCAGTATTTTAAATCTCCAGTAAGTAAACGTTTGTGTGTGTGTGTGTGTGCGTGCGTGCGTGCGTGCGTGCGTGCGTGCGTGCGTGCGTGCGTGCGTGCGCATACATATATATATATATATATATATTTACATTTGAGGTGCATTTGAATTTAAATTAATTTCCTCAGAATTCTACACACAATACTCCATAATGACAATTTGAAAAATATTTTTTTATTTGTTGCAAAAAAAAAAAACTGAAAAATCACATGTACATAAGTATTCACAGCCTTTGCCGTGAAGCTCTAAATTGAGCTCAGCTACATTCTGTTTCCATTGATCATTCTTGAGATGTTTCAGCAGCTTCATTGAAGTTTACCTGTGGTAAATTCAGTTGATTGGACATGATTTGAAAAGGCATACACCTGTCTATATAAGGTCCCAGGGTTGACAGTGCATGTCAAAGCACAAACCAAGCATGAAGATAAAGGAATTGTCTGTAGACCTCCAAGACAGGATTGTCTCGAGGCACAAGGCTGGGAAAGGTTACAGAAAAATTTCTGCTGCTCTGAAAGTTCCAATGAGCACAGTGACCTCCATCATCCGTAAGTGGAAGATGTTTGGAACCACCAGGACTCCTCCTAGAGCTGGCCGGCCATCTAAGCTGAGTGATCGGGGGAGAAGGGCCTTAGTCTGGGAGGTGATCAATAATCCGATGGTAACTCTATCTGAGCTCCAGCGTTCTTCTGTGGAGAGAGAAGAACCTTACAGAAGGACAATCATCTGTGCAGCAATCCACCAATTAGGCCTGCATGGTGGAGTGGCCAGACGGAAGCCACTCCTTAGTAAAGGGCACATATCAGCCCGCCTGGAATTTGCCAAAAGGCATCTAAAACAAAATTCCCTGGTCTAATGAGACTAAAATTGAACTCTTTGGAGTGAATGCAAGGCATTACGTTTGGAGAAAAACAGGCACCACTGATCACCATTAATACCATCTCTACAGTGAAGCATGGTGGTGGCAGCATCATGCTGTGGGGATGTTTTTCAGCAGCAGGAACTGGAAGACTAGTCAGGATAGAGGGAAAGATGAATGCAGCAATGTACAGAGACATCCTGAATGAAAACATGCTTCAGAGTGCCCTTGACCTCAGACTGGGGCGACGGTTCATCTTCCAGCAAGACAATAACCCAAAGCACATCGCCAAAATATCAATGGAGTGGCTTCACAACAACTCTGTGAATGTCATTGAGTGGCCCAGCCAGAGCCCGGACCTAAATCCTATTGAACATCTCTGGAGATATCTGAAAATGGCTGTACACCGTCACTTCCCATCCAACCTGATAGAGCTTAAGAGGTAGTGCAAAGAGGAATGGGCAAAAATTCCCAGACAGGTGTGCCAAGCTTGTGGCATCATATTTAAAAAGACTTGAGACTGTATATGCTGTCAAAGATGCATCAACAAAGTATTGAGCAAAGGCTGTGAATGCTTATGTACATGTGATTTTCAGGTTTTTATTTTTAATAAATTTGCTACAATTTCAAAAAATATTTTTTTACATTGTCATTATGGGGTATTTTGTGTAGAATTTTGAGTAAATAAATGAATTTAATCCGTTTTAGAATAAGGCTGTAAGATGGCTGTAATATATAAATATAGGACAGTTGGTGGTTTTATGCCTATTTATTAAGGTTAATTCGATTCAGTAAAAAAAACACACACACACAAAAAGACATTCTGATTAAGTTTTTTTTTCTACTATGGCTGTCAATGGCTACTAGTTACCAACATTTTTTAAAATAGAAACTCGGAAAGTTTTGGAACCACTGGAGGGTAAGGAAATGAGGAAACTTTCATTTTGGTGTGAGCTGTGCCGTTAAGATAAAAAAATATATTTATATTGAGTCCTTTGGGATATTTTTGATGTTTACTACATTTCTGCCGAGATTCTGTTGACTATATAAAGTCAAGCAATTAAATGAAGCAGTAATATTTTCTAAAGACTTTGCCATTAGTTTTATTAGCCCTCTTTGTCTTGTGTCTTGTAAATATGAAAACAATAAAATATTGAATAACATTTTAATACCCTCTCATTAATCATAGCATACTGTCCCGTTATAGTTTGTGGTCAGTTTTTTTAATAGTCTTATTAAAATACCATGTCTAAAATTAAAAGTCTAATATAAAATAGTTTCATATTTAAAATATCTAATTTCTTTCATTTATTTTATTATTGATCCCAAAGTTAGATTTTCAGCAATGATTACAACAGCTTTCAGTGTCATATGCTGAATTTCTTCTTTAAAACCTAATATCAATATTAAACTAAGCAACATTTGGGAGATAGATTGCATAAACATTGATATGCAAGTCTAAAAAGCATTGAGAGGAATTTGTTTAGCTAAAATACCCGACTCCAAATATCTGCATCAGTGTCTGTTAGTATGAGGAAATGGTATGAGAATGTAGCACTAGTGAATTGATTCATAAATGAGAAATAGGAATGCTGGGAAATGCTGTCACTCGTTCTTGCATGTGCTTTCTGTCATCTCTCCTTTCAGTCTGTCATTAAGTCTCTCTTACACCTGCAATATTTTTCACCTTACAGTGACTGCCCTGTAGAGAAGGAAGCAGAAGCCAAAGAGGAATCAGCCGGTAAATGAAAACTCTATCTGCTCTCTATTTGCCTCCAGCGCTAGTGTTTATTCTGTGGTCTGTTGCTAAACCTCAACTGTTAGACTAATTTCAGCCCTTATTTTTGTGCTGCCACTCATTTAAAGTGGTCTTACTTGGCTGAGCACCTTTAGCGGGCCCCTGTCAGAAGCCGCAAGACTATTTATCCACGTTCCTAGTTGTCTAACTGTCAGAGCGGCTCCATGTGGGTCAACAGATGAGCTCAAGCAGAGTTCTGCGTCTGGCCTGCTTAAACAGTGAGAGCGTGGGAAACTGGAGGATTTGCTGAGATGTACGGCTGCACAATTTAACGATTTGGTATCAAAAAGCACAGATCCGCAATATTGCAGGATATTTAGTGTTGATTTGGAAATAAAGTTAAGGAACAACCGCTGAGAATACATGCTTTGAGGAGTTGTAAAGTTTAATAGAGTAAAGGTTTAGCATTTGCATGTGTTTTTAAGGCGTTTGAGGCAACTTTAAACCACAAGGAACAAAAATGTTTATAGTTTAACAAAGATGGATTTTATTTCATTACTTATATGCAGTTTTGGGTAATGCATTTGGAGTAACGTGTTAAGTAATCAGATTACTTTTTCAAGTAACTAGTAAAGTATTGCATTTTTCATACTTTTTCACAATATACCTGAGTTACACGATACTTACTGTAGTTCTAGTTTGAAAAAAACATGTGTTTACTCATCTCACTTGTGTGAAAACATTTAATGCAACTTTAACCACCCAGGAACAAGAAATAATAATGTTTGTTGTACAACAAAATAATAAATTTTATTTCATTACGTATATGCAGTTTTGGGGTAATGCTTTACAAGTAACACATTATATAATCAGATTACTTTTAGTTTTTTTTTTCAAGTAACTAGTAAAGTATCGCATTACTTTTTCAGAATATACCCTAGTTACATGATACTTACTGTAGGCCTAGTTTGAATGGGAACATGTATTTACTCATCTCACTTGCGTGAAAACATTTCAAGCGACTTTTAAGGGCCCTATCATACACCCGGCGCAAGGCACGACGCAAATGTTGTTTGCTAGTTTCAGCTGGATGCAAGTGTCATTTTGACATTTTTCACTACGCTGTTTAAATAGCAAATGCATTTGCATTTATATGTGTGCCCATAGGCGTTCTGGTCTAAAAAAGGAGGCGTGTTATGGCGCATTGCTGGCATGTGGTTATTTTGAGGAACTACAATAGACCGAGCAATAGACCAGCTGAGAGCAGGTCTAAAGTCCAGCTCAGAGCGCGTTAGTTGCTTAAACATTGCTTAATACACACAGGATGTACAGCAATACACAAATCTTTACAAATAAAAAAGGGTAAAGGAATTAAAGGAATAAATTATTACAATTTTTTTATTTTCTACATAAATATAAAAACGACTGCCTTCATGCCTTTTTCATCTCGGGGAGCTTTTCAGTTTATTCATAACAATTAGCTTTTGTATAATGTCATTATTATTATTAGTTTTATTATTTATTATATGCATATTTATATCTGTTTTATTAAAAACATGCTTAGATTTGCCCACCTGTCAGGTTTTGGACCATATGGGACATAGCAGTTTTTTGACCACACTTTGTTATTATTGTTCATTTATTTGTTTGCTGGAAATTAGAACTGAATTTAGAAACAGTTTTGAAACAAAACGAAATTAAATATGTAGGCTAATAGATGTCTGTGCATACAACACCTTTCCTTATCCACGTAAAAGAGTGAAAGTGAAAATAAAGAATGAGGAGGCTTATTCTCTCATTCTTGCGCTGCAGATGTTCTGTTTAACTGTTTTCTCGCTAGTGAGATGTTCAGTTTTTCCACTTGCAAAGTCTGCCATGTAAATAGCAAATGCGCTATGGCGCGACACAACTGACTCTTAAAGGGAATGGGAGATGAGACTCTGATTGGTTTATTTTTAAAACACACCCATAACTCATTAAGAGAATAAGCTTAACCCTGTCAGACCATGCGCTGTGGCACAAAGTGGAATTTTCTGTCCTTAAAATGGCAAAAGTGGATTCTGACTCGCCCTTAATGCTTTTGCGCTCTGCGCTTTGGACTTTGCGCCTAGATTGTTAAAATAGGGTTCTAAACCACCCAGGAACAAGAAATAATAATGTTTGTAGTTCAACAAAGATGGAATTTATTTTTTCTTATTTATATGCAGTTGAAGGGTAATGCATTTAATGTAACGTATTAAGTAATCAGATTACTTTTTTCAAGTAACTAGTAAAGTATCGCATGGATATTTCAGAATATACCCGAGTTACATAATACTTACTGTAGTTTTTAGTTTGAATTGGAACATACATTTACTCATCTCACTTGTGTGAAGACATTTCAGGTGACTTTAAACCACCCAGGAACAAGAAACAATAATGTTTGTAGTTCAACAAAGATATGTTATTTTATAACTTACATGCAGTTTTGAGATGCATTTCAAGTAACATGTTAAGTAATCAGATTACTTTTTTTTTTCAAGTAACTAGTAAAGTATCGCATTACTTTTTCATACTTTTTCAGAATATTTCTGAAAATTACATTTCCTTCAATCTGAGGTTTAATCACTTCACAATTCACTTTTAGGGTAAAAAGTTACGTTTTTCTATAATATTACAAACAAGCAAGCCCAGTCCTAAAAAAGAAATTAGCGCAATAGTAATGTAATGCATTATGTTTCTTGAAAAGTAACTATGTAACATTTAACTTCATTACCTTTCCATAGAAGTGACACAATGTTGTAATAGATTCCTTTTTAAAGTAACTTTCCCCAACTCAGTTTATACGAAGAAGTTTTTAAATACAGACAACCTCAAAAACATAAAGCACTCTTTATTTAATTTGTATTTACCTGTGCTTGAAGTTTGTTTATTATATTTAATCATCTCATCAAATATTGAATTCTTTCCCAACAGAACTATTTAATCATCTGGCAAATTTGTATTCAAATTGCTATTTATATTTAAAACAGTTAATTTGTAAATAAATTATTGCAATCTCAGTTTTTTCCAGTAGCATTCAGTCCTACAGGTGATGGTGAATGTGTGTGTTTTGTGTGTGTAGGAGCAGTGCGAGTGGAGAGGGAACATGGACAAGCAGAAAAAGCTCTGCTGGTGGTCAGTACTGACGTCCAGGGTCGGGCTGTGGACCCTCAGCTGATGGTGGTGCTCCAGTGGATCGCAGCCTCTGTTGCTGATCTGTCTATGATGCAACTGAGCCAGTTTGCAGCCCAGGAGGTCCAACAGGTCAGAACAGTTAGTTTTACCATAGTTGTTACCTTATCATTCGAGAATAGCTGACAGATTGACAGTTGACAGCTTTCTCAGGCATTTGAAATCTTTACTGAGGCCTTTGAGATGTGTGTACTGTATGTTTGCAGTGAATTAGCTGGTAGTCTGAAATCATTTATTAATTATGATTTCTTCTTTAGTTTTGTCTCATGTCTTGCAAGTAATACCATCTTTCACTGAACAGTATACAATACCAGAATACAGCAGTGTTTGGGGCATTTAATTATTTATAATGTTTTTGAAATTAGTCTCTTATGCTCATAATTTGCTAAATATTTTTACTGTTGTAAGAAAAAAAATGTATATTAACTATAAAATATTGTAAAATATACAAGTTATACATGGGATGCAGTGCTGAATATGCAGCACCTTTTATTTAAGATAAAAATCATTCTTATGTGCTTATATGCATTCAAACAATTGTATTATTCTCAAAACACATTATTAAGTGTCAATTGAATTAGGAATACATTGATTTTTACTTCAGAGTTTATGGAATGGAATTTTAAAAGATCTGTTCGAGACATTGAAAGTCAGGAAATTTTCACATTTTTGTTGGCCAAGTTATTAATTATCAGGGATTTTTTTTGTTTAATGCTTTAATGCACCAGTTGTTATGGTTAAGCTATTTTTCAGCTCCATTTTTTTCCTTACTTGCTCATCAACTGACAGTTACTTAGTTGGCATGTACAGTCAGGTAAATTCATTTAACATGCCTGGATAATAAACCCTTCATAAATAATAAATACATATTTCAAATAATTGTTGTTAAAAAGAAGACAATAGAAAAGTTAAATGTAAAGTTCATAAAAGTACTATCGAACTATCAAATATTGGAGAGGAACCACTTCACAGTCATGCTTACAGAAAGTAACTTAGGTACATTATTATGCATTATTGTTCTCATAGTGACTATTAAAGCAATGCTAAATTACAATGCATCCAGAAAGTATTCATATAATTTTTCCACATTTATGTTACAATTTTTTTTTTTTTTTTTTTTTTCAATTACAGCCTTAAGTCTTTTTGAATATGATGCCACAAGCTTGGCACACCTGTCTTTGGGAATTTTTGCCCATTCCTCTTTGCAGTACCTCTTAAGCTCTATCAGGTTGGATGGGAAGTGACGGTGTACAGCCATTTTCAGATCTCTCTAGAGATGTTCAATAGGATTTAGGTCTGGGCTCTGGCTGGGCCACTCAACCACATTCACCGAGTTGTTGTGAAGCCACTCCATTGATATTTTGCCAGTGTGCTTTGGGTCATTTGGGTCTTGCTGGAAGATGAACCGTCACCCCAGTCTGAGGTCAAGAGCACTCTGCTTGACATTGCTGCATTCATCTTTCCCTCTATCCTGACTAGTCTTCCAGTTCCTGCTGCTGAAAAACATCCCCACAGCATGATGCTGCCGCCACCATGCTTCACTGTAGGGATGGTATTAGCCTGGTGATGAGCAGTGTCTGGTTTTCTCCAAACAAAATGCCTGGCATTCACTCCAAAGAGTTCAATTTTAGTCTCATCAGACCAGAGAATTTTGTTTCTTATGGTCTGAGAGTCCTTCAGATGCCTTTTGGCAAATTCCAGGCGAGGAGCGGCTTCTGTCTGGCCACTCCACCATACAGGCCTGATTGGTGGATTGCTGCAGAGATGGTTGTCCTTCTGTAAGGTTCTCCTCTCTCCACAGTAGAACGCTGGTGCTCAGACAGAGTTACCATCGGGTTATTGGTCACCTCCCTGACTAAGGCCCTTCTCCCCCGATTACTCAGCTTAGATGGCTGGCCAGCTCTAGGAGAAGTCCTGGTGGTTCCAAACATCTTCCACTTACAGATGATGGAGGCCACTGTGCTCATTGGAACTTTCAGAGCAGCAGAAATTTTTCTGTAACCTTCCCCAGCCTTGTGCCTCGAGGCAATCATGTCCTGGAGGTCTACAGACAATTCTTTTGTCTTCATGCTTGGTTCGAGCTTTGACATGCACTGTCAGGAAATGTCAGGGAAACTGATATTTAGCTTAAAGCTATAGTTCACCCAAAAATCTATACTATGTCATCATTTAGTCATTCTTTACTTGCTTCAAACCTTTACTAGTTTATTTCCTCTGTTAAAACCCAAAAGAAGATATTTAGAAAAATGTTGCAAACCTGTAAAGTTGTAAAGAAAACTGTTTTTCCTACTTTGGAAGTCGATGTTTACAGGTTTTCAGGTTCTTTAAAATATATTATTTTGTGAATAAACAGCAAAGGTCAGTCCAAAGCACTCGAAAAATGTGAAAAAAACATTTAAAAGCTTTTATTGACATGGCTGTTCCTTAAAACTGCGCCTACGCAGAGGCACCCATTTTTTGAGTACTTTGGACTAACTTTTGCTGTTTATTCTGATAAATCCCTTACCCAGCACCGACACATTATTTAAATTATTATTATTTATTATTATTATTATTTTTATTTGAAAACTTTTTGTTTGGTTTCAGTATATTATTTTGTGTTCAGGAGAATAAAGAATCTCATAAATGTTTGGCATCATTTACGGTTAAGTAAGTAGTGAGTAAATTGTAATCTTTGGGGTGAAAAATCCCTTTAAATCCAAATGCTTGGCATCCGAAGCTAAAGCGAAGAGCAAATACTTTGTGTGAACCAACTTATTTTAGTGCTTATTTTTAGATATTCTTGTCATCTTGATAGCGCTGGCCCCTAATTGAAAGGCATCACATTAATTCCACTATAAGTAACATTTAATCAGTATAAATCATGATATTTCAGACCTTTTTTTGTGTTTTCACAGCTGCCGGCCGTGGCTCAGAGACTGAGGGAGAGAGAGTTCAGAGTCGGTGACCTCCTGCAGACTCTGCTCAGATACATTGAAGAGGAAGAACCTGAATCTGGAGACTCGACACACAATCCACAGAAGAGCCTCTTCCAGTGGCTGCTAGAACATGCGTAAAAAAAAATCACCATTACACTGACACCCATTCAACAATGAAGTTTCCTGTCACTTTAAACCATGATCTGAAATGTATCTGCCAAAACCTAGAGGCACAGCCAGTGGAATGTGTTTGCGTGTTGTGTATCGCTTGTGCACCCAGGGGGCGCCATAAAAACAACTGAAGTCATTTTAAAGAGCCGTTCGTTCAAGTGAGTGCATTGCATGCTGAGACCGAGAGTCCCTTCCGCTCGCTTTCGCCTCTCTGTTTTATTTAAGTTTAGACTGCATATCACACATTTTGGCGCAATCACTGATGCCTGCCTGTGTTTTCCTTTCACATCCTGCCACAGCAGATATGATGGATGGCTTTTATGAGTTGCTTTCTTGTTAGGGAATCCCCCTCGGCTGCTAGAAAAGCTTATGTCATCTCCATACCTCTCTTTTTGGGGTGTCGTTCGCACTTGTTGAAGGGACCAGCCATGCGATGAAACAACGCTCCAGGTCACCAGAAGGAATCTCATGACAAATAACTGTAAGCCGAATCAGTCAGAGGTAATTACAGCAATTACTTAATTATGTTTATAGGACTTTTTTAGCTGCAACACTTGGATACCAGTCATAACGGTTTAAAAATATCGGTAATTACAGAGACACCTAAAATAGATAGTATTGAATAAATCCATCAACAGAGTCGCTTATACATTCCCCACTTGTTACTCAGACATTTTTCCAGTGGGATAACAATAAAATCTTTTAGCTTTGCACATTCACAGTGGTTTAAACTAAATAGGTATACCTGTAAATATGTTTTACTATAAATTAAATTGAATTATTGTTTACACCAAACACTGCTCCAACGCCCATAAAGAGTCAAGCATGCTTTAGATCACTAAAGAGATGTTTTGTTGCCAACCTACAGTATAGGAACAACCCAAAAATAATTTTAAAGCTAACTTTAAAGGCTGCTAAACGCATAAATCCCCTTTGCCAAAAGACAAAGTAGCAGTAAGCTGCTTTAAAACAGAATTACACATAATCCACAGGGGAATTTTTAGTTTTTTTTCTAATTTCCTCCTGGCATTGTCTACTCATGGAGGTTACTGTGACACACTAGTAGTGCACTACTAAATGACGAAACATTTGCAGAGAGTATATCTGTAACTAGTAGACTATTTTACTCACTGCCTGCCCTTTAGTGTGCGCTACTCTGAATATTGCACTTTAGCGAGGAATGGTCAGACAAGCCGTTCCCTATATCTTTATTTTGACCTCACAAAATGCTTCTTATAGCAATCCATAAAGGATAGATCACAGAGAGCTAGTGTTTGACCCCTAGGGGCAGAAAAAGTATTTACCCCACTGCTATTTTGGGCAAGGAAAAGGTGTCACTTTTATTTTGCTCTCATGTCAATCTAATTGTTTGTGTTGGTTTTATTTGGGAACAGATTTTAAATAAGTTTGTTTGTCAAACTTAAAATGTTCTAATCCACACTGTAGTCCAAAAATATAAAGGGTTTTGCATATTGTTCGATTATTACAGCACAATTATTATATGTATTTAAGGCAGGCGGACTTGAAGGTTTAGATGAATATAAATGTATTATGTAGATTCAGAAGTCATAGAATAAAAGCGCACAAGTTTCTTTTCAGTCAGAGTGAACTGACTTTGTATAGTATTGAGAGTCTTTCTTGTTCATTCAAGTAAAACAAATGCATACTGACTTAGAACACTGAGAGTGATTTAAATTTGACTGGAAAGAATCTTGATTTTTATTTTTACTATCCTTCTTACTGTAACTTTTTCTTGATAAGATACTGTTTCCGTGTGATTTGATTGTGAGATAAACATAATGCAGGCAATCGCGGTTGTGAAGATTGTTATATCTTGTGGATTCTTTCATGTTTTTTGCCATGTAACACGCATGATGTGCTTTTTAGTCCATTCTTCATGTACTTCTCTTTATGTGTGCATGGGTGTATTTTTAAACGCTGATGCATGGCTTAAATCCAGCCGACACGTTAATTGCTACAATGGTGAAAAACAAACAGACATTTCTGTATTCATGCTGTTATGTATCCTTAGCGCTGCCAAATGTTTGGATCTGTACTTACAAAGTATTTGTTTACATTCTTTTGAAATGTTAAAAAAACAATAATAACCTGCCATACACTGTGTTGAGTTGAACATTTCAATATGATAGCAGTATCATCTAAACCATAACATGGAAGAAGCAAAGAAAGTAAAACGTATTCGAAACGAACATTAAAGGAAAACTCCACTTTTTCTTTGGCAAGTCAACTCATTTTGCAAGTCCTCTAGAGGTAAAAGTTGAATTTGATCATTTATTAATCAATTTAGTTGATGTCCAGTTTGATGGAAGCAATTTTAGCGTAGCTTAGCATAATTCATTGAATCGGATTAGACCATTAGCATACTGCTCAATTGAAAAAAAAAAAAGTCACAATGCGAGTGTAAATCCTAGCCATTTGGGCCTAGAAAATAGCAACTTTACATTTTCGATTGTTTTAGTACATAACGAAATACAAAAGACTCAAGCTTCTTACATTTTTTTTGAGTGAGATGCTAATGGTCTAATCAGATTCAGTGATTTATGCTAAGCTAAGCTAAAAGTGCTCCTGCCAGACTCTGAGATTGGCTGAATGGATTTAAAAATGCTAATATTTAACTCTAGGTGACTTGTAAAATGATAAGTTGAGTGTTCCTTTAAACTTAGGTATATTTGAAGAAGAGTTGGCACAAGCACGCCGTGACCATCAGCGCTGCCTCATTTATAGTGGGATTTTTTAATGCATTTGTGCTTTTGCAGTAATTGTAAGCATTAATGCTGTAGATGTTCCACCCTTGCATTCTCATCCACCTTACTTTTCTGTACATTCCTATCTTTCACAGATGATCTATTGCTATTTTGTGTTAAGTAAAGCTACATGTATAATGCCGAGTACACGCCGTACTAAACAGATGAATATTTTGTTACTTGTGCAGTATTCCTCCATCCAGTCTCGTAGCGTAGTAGGCAGAATGATGCACACTGACTTGTCTATTTTCTTCCTGCCCATTTGTATAATCTTGCCAAATAAGATATTTAATAATTTATGTAAGTATAAGTTGTAACGGTGAATACACTACTTGTTCCCCACCAGTGAAGTTGCTAAGTAGTTTACACATTAAAGCTTAATGCACTACACCTGTACACTGTAAAAAGCTGTGGGTAATAAAGCTTTTTCATTTGAACCGTGACCTGTTTATTTACTCCCTTTACGAGGAATATCATTTTTCTCGAAATAAGAGATTGTTTACTGTAATAACTGAAGCTTTCAAAACTATGGGGAAAAACATATTTGCTCCTAAATATGAGTTACTGTACACCTTCCGCAAGCTTTGAATGCCAGACATTCACATTTAAAGGGACAGTTCACTTAAAAATGAACATAATATTCACTTATGTGGTTCCAAACATTTATGAGTTTCTTTTTCCATATTAAACACAAAAGAAGATAATTTGAAGAAAGCTGAAAACATGTCCGGTATGTGAGTGAGGTTTAGGGGGGTGAGTGTAACGGAGGCCAGCTAGCGAAGTGCTATGCAGGTAAACCTCACTCCTCTAAACTCTAAAGGAGCTCTAGCAACAGACGCTAGAAGCTATGATCCTTAGCCTCCTTGTTAGAGCAATTGACTCCCATGCAAAGAATCACCGGTTCGATCCTAGATCAGAATGGGTGCAGTAAGACCGGTGGGTTACATATATTTAAAAGAAGAAGAAAAAACAGCTTTGTGACAAGTCAAGTGTGAATAAAAGAGAGAATGTTTATATTTGGGTGAACTATCTCTTTAAGACCCATATACTTAATAGACTGTATGTACATTCCCGCTTTTCTAGGAATCTTTCTGTTTGAATACACTGCAAAGCAACAGAGATTACCTCTTAGGTTACATGCGGAAGTGATTGTACATTGTGTCGATTTTCCGCATTCCACTCCATCTGTTGCACATTTGAGCATGCATTTATTTTATATTATACTTCTTTGACCTTGAGGGAAGATGGATGTGTTCAGCATGTGCACATTACAGAGTGAACCTTTATTTTTGAGGACTTAATCACTCGCACATGCATTGTGTGTGCAGACTGAAAATATTGTGAGTTATTGCAAAGTCAAGCCGGTCTGTCTAAGCGACTGTAAATGGTACAATGCACAATTGCTGTGCAGTTAACATATAATACTTTGAGAAACTAAGAATCAACTGCAGTGCAAAAAAAAAGAGGGAAGCAATGTCTGTTTAACCCGTATTTGCAGCCCGATCTCACTTGAAAACTGGCTATTTTGCAATTCATATGATTTAATTTGTATATAAACGTATACAGGCATGTCCCCAAACTACACCCCTAACGTTAGCCCTTATTGGGGGATGAGCAAATCAATAAAATGTATGAATGAGATACAAATAAAACCAGTAAATTAAAGAGTTACAAACTCTCACGTTGATATTTGCATTGCAATGAAAAGATCAGAATTAAAGTCGGAATGAATTCAAAATGTACTCTTATTTTTATATGTATTTTGTGCTTGTGATAAACAATGTATCTGTGCTCTTAGTTATTCTGTAAAAATGTGTTTGCCCTCATAATCATTTAGTAAATACCATAACCTTCCTTCCCCTTCGAAATGGCTGTTGCTAGATCGGATACGTTTGCGCCTGGAGGTTAAAGAGAATTATTTATGTTATTTTTGAAATTTTCGGTTTGTTGTATTTTATTAACGTCTACCCCCAGCCCAACCCTAAACCCAACCGTCACAAAAGCGTAAAAACAGAAGTTGTACCGAGCATTATTTATCTTATCTATTAAATTACCCAATAAATTGTATTTTTTAACCCCTACCCTAAACCCAACCGTCACAGTACTGTAAAAATATGAATTATTGTTATACAGTGTCATAAAAAAATGCTGTTATATGAATTTGCATATCGCACTTCCGGTCGGCCGCGTATCCGATCTAGACTTTACCTTTCGAAATGACTTTTCTTCACTTCTAGTCACATGGAGTGCCTTTAGGGCGGAGCCATCAGGGCATGTCCCATTTCTGCCTTGCTTTTGTCCATTTGTCAATCTTCTTTTATTTAGCAACGCCCATCTTTTAATGATCCAAACGGTTACCAAAGGACAAAATTATGCACTGGCCTTCCATTTCAGGACAGATTTAATTGGATGTACGTCACACTATGGGATAATAGGAGAATCTTAACTTCCATTTCATGGCAACTTTAAAGTGTTAAATAACCAAAAGTCAATTGTTATGTTAAATAAATTCTGGAACACAAATTAAGATATTTCTGATTAAATCTGATAGCTCTCTCATCCACCAAAAACAGGAATGGTCCCAAGACATTCAAAGCAACCACAAGCATTGTCCAAAAATTCCATGTGATGTCATGTGTCCATGTCTAATCATACAAAGCTTCAATAACAATTTTGTGAGACAAAAATAACCATATAAATATGACTCTGTTCACCTGTATCTAATCTCAGGTCAGTATACGCTCACAGGCCACTTTATTAGTTACAACTATCAAACTGCTCATTAAAGCAAATTTCGAATCAGCCAATCACATGGCAGCAACCCAATACATTTTGGCATGTAGACATGGTCAAGACGATCTGATGCAGTTCAATCTGAGCATCAGAATGGGAAAGAAAGGTAATTTAAGTGACTTTGAATTTGCATGGTTGTTGGTGCCAGACAGGCTGGTCTGAGTATTTCAGAAACTGCTATTGGGATTTTCATGCACAACCATCTCTAGGGTTTACAGAGAATGGTCTGAAAAAGAAAAAATATCCAGTGAGCAGCAGTTCTGTGGGCGCAAATGCCTGGTTGATGCCAGAGGTCAGAGGAGAATGGCCAGACTAGTTCTAGCTGATAGAAAGACAAGAGTAACTCAAATAACCACTCGTTACAACCGAGGTATGCAGAAGAGCATCTTTGAATGCACAACACGTCCAACCTTGAGGCGGATGGGCTACAGCAGGAAAAGACCACACCAGGTGCCCTCCTTTCAGCTAAGAACAGGAAACTGCCAAAACCAAAATTGGACAATAGAAGATTGGAAAAACGCTGTCTCGACAAGTCTCAATTTTTGCTATGACATTCAAGTGGTAGGGTCAGAATTTGGCGACAACAACATGAAAGCCTTGATCCATTCTGCCTTGTATCAACGGTTCAGGCTGGTGGTGGTGTGATGGTGTAGGGGGATATTTTCTTGGCACACTTTGAGCCCATTAGTACCAACTGAGCATCGTGTACTAGTATGGTGTACCTAATAAAGTGGCCGGGGAATGTAATGTATTGCCATGAAAAGACTTTGAGGGCAACACATACACTTAAGACACAAATACACTTAATTGAACAAAGACATCATCTATATACTATATAACTGCAGGTTAACTATGTTTATATGTATAATAACTTTAACTGTTAAAAGTTAAAGCTATTATACCCACTTGAAGCCAGAATTATTAGCCCCTCTGTTTATTTTTTCCTCAATTTCTGTTTAACAGAGAGATGTTTTCAACACATTTCTAAACATAATAGTTTTAATAACTCATTTCTAATAACTGATTTATTTTATCTTTGCCATGATGACAGTAAATAATATTTTACTAGATATTTTTCAAGATACTTCTATACAGCTTAAAGTGACATTTAAAGGCTTAACTAGGTTAATTAGGGTAACTAGGCAGGTTAGGGTAATTAGGCAAGTTATTGTATAATGATGGTTTGTTCTGTAACTGTGGACTATTTGACCTTAAAATGTTTTTAAAAAATTAAAAACGTTTATTCTAGCTGAAATAAAACAAATAAGGCTTTCTCCAAAAGAAAAAATATTATCAGACATACTGTGAAAATTGTCTTGCTCTGTTAAACATCATTTGGGAAA
>CAIGQZ010032451.1:5764182-5775436 GCA_903798205.1 Danio tinwini | reverse complement strand
TTGACTTCCATAGGATTTGTTTTCCTTACTATATAAGTCAATGGTTAGCTTTCTTCAAAATATAATTTTGGAAAAAAATACAAAGTTTAACCACCTGAGGGTGAATAAATAATGAGTAAATTAGATTTTTTTGGGTGAACTGGCCCTTTAAATGTTTGGCAGATAATTGTTGGAAACCTGTAACCATTGACTTCCATAAGATTTGTTTTTATTTACTATATAAGTCAATGGTTAAAGCTTTCTTTAAAAAAATGCAAAAAATACTAAGTTTATAAGCACCTAAGAGTGAATACATAATGAGTACATTTTCTTTTTGGTGTGAACTATTTCTTTAAATGTTTGGAAGATAATTGTTGGAAACCTGTAACCATCGACTTCCATAGGATTTGTTTTCCTGCTATGTACAGTAAGTCAAAAACTCATAAAGGTATTCTAACCACTTGAGGTTGAGTAAAGTACAATTTTTGGGTGAACTGTCCCTTTAAATGTTTGTCAGAGCTTCAGCGAATGGGATGCTGGAAAACATCTCTCACACACTCTCCCATGCCCCGATCTCTCTCGTTCTCTCTCTCTCTCTCTCTGTATTTTAAACGCTGTGTGTGAATATTATGACATCTTGTTTTGTGAGGCTTTGGCCCAAACGCAGCGGTGTATGTCGGAGACTTCTTGTGTGCTGGTGCACAGCCAAAGAAACAGATGTGAGAAATGAAGATGATGAATGTCAGTTGTGTTTGGCGACTGATTCATGTCCTCCTCAGAAATGGATGCAAGCACGAACCATATATGATAATGAAAAGATTTAGCAAGAAGCTTCTTCTCATTCCTTTCACAGAGCACGGATTTCAAAATGCGGTGCGCAGAAAAAAAAAAAACATCACAGATTGCATTCCATCTGTTGCTACTTACAGATAAAGACAGTTTCAGATTTGTGTGCGCTGTCTCGTTTTACATTGTAACCGAGCACCTGCACTCTCATAGTTTAAGACACTGGTGTTTTACTCGTTTAAATGGTAATCGTAACCCAAGATCTGTGAGAACAGTTTATTTCACTTCTTATGCGATAAATACAACTATTTGAGTTACTTTTTTATTAGACTCTATATATTTATTGTTGCACTGTGGCATGATCTGCTTGATTCTGTGGAGATTTTACTTTGTAGGATTTCTGAAAGTCTTGTTGAGAAATCAAAATATGCCAAAACAAAAATGAAAGTAAAGATTTGCTGGAGTTTCCTATTGGTGTAGGCTGAATGTGGGCCTGCTGCTTATCCATCTGTAGGTGAAATTATTTATATGTATCTAGGGTAGCACCGTGGCTTAGTGGTTAGCACTTTTGTCTCAAAGCAAGAATCTTGCTGGTTCGAGTCCTGGCTGGGCCAGTTGGCATTTCTGTGTGGAGTTTGCATGTTCTCCCCGTGTTGGTGTGGGTTTTCTCAGGGTGCTCCGGTTTCCCCCACAGTCCAATGACATGCGCTATAGGTGAATTGGATTAACTAAATTGGCATAGTGTATGGCTGCGTCCAAAACTGCCTACTACTCAGTAAGTACTGCATTTAAATTTAAATGTACTACTCTGCCGTTAGAAAAGTATGTTCTATACAGTATGTGAGCAGTATGAATGGAATTCAGACATACCACATCTGTCATTTTGTCATGGTCACATGACCTTCCTGCTTTACTTCCATTCATGAATTCTCTTGCGGAGCATCATGGGATAGCGCAGCGTGCATAGTATGTGCACTTTAGAATCTCGCCAGAAGTAGTAGGTCATCTGGGTACTTCTCGCATACTGATTTTCAAATTCTATGAATTCGGGCATACTACTCGGCTCGCATACTGATTTTAGCGTACTATATAGTATGGAAGTATCCGGTTTCGGACGCAGCCTATGAGTGTGTGAATGTGAGAGTGTATTGGTGTTTTCCAGTAATGGGTAAGGAAAGGTAAGGGGTTTTTCAGTGCTGGAAGGACATACGCTGCGTAAAACATATACTGGAATAGTTGGTGGTTCATTCCACTGTGGCAACCTCTGATATAGAGACTAAGTCAAAGAAAAAAAATTATGATTAAATGTTTCTTAATTCAAAATTGTGAGAAATGAACTCAGGATGCATTTATATACAGAAAACTGGTAATGTACTTAACACAATTTGGTCTAATTTATTAAATGTAATTATTTTTTTTTTCTTCAATTTTGAAAAAGTTTTGCTTTCAGATGTCAACATTGTGAAAATGATCCCCTTTTTACACACAAATCCACTGTGTAAAACATATTCTGGGTAAGTTGGTGGTTCATTTCGCTGTGGCAATCCCTGATAAATGTGGAACTAAGCCGAAGGAAAATGAATGAACGAATCATCCACAGCTCATTTAAACCCTGGGTGATGATTTTATTCAGTTTTACTGAAAACAATGCTCTAACCTTAATTCACCCTTTCTGTGAGCTTGTAAATCACAGTTAGAAGGATAGTTCTCCCTTAATAATGAAAATGACCTCATTGTTTACTTTCCCTCATGTGGTTTAAAACTGTTATGAGTTTCTAAAAAGAAGATCTTCTGAAACATGTTGGACACATGTAGGGAAAATACTATGGAAGTCAGTAGGTACTATTCTAAAAAATGTCTTATTTTGTGTTTAAGAAAATGAGTGTGTGAATGAAGGGTGAGTGAATGATGGCAGATTTAGTTTTCAGGTAAACTATCCATTTAAATGACTTAATGCTAACAATGCTGCTTTCCCGTTAGTTCATTAAAAGCATGCAGTGTGTGGTGGTACCTGTTAGCGAATAGGGTTCCAGCTGGATGTAGTTGTGTAACTAAACTGTGTTTGTTTTTTCTGTTGTTTTTTTACAGGTTGATCTTGCCTCACCACAGCAGAGTCCTAATGAGGTAAGCTAATAAACTTCAAAAGACGAGTCTGCTTTTTTCCCATGTTTGTGATCTTTGGCTCAGAATCAGAAACAACATCAGTTTACAGAAACATCCTTTAACTCATTTTAAACCGTACAACAAGGTGCCTTAAAAAATGTAAAATAGCGGATATTTGACATTTATCATTTCTAGCAGGAGAGCTTGTTTCCGTCATGGAATTGAAAGTGTTTTTTTATTATTTTTTTTTATGATAGTCTAGTTGCAAGTCTTACGATTCTGACTTTTCTACTCAAAATAGAAAGTTCATAGTTCTCAATTTGTGGCATGATGGCTCAGTGGTTAGCACTGTCGCCTCACAGCAAGAAGGTCGCTGGTTCGAGCCCCGGCTGGGCAAGTTGGCATTACTTTGTGGAGTTTGCATGTTCTCCTCCGAGTGCTCCAGTTTCCCTCACCGTCCAAACACATGCGCTATAATAGGTGAATTGGGTAAGCTAAATTGTCCATAGTGTAAGAGTGTGTGTGCATGAATGGGTGTTTCCCAGTACTGGGTTGCACCTGGAAGGGCATCTGCTGTGAAAAACACATGCCGGAATAGTTGGTGGTTCATTCTGCTGTGGAAAATGAATGAATGAATGAATGGTTCTCAGTTCTGATTCAGAATTGTGAGAAATGATCTCAGGATTTTTGATATACACTAGTGTTTTTTTTGTGTGTTTTTTTAACAAAAGTTTTGCTTTCAGATGTCAACATTGTAAAAATGATCTCCTTTTTACACAAATTCGCCAAACAAAATTGTTTATTAGAGGTGCCATGCCAGTATTTGCCGATGTAACTTTGCAAAAAAAAAAAAAAAACCCTGCTGCTTCTACACCACCCAACTCGCTCCGAGCTGGGATTAAACCGGCGACCTTCCGCATGGGAGTCGGTTGCTCTATCAAAGAGGCTAAAGACCAAGGTCTCTAGCGAGTGTCGCTAGAGCACCTTTAGAGTTCAGAGGAGTGAAGTTTACCTGCATAGCACTTACTAGCTGGCCTCTGTTACACTCACCCCCTAAACCTCACTCCCATCTGGTTCACGGCACCCAACCCCCTCCAAGCTGGGATCGAACTGGTGACTTTCCACATGAGAGCTAAAGACCATGGCTTCTAGCATCTGTCACTAGAGCACCTTGTAGAGGTCAGAGGATTGAGGTTTACCTCCACAGCACTTACTAGCTGGCCTCCATTACATGTAACTGCACAGCAACACACACATATGGATGTGTTATCTACCATTGTTGTTTTGGTTGTCCAGTATTTGTGCCTAGCCTGGAATGCACATACAGCACATCATATGCAGTTCAAAGAGCCCATAGTATGCATTTAAAAGGATCAATATATCCTAGTAACTGTGATCAACAGCGTAGCGGCTGCCTGGCGACAACACAGTTGTGTAATGACATCTGATTAATATCCAGCTGAGATGACAGTAAAATGACACAAGCTTTAGTAAATGAAATAATTCATAACAATTAATTTTCTTAATTTGTAGCTTTTAAAAATAGCCATTGCAATTTTCATGCATTGACTAGAGTATTAACAAAATATTACATTTGTCCTTCAGAGCAGGTTATTAATTAACTGACAATGTAAATAAATTTTGCATCATAAAAGCATATTAACAAGTGAGAAGTCAACATTTTAAATTTACTCACAACTGTATGTAACGTGTGCATAGTATAATTCATTCATTCATTTTCCTTTGGCTTAGTCCCTTTATTTATCAAGGGTCGTCACAACGGAATGAACCGCCAACTTTTCCAGCATATGTTTTACATAGCGCATCCCCTTCTAGCTGCAACCTAGTACTGGGAAACATCCATACACTCTCACATTCACACACATACACTAGGGCCAGTTTCATTCATTCATTCATTTTCTTTTTGGCTTGGTCCCTTTATTAATCAGGGTTCGCCACAGTGGAATGAACCGCCAACTTATCCAGCATATGTTTTATGCAGTGGATGCCCTTCCAGCTGCAACCTAGTACTGGGAAACACCCATACACTCATATCACACACATACTGTACACTAGGACCAATTTAGCTTGTTCAATTCACCTATAGCGCATGTCTTTGGATTGTGGGGGAAACCGGAGCACCTGGAGGGGACCCATGCTAACACGGGGAGAACAGTATATTTTATACCTTTTTTTATTTTAACAGTATAACAGCATTTGCCGTTGCAATATATATTTACAAATGCACAAATAACGTTAACAGCATTTTACAATGACATTTACATTACCTTACCGGTGTCAAAGTTTATAATTGGACATTTACCTAATAGGGCATTTAATAGTTTATATAATAGGGCATTTACATTTTTTACATCAAGTTATAAAATCTAAACAATCTTAAGAATAAGTATTTTGAAGTTTTATTTGCATTATTATGCTTGTTATATAATCATTATACAATCAGTGGCATAAAATGATCTCAAAATGACAATAATATTGCTTATTGCAACAATTTCTGTGACAATATGTCGCACAACAAAAATTTCTTGTGGTCCCTTATTACTCAATTTTTTTTTTGGAAGTAGGCTCTTAACTGGCACTGTGTAATATCTTTGCTTAAATGGGATTAAATAGGAAAATTATCAAAACTTTTTTTTTTCTTTTGAAAGAGATGCTAATGGTCTAATCAAATTCAATGATTTATGCTAAGCTAAGCTAAAAGTGTTCCCACCAGGTCTGGAGATTTACTAAATGGATTCAAAAATGGTAAAACTTAACTGTTTAACTCTAGGTGACTTGTAAAATGAGACTATTTCCAAAATCTAAACAGTTCATATTGGTACTTTATTGGTATCTAAAGGGTATTATAGTTCCTACAAAATCCAGAAGTGTACCATTTAAAAAAGGTTCAGCCCCAGTGACAGCTTTTTGGACCTTTATTTCTGAAGGTGTTTGTAAAACTTGCAAACTTTTAGTCAGCTTCCATGGTTTATTGGACAGCGTAAATGTTCTTTCTATGTTAATAATACCAATCTTCAAGCATTAAAGCATGATCTGCATTGGTATTTTGACGTATTATGTTTAAAATAAGGATAAACACGCCGCAAACATACCAGTGCTGCTGTAAATCATTTCCTTAAGCATGACGGTGCAGTCGCTTGTGAAAAGGTCAGGCTAATGTCTCTGGAACTGCTCTTTGTCAGGAGCTCAGTTTGGATATTTAACCATGTCGCATGGCTACTGACTCAATAATTACAAACGACCTGCGTAAACATCTATATATGGTCCGTAGGGATGCTGTGAGTGTGTTTTCCTCATATAGAAGATTATAGGGTTTGCAAAAGACATTTGGCTCTGGTTTAGAAATTTATTCATCATAATTAAACAGAATCAGTAAAGATAGATCAGAAGAGAAATGTACAGTAGTGTGTTAACTGAGAGTATTTATTTTAAGCTTAGCTTTTGGGTTGTGAGGGCTTGTTGTTATATTATGCTATATAACAATTCTGGGCTTTATGAAGCATTTTGACAGCTTGCCTTGTCAGACCATGAGTAGTGAACTGTTTTTATCATTACCCCTGGATAACTTATTTCAGAGGAAATGTAAACCTGAAAAGAATTGTTTAAATAAATGTTATGTCATGGCTTTTTTTTTTATGCCACTCAAATACAATCTAGCTCAAGAGCTCGCATGTGCTGGCCTAGTTTGTTTGTGGTATACCAAAATTCTCGAGAAGGTCAGAGCATCGAACGACATCCAGAACTTGAAGGGCGTAATTATTATGTTTATTTGCTACTTGATGCCTGTATAGGATATAAGGCCTAATATTATAACCTTTAGTTCATATTTCATAACTATAGCTTTCACTTAGGCCTTTATCTACAACCACTTGTATAAATCTCTTTGTGGTGTAAGGCATAAAATGATGACACGTACATCCGCAAATCAGATTAGATTTCACAGTTGAAGGGAGTGAGTTTTCGGTTCTTGATTTGCAGGACTTTCTGCATTTGTTGGCTTCATTTTAAAGACAACTTTCAATTGCAAAACATTAGCAGTCATTTATTGCTTTATATTTTCTTTTCTTCTGAAAACGCTCAAGGCACTGGCAACATTCTAGTCATACCTGAGCAAGTGAAACTGCAGAGAGGAAATGGCACAGCATGTTTTAGTCCTGTTAAGATTTCAGTAACAATGATATGTCTGCATCTCATGCATTTTTTTCTTGGTCTTGCAAATCCCTATCGTACATGGTATTCCTCTGTGAAGAGCTGGTTTTAAAAAAGTCATTTATTATGTTTAATTTCAATTCAAGTTTATTTATATAGCGCTTTTTACAATAAATATTGTTTCAAAGCAGCTTTACAACAGGTGCACAATATTGCATTACAATCCAATTAAGTTAAAGTTACAATCAAATATAAGTTATTATATACAGACATCATTAACCTGCAATTTTATAGCATATAGGTGATGTCTATGTGTACATTTAATGAAGTGTATTAAGTGTGTTGTCCATCAATGCCGCTGCACAGTCTCTAGAGGCCTCGGGATGTGCATCCCCAGGGGGAAATAGAGAACAAAGAAAATAATTAGCGTACTTGGTGTTCATAATGTATTTGAACAAGATAATTAAATGTCAATGTGGAAATAAATCACCATAAATTAAAATAGGAGTTATATAATCGAAAATATAAGGCCTATAAGTATTTCTAACAAAATGTCTGGTGCATTAAGACAGGAGAAGTGTGAACAGGAGGTGCATCATATTGTTGTGTGACACTTGTGCATCATATTGTTATGTGATGCATTGTGTGTATGCTTTACTAAAAAAGATAGGTCTTTAATCTAGTTATGAACTGAGAGAATGTTATCAGGAAAGCTATTCCAGAGTTTAGGAGCCATAAATGAAAAGGCTCAACCTCCTTTAGTAGACTTTGCTATTCTGAGTACTAGCTCTAATATTTAAGATCATAAATTGCGAATTGATACAGAGCGATGCGGTGGCACAGTGGGTAGCACGTTCGCCTCATAGCAAGAAGGTTGCTGGTTCGAGCCTCGGATGGGTCAGTTGACGTTTCTGTGTGGAGTTTGCATGTTCTCCCCGTGTTTGCGTGGGTTTCCTCCGGGTGCTCCAGTTTCCCCCAAAGACGTGGTACAGGTGAATTGGGTATGCTAAAAATTTACTGTAGTGTACAAGTGTGATTGAATGAGTGTGGATGGATGTTTCCCTGTGATGGGTTGCAGCTGGAAGGGCATCTGCTGCGTAAAACATGTGCTGGATAAGTTGGCGGTTTATTCTGCTGTGGCGACCCCAGATTAATAAAGGGACTAAGCCGAAAAGAAAATGAATGAATTAATACGGAACTTAACAGGCAGCCAGTGAAAGGAGAATAAATTTGGGGTGATATGGTCATATTTTCTTGACGTAGTAAAAACCTAGTACTTTTGTAGTTTTAAGACACATTATTTTGTCTTTGATGGACCATGCTTAGTTATGTCTCTTCTGTCATTTTCTAAACTGCCCAGTCATCTTGTCAGATTTCTTTTATATTTGATCTCCTGCCATATTGGAGATGAAGTAGCGTGATAATCTTCCATTCACAGGTCTTTCTCATGTGTTTGTATAATGATGTGATCAGATCGAATACTATTTAGAATGGATAGTATGGGAATTAGGATTCAGCATACATTTATCTAAAAAAAAAACATTTGCTGCAAAACAAACGAAAACCTATTGAGGTAAATATCAGTTATAGAAATCTGGCTATACATGAAATAAGAAAAGATAGATAGCTCATTTAACATCTGTTACTGCCAAATGTTACAAAGAAAGTATACAGTATAAAACATGTCATGCCTAAAATTGTTCACTTAATAGCTACTTAAACCTGAAAACATCTTTTACCAAAAAAAGATTGCCCATTCATGAGTTTAAGGATCAAATGTTTTTTTCCAAAATCATTGTAGAATGTTTTGTTTACTTTAAGGGTTGTACCCAAATTCACCCAAAAAAAATACTCACTATTAATTTACCCTCAAGTGGTTCCAACCTTTATGAGTTTCGCTCTTTGATTCAACACAATAGAAGACATTTTGTAGAAAGCTGAAAACCTGCAACCATTGACTACCAGTGATGGGGGTAATACATCGCAAGTAACGCGAGTTATGTAATAACATTACTTTTCTAATCAATGCATTACTTAAAAAAAAAGAAGTAATAATATTTGAGCTACTTAAAAAAATATACTCTAGTTACTTTTTTAGTTTAATTAGCTTATAAAAAATAAATAGCTGAATCACGTTGAATCACACTCAATGAGAGAATGAGCTCACTGCGGGAACAGACAGAAACCAAGATGGTAGAGCCATTTCTGTGATGGAAGTATTCTCATTATACTGAACACATGGAAGAAAAGGGGATTGTCTCAATGTACTGTACTGAACTAATAAGACAAGAAATACAAAAGTGGAAGCACGGTGCAGTGGGTAGCACAATCGCCTCACAGCAACAAGGTCACTGGTTCGAGCCCCGGCTGGGTCAGTTGGCATATCTGTGTGGAGTTTGCATGTTCTCCCTGTGGATTTCCTCCAGGTGCTCCGCTTTCCCCCTACAAGTCCAAAAGCATGTGGTATAGGTGAATTGGGAAGTCTAAATTGGCCGTAGTGTATGTGTGAATGAGTGTGTTTGGATGTTCCCCAATGATGGGTTGCAGCTGGAAGGGCATCCGCTGTGTAAAACATGTGCTGGATAAGTTGGCGGTTCATTGTGGCAACCCCAGATTAATAAAGGGACTAAGCCGAAAATAAAATGAATGAATGAATGAATGAAATACAAAAGTAGCAAACACATTGCTTTCAACTTTCATTAATTTGTATATACGGCATGCATAGTGTCAGGAAGTTCTCAGGCCACCCACTTCCATCCAAAGTACTCCGGAGTTACTGACCACATTTTATTTAAAAATGCAGACCTCTACCATCTACAGTATGTCAGAATGGTCATTCCGTAGTCTATATCTATATTGGCAACCTGTTAACAAGCACTAGCAAGCCGGCACACTAAAAGTATGTATATACATTTGAAGTAAGAATTGTTAGTCCCCCTGAATTATTAGCCCCCCTGTTTATTTTTTCCCTCAATTTCTGTTTAACAGAGAGACGATTTTTTTCAACACATTTCTAAACATAATAGTTTTAATAATTCATCTCTAATAACTGAGTTCTTTTATTTAAAATATATGAAGAGTTCAGATGCAAAACCCTCTAAATCCATCAGACCTATTTTCTTATAAATAAGCATTTTCTATCAGGCTCCTATAATTAGGTTTAGAAGTTTCATTTTATAGGTAATGATAAGGTTATTAGCTGGTAAATAAAATCCCTTTTTTTTTTCAAAAATGTAATTTTAGACAATTCTTTGGTTTTTAACAACGTAGATTTTTTTTCCGTCAAAACCAGCTAAATCCACCAGTGCTTTTTTTTTTTTTTTTTTTCAAAAACCTCTAAATCCACCTATCGGGACAAGACAGTGTAATTAGTTGGAAAATCCCTAAAGAAGCAATTACAAATTATTTTACCAAACATAAAACACCTAAAATTAAAAATATATAAATCTATCAAGTAAGTGGCGGTTCATTCCGCTGTGGTAACCCCTGATAAACTAGGGACAAAGCAGACGGAAAATGAATGAATGTAATCTGTCAAGTAAGTGCATTAATCAATAACAGTATAACTGACATTAATTAAATCTTAATAATCTGTTGTCATTTCTGATATTTGGGATTTAGATTTAATGTAAGTAGAGCAATGGAAACATTGCAAACATTGTAAACTAAGCTTGGTAGATTCAAATAATGTAGTGTAAAACATTATGAAACATCAGTACCTGTGCATTGTCCATTAATATAAAAAACTTATCAGGCCTATAGGTACTATGAAGTAATACAAATAAGTTTTATACATTATATTTATCTTTTAAAAAATAGCTCTCAGACAATTTTAAAAGCTGTCATTCATTCGATCTCACCATATTTAAGGTCTTGGTCTCTTGTTTATTCTCATAGCATCCACTTGGGATAAAAGAACGGCATCTTAACTCTGTCTTTCGTTTGTGCAAAAAATTGTTATGAATGCATGCTACATTTCCGACTGTACAGTGTGTTTTCTTTTTCTTATAATGCACAGAGTTTTGAGGTAAGGGACATTCACTGACAGTCGGACAGGCTCATTCAGTTCATCAAACTCTGTCTTTTAAATAATAAAAGTTTTAAACTTCATAAAATTCGGCGTATCAGCGGGCTGCTACATTGAAAATGTATGATTCGATTCGTGCCTTATATATACTGTATATAAGGCGTGCCTTACAGTATATATATATATATA
>CAIGQZ010032451.1:5751061-5763782 GCA_903798205.1 Danio tinwini | reverse complement strand
ATAAATCATTCATATTTTTAAGAGTACAGCTTCTAGTCGATCTTGATGAGTACTCATTGTCAGCGCTGTAAAGATGACAGCTTTCTTCATCATTAAAAACTCAACTGCTGAAGAGTGCACATTTTTACATTGATAATGAATGACTGCTGGTCTGTATCTTGTTGTTTGTTAGATTGCAGAAATGGCAGCTTTAGGCAGTTCTTATCATGCTGATGTAGGTTCATGTTTGGTTTTCTAAGAAGTTAGCTAAAGTTAGTTATCTGATTGTATAAGAAAATGGGGTGTTGTAAAATGACTGTGAGCTTGTGTCAGTTTAGTGGGACTTTGAAGATCACTACTGTACAGACTACGGCTCCAAATGAAATAATCAAGATTCACTTTTCAACAGTAGAAAAAAGAGTCTTTAAAAAATAGATTAAAGCCTTGACATTAAATGAAACTTACAGAAACTCATCTGTCAGCCAATGAGGCGTGTGGATATTAAACTAAGCCCTCATTCATGTTAACTGTCAAATACACAAAAGGTTACATCAAATAAAAAACAATAAAAAAAAAACAATGTCGAAACCAAAGTCAATGTAAACAGTCAAGTGCAAAATCACATTTGTACCAGAGTTTCTTTATGAGAATACACTACTCATTCAGCTCACCCAGACTTCATCCTTTTGGGCATTATATCTCAATCCGTCGCCTGGTGATTTCCAAAAATCTTTTTTTATTAAACCATAAGACTTACCATATTTTATCCATAACCTACAGAAGAGAAAAAATAGTCATTTATAGTTACTATATACTATAGTTACTATAGTAGCTTATAGTTACTAGTTCTGTTGGATTGCGACCTCTGGAGTAATTACATCATATTAAAGACACAACAATAGTGTCAGATGCAGCAGATTGATTTTATAACACCAGAGTAAACTTTCTGGCACATTTACAGCACTGACATGCATAATTTTTTTTTTTTTAACAAAGAATAGACTTGGGTCTATTGGTGTGTGTTTGCCATTTCATGCAAGGTTTCTGTATTTAAAACCACCTCAGAGGATACTGGGGGTCACGAGTCACTGGCATTGTTATTTTGGGGGTCGCAGGCTGAAAAGTTTGGGAACCCCTGGTCCAAATCAGAAGAGCGGGGGGTGGGGGTGGTAGGGGGGAGATTGGTGATGTGTGCGTGAACTGAAGAGCGGGGAACGGTGAGAGGTTTGGGGAGATGGGGCGGTTGCGCTCGACCGGAAGAGCGGAAGCACGCTCACAAGCACCAAATTTCAGCCGGACTGTGAAATTACGGGAGTTTTCCGGGAGACAGAACAATACGGGAGACGGGTCTGAAATACGGGAGACTCTCGGGAAAAATGGGAGTGTTGGCACTGTGGCTCAGTGGTTAGCACTGCGCCTCGCAGCAAGAAGGTTGCTGGTTCCAAACCCAGCTGGGTCAGTTTTCTGTGTGGAGTTTGACATGCGGTACAGGTGGTGTGTGTATGAGTGTGTATGGGTATTTCCCAGTACTGGATTGCAGCTGGAAGGCTGTCCGCTGTGTTAAACATATGCTGGATAAGCTGTGGCAACCCCTGATGAATAAAGGGAATAAGCTAAAGGAAAATGAATGAATGAATATTGTGAGATGCCCATTCCCATAAGCAAACCCACGGCATTAGAGGGAGTTCAGAAATGGTGCTTACTGATATAGATAACAACTCTATTTGGAGTGAACTTTGTGCTTTTTGGTGGAATCATTCAAGCTCAAATAGAAGCATTACAGTTAAAAGGGGAACAAAAAGTCTAATGTTATGCCTTTACGGAAATTTATTTCAGGTAACAAAGCATATGCTGTCATTCTGTCTTTAGCTGTGAGATCAAGTTTTACTACGCTGCAACTAATAGCTAGTTGCACGTGTGGAAAAAAGCAAAACAATATCAGTTTGTGGTCACTATTGATTCCTACTTCTGCTTTGAAAAACAGCATTCAATGAGTAAGAATAAAAAGATAGAGGTAGAGGGTTAATATTTCTCATGAGATTTTCTTAACATTTTTTTTAGATATTTCCTTGGCAATGCTTTACTTGAAGGGGGTTTATTAAAACGGTCATGAAACCTTTATAATCATGACATGTGAATGAGATTTTATTCATGCTTATGACAGCTGTCATTAGGGCTCTATCATACACCCGGCGCAATAAGGCACAAGGCATGTATGGCATGATTTGTTGCTATTTTCAGACCAGCGCAACTCTAGTTTTCACGTTTTACACCATGTTGTTTAAATAGCAAATCCATTTGCGTCACTTTATGGACTCATGGGTGTTCCGCACTATAAAGGAGGTGTGTTAAGGAGCATTGTTAGCGTGTTGCTGTTTTGAGGAACTGAAATAGACCACTCCATTGACCAACTAAAAGCCGCTCTAAAGTCCAGCGCAGAGTGCGTTAGTTGTCTGCCTATGCGGTTCAAAATGCTTACACATTGCTTAATACACACAGGACATACAGCAATACATTAATATCTTTACATATGACAAAAAATGATAGGATTAAAAATGTTACAAATATTATTATTTTCTACATAAATATAAAAAACACTACCTCCATGCCTTCATCTCGGGGTGCTTTTTTCTGTTTATTCATGACAATTTGCATTTGGATAATGTTATTATTATTATCAGTGTTATTTATTATATGCATATTTATATATGTTGTAATAAAAACAAGTTTAGATTTGTCCACCAGTCAGATTTTGAAGACGTATGCATCACCATGTGGTGCATAGGATATATTCAATTCAATTCAATTCACCTTTATTTGTATAGCGCGTATACAATGTAGATTGTGTCAAAGTAGCTTCACATTTTAGATTATAGTAAATTGAAACAGTGTCAGTTCGATTTTCAGAGTTTCAGATCAGTTCAGTTTAGCTCAGTTCAGTGTGGGTTAATAATCACTACTGAGAGTCCAAACACTGAAGAGCAATTCCATCGATGCGCAGCTCTACAGATCCTGAACCATGCAAGCCAGTAGCGACAGCGGCGAAAAAAAACTTTATCCAAAAAAACTGTGTGTTTGGATATCACAGTTTTTTGACCACACGTCGTTATTATTGTTCATTTATTAGTTTGCTGGAAAGTAGAACTGAATTTAGAAATAGTTTTGAAACAAATCTTTGCACTTAACAAACTAAATTAAATATGTAGGCTGATCCTGTTAGACCATAACCAGGGCACATAACATATTTTTCCGTCGTCAAAATAGCAAAAGTGGATTCGGACATGCCCTTAATGCTTTAGCGCCATGCACTTTAAACTTTGTGCCTAGATCATTAAAATAGAGCCCTAAGTGTCATTTGCTCAGTCATGTCATTTATATGCAAATATGACATAGTTTGTTATGACAAGTTGAAATAAACAAATACTGTACAACACCACCTGTTTTTGTATTTGTCATGACAATTTGACATTACCAAGACAACATAATTTCCTAAATCTGTCATATACATGATTGTCATAAGGCTTTATAATTGTGTCATGAGTTTTTTTTTGATCACTTTTTCAGTAAAACAAACTGTCTCATTACTCTGTTAAATCATATTTATTATGTCTTCTTGACAATCATGTTAATGACAGATTTATGATAAGTTTTGTTGTCTTGGTAATGACAAGTTCTCATGACAAAGACAAAAACAGGTTGTGGTGTATTTATGCCAAGTTGTCATGAAAAACAATGTCATCTTTGCATTTAAAATGTCATAACTAGGACCACGCAGAATCCGCAGATTTCCACAGATTTTTAGCCCATCATTGAGTCTATTCATTTACTTGTGTAAATTTATACTTATTATTTTTATAATATTAGTGATTATTGCTATGATTAATATGATTAATATTGATTTAATACTATTAATATTAAAATGTTTATACAATGTATTTACAGTGCAGTTCGTAAAGTAACATTTTCTGTTTTTTAGTATATATATATATATATATATATATATATATATATGGCGATGCAGTGGCGCAGTAGGTAGTGCTGTCGCCTCACAGCAAGAAGGTTGCTGGTTCGAGCCTCGGCTGGGTCAGTTGGCATTTCTGTGTGGAGTTTGCATGTTCTCCCTGCGTTTGCGTGGGTTTCCTCCGGGTGCTCCGGTTTCCCTCACAGTTCAAAGACATGCGGTACAGGTGAATTGGGTTGGCTAAATTGCCCATAGTGTATGAGTGTGAATGAGTGTGTGTGGATGCTTCCCAGAGATGTTTTTTTTTTTGTTTAATATATTAAGGTTTTAGTTATGATACTCCCAAAATTATTCCAAAATTCTGCACAGAAATAGCAAACAAATGTCCGCAGATTCTGTCTGGCCCTTGCCATAACTGAGCAAATGACACTCAATGACTGTTGTAATAAGCATACATAATGTCTCATTCACATTCATGACGTGGCATAAAGGTTGACATTCTTATGAACACCCGTTCATGTAAAGTGTGATCAAGGTAATATCTTGAAAAATTAAATAAGACATACTAACCCTTTATCTTTATCATTTTGTATCATTTTATTACCTTTCAAGTTAAGTATTACCATTACCTTTTCTTGGCACATGCTAAGCTGGTTTTCATTTTTGCTACAATCTGGGGTGACATTCTGTAGCTACTGGGAAATGCCATCGGTCCAACAGACTCACTCCTCATAACATAACATACAGTTGAGGTCAGAATTATTAGCCCCCCTGAATTATTAGCCCCGTTTATTTTTTTCCACAATTTCTTATTAATGGAACGAAAATAAATTCAACACATTTCTAAACATAATAGTTTTACTAACTCATTTCTAATAACTGATTTATTTTATCTTTGCCATGATGACAGTAAATAATATTTGACTAGATATTTTTCAAGACACTTCTATACAGCTTAAAGTGACATTCAAAGGCTTAACTAGGTTAATTAGGTTAACTAGGCAGGTTAGGGTAATTAGGCAAGTTATTGTATAATGATTTTTTGTTCTGTAGACTATCAAAAATATACATAGCTTAAAGGGGCTAATAGTTTGACCTTAAAATGGTGCTTCAAAAATTTAAAACTGCTTTTGTTCTTGCTGAAATAAAACAAATAAGACTTTCTCCATGGTCTGTTTAAACATCAATTAGGAAAAATTTAAAAAAGAAAAAAATTTGAATGGTGGGCTAATAATTCTGACTTCAACTGTAATATGTTTTGTTATTGTCCTAATGGCCATAAGAATCAACATTGTGAATGAAGAATTCAATAAATAGTCACTCAGTAATTTGCTTTATGTTATTCCCCCCTCAGGAAATGCACAGTGAAACTTTAATAGGTGACCAAATCAAAAGTTTAAAGAAGGAAAGATGTCGAACAAAAAAAGTCATGCCATCAGCTCACCTCCCAATCAAGGCGCCCATAATCTTATTACCCAGTAAGTAAATGCTGTTTTTTTTTTATTCACATTACATTGTTGAATCACATGAAAGAGTTGTTGTAAACATTTCCTGAAATGCTTTTGAAAAGAAGAATTGTGATATAAAAAAATCTGAAGTAATTTCTCTTGGGGAAAAAAAGATTAAGAATTTGTGTTTGGTATACACTGTAAAAAAAAAAAAAAAACTTAAAATAACGGCTGTTGAATTACAGAAATTTACCAGAAATTTAAATTTAAGGACATTTCTGTAATTTAATGTCTGTTATTTTTTAGGCTTTAGTTTTAGGATTTTTTTTTTTACAGTGTAGGATGTAGATGGGGCGACATGGTGGCACAGTGGTTAGGCACTGTCACCTCACAGCAAGAAGGTTGCTGGTTCGACTCCTGGCTGGGTCAGTGAGATATGTCCACCTGCAGACCCTCACAAGTTTCAGGACACACAATCCAGCACACACAATCTAGGCAGGGGCGAACCATATATGGTTAATGACGGATCACCACCTGATCACCACTTACTGAATTTCACAAATATATCGATCGAGATTGTCTGTGCAACGATTGTCCTTCATCAGACTGTGAACAGTTTAGGGTTTTCCATTTCAGTCATTATTATTCGATCATTTTAACATTTGTTCACTTTTGGCACTCAAATTATGTAAAGAAAAATAATTGGTTAAAACACTTTTGACTTTATTTACCTATCCACATACACAAAGAAAACATAACAGACTGTCTAATTGTAGGATTAGGTGTAATAAAGTAATTCAGGATCTTTATGTTGTTATACTTAGTTCAAATCGTTTTGTAGTAAAATATAAAAAACAAAGAATAATGTCACATTAAAATAAATTACTATAGTTAATAATCTAAAATTAATATAGTTATTAACTGAGATGATATAGTTATAAACTTTATCTTATGCTAAACTGTAGCAACTGTTAGTTATATATATATTATTACAGTGAAACGGTTATACAGATGAAGTCAGAATTATTAGCCCCCGTTTATTTTTTTCCCTAATTTTCTGTTTAACGGAGGGAAGATTTTTTCAACACATTTCTAAACATAATAGTTATAATAACTCATCTCTAATAACTTATTTCTTTTATCTTTGCCATGATGACAGTAAATAATATTTGACTAGATATTTTTCAAGACACTTCTATACAGCTTAAAGTGACATTTAAAGGCTTAACTAGGTTAATTAGGTTAACTAGGCAGGTTAGGGCAATTAGGCAAGTTATTGTATTACGATGGTTTGTTCTGTAGACAATCGAAAAAAAATAGCTTAAAGGGGAAATAATTTTTGTATAGTTTGTATTACTATATTTGTTGCAACTATTACCACAAAATTACTAGTACTTAATGGTTCAAAAACAATATATTATTGCTATAAATTACTATAGTATTTAATGTAGGAAAACATTAATAAAACAGTGATTAGGAAATTAAGCAAATATAGAGTTATACATTTATTAAATGTAAAAAGATTTGGTAGTCCAAAAGGTGATAATAATAGTTAAACATGACAGTTTGTTCACGTTTGCTGAAAAAATAATGGGTAACACTTTATTTTAATGGTCCATTTGAGTATTAGTAGACTGTCTGCTTAATATCTGTTGACACTGACATTACATGTCAACTTACACTAACCCCAACCCTAACCCCAACCTAACAGTCTACTTATAATCTAATGATAATTAGTTGCAATGTAACTTAAATATAACAAACGGACCGTCAAAATAAAGTGTGACCAAAGATTTTTATTACATATAAAGATGTATTATAGCCTATACATATTAACTTGCTATTGCTTCCTTCATTATAATCAGTCCATTTTAAAAATGAAACCTGTCCAATTTAGATTGTTTATATGTCTCTGAAAATGTTTCAGCAAAGCCAGCAAACAAGTATCTGCTATATTGACTCTGTCAGATAAATAATGACTGATCATCTATGATGACTGATACAAAACTGTCCAGCAACTGTCCTGAAACAACGTGGGATATTATTGGGGTCATTTGGCATTTCTGTGTGGAGTTTGCATGTTCTCCCCATGTTTGCATGGGTGTCATCTAGGTGCTCTGGTTTCATAACATGCAGACATGCAGTATAGGTGATTTGAATAAACTAAATTGGCCTTTGTGCATGAGTGTGTATGGGTGTTTCCCAGTACTGGGTTGCAGCTGGAAGGGCATCCGCTGTGTAAAACATTTGCTGGATAAGTTGGCGGTTCATTCCACTGTCGCAACCCCTAATGAATATAGCCGAAGGAAAATGAATGAATGAAAACATGTTGATGTTACTTAAGGGGAAAATAAACATATTTACATTACATTTACTGTACCTCAGAACGGTTTCTTATTTCAGCTCTATTTTTAGTGTATCCTTCAGGGGTCACAACAGCAGAATGAACCACAAGAAGTGTGCATGTTTGCATATCATTTTTTTATTTACATATTTAAACACAAAAGTTTCACAAGTGCAGTGGTTAAAACAACATTTAAACCTATAGGCTATAAAAAACAGTATAAGTAGGTGTACTGTCCCACCCCTGAATGTTATATATACCTATATTTAGGACAGTCATGTTTATTCTGACCTTTTTACTTATGCCTTTGCAGAAGATCAAAACGGTTTAACCCAGATAGCCTGGGAGGACACACAAGCGCAGAATCTGAAGAAGATGAAATATCGTGAAAACCGAATTATAGTGGATGACCCTGGGTACTACTATGTTTACGCCAAGACCTGTTTTCGATATCATGAGCTTCACAACTTGGAGAGAGAGGACGTCAGCAAAATAGAGTTGGGTCAGTACATTTACCACGAAAACAAGTCACGGCCTGAACCTACTCTCCTTGCAAAAAGCAGTGGGACGCCCAAGTGGAACATTGAAAAGTATAACAAGTACTGCATGGAGCAGGGCAGAGGTATCCGGCTGGAGAAAGACGATAGAATTTACGTCAAAGTATCCAACGCAAGGCTGCTGGACCCGGCAGCCGAAGAGACGTATTTTGGTTCGTTTAAAATAAGTGATTAACTTTGACATTTTTTGCTACTGAAACGTTTGTGCACATTTTTTTCATCCATACAAACTTTTTCAAAGTGACCATGAACCACTGAGCACTTGTTTTGAATCACTGACTTTTGGATTTTGTTCAGTATTGATGACGTGCAGAAGAGCACACTATGACTTCCTAATTATGCCATCGAAGCTCTTAAGTACCAGCACTAGAAGATTTAGAATGGACTCAGGCCTCATTTGTGTGTTTTTAAGGCCGATACTGGCAAACGTATTCTAAAAAAGACTGTCATGAATCACAACGGTGGAGTGTTTTTGGACAGTCCCAGCAAAGTATGCCAAATTGCAGGAGTCTCAAAACTACAGAGGAAAATGTACAAACTAAGTGGCCAAATTTGGTAGGAAATGTAATAGGTTCAATATGAAAGCAATATCGCATTTGCTGAAAAAGAGTGCCCTTAAGATTGGCTCACACTGTGCAAATTTGAATGATCCTTTATGATTGGAGCTTGTACAAACAGTTGATATAATCTCGCACTAATCGACAATCGAGATGATCCAAACACAGACACTTGCATAACTCACATGGAGTTGCATGTCATCAGTCCATCACAAGCTCAATAACCCGTGCTCTTAAATTATAATATAGAGAAAACGTAAACAATCTCCAGTGTTTAATTTAAGTTTGACATTTTCACAAGATGGCTTGAAGTAGGGTTGGGCGATGTCGACGAATTTGGCATCGTAGGATGTCTAATGTAAAACATCGTGATGGACAATGGCATCGTCGTCGTAGGCGGCGGTGAATCAATTATTTATGAACAAATTAATTATTTGTAGCCTACCGTTTCAACTACCTTACCCGCATGGTCTTTGTTTTACCAATAACCAAATCATAAATAAATAAAGATAACTTACACACAAATTACCACCTGTCAATAACTTTTTCCGCAAGACTCTGGCATGAATAGGCAGAGTGATCTGTGTCGTTATTACGGCGTCAACAAACTTGGTTGGTAAAAAAAAGGTGCACAACCAACAGGAACCAACCAACAGTATCTGAGGTTTTCGCTAAATTACTAAGTATAAGCGTGAAAGCGAAAGATTGAAGCAGTGTGCTGACGCTGTGACACGTTACCTGACATGGCATCATCTATCGACCCAACCCTAGCTTGAAGTTGTCATGCTGATTAAATTATCTGTGCTCATATTGGTTCTTGGTTTGACGCTCGTCCTAAGGATCAAATCTTTTGACACTGCCAAAACAATGTTTTCAATCTCAAAACATTTCGTAACTTTCAAGTTGGTGGCTAATTCGTATGAATTTGTACGATCCCATTCTTACATGTTAGTGCGATTTGTTTATCCCTCAATGATGGTTCGGTTTAGTGGTGGCGTTTGGTGTAAAACAAATCACACAATTACGTATGACTGAAATTGTATGAATTAATACAAATTACCCACTAAACTGACCACATTTAAAATAGTTATGTTTCCTCGTGGGATCAGGCTAGCCAAAATTTTGATTATGTCAACCGTTAATTGGCTGTCGGTGAACATGTGAAACCAATAATCATTGACCACAGATTTTTGCATAGCATGATTGGAATCTTTTAGGATTTCAAAAACATGTCTCAGGTCAAAGTCACACAGTGTGAGCTGGGTTTTAGTAGAAAAATTAAAATAAATTATTAGTGCGTCACTAGTTTACAAAATTGTTTCATAGAAAGTTTGACCTACTTGATTGGATCCCAATGTAAAACAAAACAAACCAGTCTGAAATGTTTTTAACAAATGAAAAATCCAGGCAGAATTTTGGATCGTGCCAACTGGATTTGAATGTTCACTGTTTAGATGTTTAGAACTTCCCTTGAAATGCTGAATAAAACTGTGTTAAAATAAAACTGTTGAGCAAAGCATATCCAAACCGTCAACAAAAATCAAGGCAGCTGGACTGTCTTTGACTTTGAAAAGCAATGTGCAGGACCAAACTGAGTTTGGTATGCTCTTTAATTTAAAATTATTTTTTTAAATGCACTAAGCATATTTATTTATTTTCTATGCTGATAGGATGTTTGTTAAATGTTCTGTCTGTTGTACATTGTATATAACTGTATAATTGCCCTTATTCCATCCAATCCAGGAGATGTTTTGGATGCCGGGCATTGACTTTCTGTCGGTTGTACATGCGCTTTTGTCCCAGGCACAGAGCTCCTGTTTAAAGCTTAAATGGATTGGTTTCTCACTAAGAAACTTTGTATTTAAGTATAATTCATTTGACAATTCTGTGTGCAAACACTTGTGGACAGCAGAATACATCATTCTAAACCCAAAGCAAACCTAAAGAGGTTTTGCCAACTTACCAAAACCAAACATTGTTAGCAAATGTTACGTTTTTATTTTGTCTATTTATATTATTCTTTCTAATAAAGATACTTTTCTAAATAAAATGTCAACTTGTTCATAAAAGTACTTCAATTGAGGGTGTGAAGTGCTAAACACTGTTCATATTCACCATGTTTTCCATGCAGAACAATGTTTTCCACCTCCAGAGGCATTCATAGTTTACATATGCGTTGAGTATATTTTCATATCGCCTCGATGAAGAAAAAGTACAGGCAGTTCCCAGCGTTAACTGGCTCCTCTCTGAATGTGACAGCTAAAGTAAATGTTTGGCCTTTCCTTTCTTTGTGGTATTGTCAGGCAAACGGGTGAATTACTCTAGCTGTGGGGTGGGAACATGGTCATCCTTAAAATAATATCTACCCAATAGTGGCAGTTGTTTTAGCCTCTAATTCACTGCAAGATATTCAAAGCATAATTTTGCTTGGACCTCACTGTTGAGAGAACAGACGTAGGAGAACCAAAATAATGTAGTTTCCCTTTGGGTATTCCTCAAGTCTAATGCAAGTGAACAAATTCATTTAAGAGGAACACTCAGTGCTAACTCTAATCTCAGCATAGCCAACCATTTAAAGCACTGCGGTCTTTAAAAGTTCATATAAAACTAGACCTCAGAAATTGTTTTATAAACTAAAGCATGACCTATTAAAAAAAACATGCCTGCATGTAGTGTATGGAGAAATGGTTTAAAACATGTCAAGTTATGAATTTTAAAACTGTTGAAACTTTAAATAAACACAAATTAAATTGTGTATATATACACACACACACACACACACACACACACACACACACACACACACACTCACCGGACACTTTATTAGGTAGACCTTACTAGTACCGGGTTGGACCCACTTTTGGCTTCAGAATTGCCTTAATCCTCATGGCATAGATTTAACAAGGTACTGGAAATGTTCTTCAGAGATTTTGGTCCATATTGACATGATAGCATCACGCATTTGCGTCTATTGGATTGAGATCTGGTGACTGTAGAGGACATTTGAATACAGTGAACTCATTGTCATGTTCAAGAAACCAGTCTGAGATGATTCGTGCTTTATGACATGGCACGTTATTCTGCTGGAAGTAGCTAGATGGGTACTCTGGTCATAAATGGACGGACATGGTCAATAATACTCAGGTAGGCTTTGGCACTGACAACTGGTACTAATGGGCCCAAAGTGTGCCAAGAAAATATCCCCCACACCATTATACTACCACCACCAGTTGATATAAGGCAGGATGGATCTATGCTTTCATGGTGTCGACGGTGGTGAAATTCTGACCCTACCATCCGAATGTCGCCGCAGAAATCGAGAATCATCAGACCAGGCAACGTTTTTCCAATCTTCTATTGTGTAATTTTGGAGTGGCACCTGGTGTGGTCTTCTGCTGCTGTAGCCCATCTGCCTCAAGGTTCAACATGTTGTGCGTTCAGAGATGCTCTTCTGCATACCTCGGTTGTAACGAGTGGTTATTTGAGTTACTGTTGCATTTCTATTAGCTCAAACCAGTCTGCCATTCTCCTCTGGTCTCTGGCATAAAGGCATTTGCTCCTACAGACCTGCTGCTCACTTGATGTAAATTGTTTTTTGGATCATTCTCTGTGAACCCTAGAGATGGTTGTGCGTGAAAATTCCAGCAGATAAGCAGTTTCTGAAATACTAAGACCAGCCCAACTGGCACCAACAACCATGCCACATTCAAAGTGACTTAAATCACCTTTTTTTCTACATTCTGATGCTTGGTTTGAACTGCAGCAGATTGTCTTGACCATGTCAACATGCCAAAATGCATTGGGTTGCGCAATTTGGGTTAACGAGCACTAATAAAGTGGCCAGTAAGTGTGTGTGTGTGTGTGTGTGTGTGTGT
>CAIGQZ010032451.1:5740059-5750661 GCA_903798205.1 Danio tinwini | reverse complement strand
TATTAGACCCCCTTTGAATTTTTTCTTTCTATTTTCATATTTCCTAAATTATGTTTTAACAGAGCAAGGACATTTTGACAGTATGTCTGATAATATTTTTTGTTTTAGAGAAAGTCTGTGTTATTTCGGCTAAAATAAAAGCAGTTTTTAATTTTTAAAAAACATTTTAAGGTCAAAATTATTAAACCCCCCCCCCCTTTTTTTTACTACATACCCGGTTTCATTTTGAATGCCAACACAAGAAACTTTTCAAAGTTTCATTTTTTAGAGCAATTACATTTCTCAATACTTGGCATGCACGGGGCACCATAAAAATGTCAGGAAGCTTGCCAGCAGTGCACACACACTGCCTTTATGTCCCCTATATAACATAGCCTAGACTCTGATTCACTGGACCTGACTTTTGTTTAGTTTTGTCCTTTCTTTTTTTTCCTTTGCAGACTTTATTGTTTGCATGTGTAAAAATAAAGATTTCTGGTTACTAGTTTTCAATGCCAAACACATAGCGTTGCAGCTTAACTGATTGTTTAAAGTTTTTGTTTCAATACTGTCTATCCAGTATCTACCCATATGTGCGAGTGTCGCTCCATTTACTGCTCAGTCTATACGGCACATACTTCACCATTTCTGTGGTCATCAGATGTTAGCTACCTGGTGTGAAAATGGTAATGGTCTTGATGTAGAACCAAATCTTTTGTGACCAAATTGTGCTTTTGTAAGCATATATCATGGGCATTGATGCATTATTAGATTAGCTAACTGCGAGTGCCTTTTAATGGGTTTCTGTGGTGAGAGGGAATAGCTTGAAGGTTAGATTTATGGAGCAGCTGGGAGCTTTGTTATTCACATTAAAGTTGCTTAGCAATTTGCACGCTCACGCATTCTTCCTTCGCTGACTAAGCTTGGCCGGTTGTTTTTACTGGGCGGCATGATCTACACGGCTCTCTGGCTGACTGTTAACATCTTCAACATGCTAACAAGACACAGCTATGCTGATATTACACTCCTTTGGTGAACTAAGATATGTGATAGTTGCTTTTTTGACATCATATTATCAAAAGTACTAAATACAATGCAACCTACTACAGAAATATATAACAATAATATATGTAAACACATGGAAAATATACTTCTCAAATACACAAACATACACACAAAGCTGCTTATATTTCCACATAGTTCAGGACCTTGGACAGCACAATTCCAATCAATGTCCAACTTTATCAGACGAGACAGTGGTTACTTCAGATGACCCAGATCACAGGGGGAAGCTTTGACCAAAGCAAAACCTGTAAGAACAAGAATCATCCAGAAGTAGTAACAGATTTTTCTTCCATAAAAAGTTCATTCAAAACAAATTATAAGAATATAAGCGAGGCTTCAGTTGTTGATTGGATGCTGAGATGTGGGTGCTTCTTAATGTGATTGAGGGATTGGAGATGATATGTGTACAGCATCAGAGAACAAGGCTGTGATTTCATTAGGAGATTGAGTTATAATTTATATTTTGGTTAAACACTACAAAGTCAAAACATGAAAAAAATCAATCAATCAATCAATCAATCAATCAATCAATCACAGGGTATGCTGACTTTAAAAATCCAACCCAGGCTCATTGGAAATATGTGCCAAGGGATAGATTTCTAAGAACCGAGAAATATGTAGCCTGGACTACATTTGATTTAGGGTACATTTAATTTATTTGACAAATTTTAGCGCAGTGTACACTTTTGACAATCTCAAATATTCTATTGAGGCACATTGTGTCATGCCATTTCTCGTAAATTGTACGTTTGAACGTTTCCGGCAGTGTTAACATCCTTCTGATGCACATCTGTGAGAGAGATCGGTCGGCTTGTCGTTGTGCATAATATATCAGCTTGAAATCGACTGACCCAATCCACCACCTTCCCTAAACCCAACCAATAGTGGTTTAAAATGCAAACTATGTTATAAAGTAACTAATAAAGTACTTAACCTACTGAAGACGCAAACTGTTTCATGACAACTCGACTGATTCACTTAGAAGACCCGGTTACAACAAACGATTTATTCGCAAATAGCTCGTAATCACTACAGACAGTCAGAAACAGAACAATGCTCTGCCAGATACTTACATTTTTGTTATGGATTTTTGTTATTTTGAACTCATCAAAGCAATAAATGTAGATTAAGTGTAAGTAAAACCCTTGTCAACTGCAAGAAACACTACAGTTCATGCTCTCTAGGTAAAACAATTAATTTTACTAAATTAAAAAAAGGATTATTGCTTTTATTGTTGAGGAGATGTAGCCACTACCTACTGTAGAAGCGACTACTGTTTTAAGATTTTTTCTGTTTTGGGAAACGATTTGCAGTTGTTAAGGCCACATTTAAAAAAAAATTTAAATCTATTTTTGCCTTAATATAAATTATTTAGTTAGTACTCTTGGGTTTTGCAATCTTTATCTCAATGGACAGTGAATTTACTTGAATTATTAACTAATAACACAAAACATTTAAAAGTAACAAACACATTACATGCTTTCCTGTATAGCTGTGGGCTCAGAAAGATTTAATTTGATCCTATATATTTTTAAGAAAATTAAGAATGTAGATTATATGGGTGGCTATTAAATGCAGAGCTTCTCTTTTTTTAAAAAAAGGTGAAAAAAAACACCTGCAAGTTCTGAAAGAGATCAAACCTCAACCAGGTAAGGAAAAGTAATGCAAAAGTAACTCAAAAGTAACGTAATGCATTACTTTGCATAAAAAGTAAATAAGTAACACAATTAGTTACTTTTTTTAGTGGAGTAACTCAATATTGTAATGCATTACTTTCAAAAGTAGTTTTCCCCAACACTGTTCATTTTACCTGGTTTTTGAAACCATCCTTCACCACACTCGAACCCTGATCTGATCCGCCTCCCGAAGTCTGATGCCATTCGCGGTGATTTACAGAGGAAGCCAGTCATGCTGGAGAAGCCGTCCATACAGAATTAAGCAGTCATCGGTATCACCCCGTACCATTTGTTTTACACATAAAATACATATTTCTAGGTTCTCAGAAATGTATCACTGGGCACATTTTTCCAATGGGTCTGTGTTGTTAAAATGCCTCTCTAAAGTTTCCCAGTTTTGTTTTGTTACTGTCCAAGACAATCTCATGGTTATTCGTAACTTTTTGATTTAGTGGCAATCTAATTTGTACAATTTCAAGAGTTCACACTTAGCTGATGATCAATAAAGTGTAATTGGCATGCTGTCCCGGGAGAGAGCCCTGAGCTCGTAATACCCTTAAGCCTGGGCCTCCCTCCCCTTAGAAGGGCGAGAGGGGAGTTCGAGCTCAGGAAGGTCTCGAGAACTCCCCTGCTTGTCGCCATGTGAGAAGTGTAAACTAAGGTTGTCTTAGGTAATAATTTGGCTTAGTCGATTGGCTATGGTGTATGTTTTTGGACGGTGGGAGGAATCCGGGGGAAACCCACGCAAACACGGAGAGAACATGCAAACTCTGCACAGAAACGCCAACCAGCCCAATAGGAGGTTGAACCGCCGTGACGCCCTATAGGAAAAATGGTGGAAGTAGGGGTGGAAGTAGGGGTGGAAGGGGGGGGGGGGGGGGGGGGGGGGGTGGACTTCAAGACGAAGATAACTGAAATGAAAGCTCTGGTTATTTTTAGTGTGTCCGTAATCATCTAATAGGGCAGATTAAGGAGCTAATAAACCACACTTAGTACGATTTGCTTATCCCCCAATGATGTCTGCATTTAGAGGAAGGTTTGGGTGCCATCTTTCTTTTACAATTTGTACAGTTTTGTCAGCCACTAAACTGACAAAATGTAAAATAATTACGTTTCCTCGTGAGATTAGGCTGTACTGTCATACAATAAGTTTACATGCATTGTTATAAAAGAAAAACACACATTATTGCAACATCTTAATTTGACACCACTTTCCATCCTAAATAGCAATCAAAGAATTAGTTGTGTGCCAAATCGTAGTATAAGTGAGCATAGTTGCACGTTAAACTGCACGTTGGACGTGAATTCAATTAGAACTACAATCACACTCAAACAGCATATGGTGATCGAGATAGCTCAAATGTGCTGAGAATTAAGAAAATGCATGCAATTTTTCGTACAAAACAGGTAAATACAAGCACATTCTGCAAATAGCGCAGACCACAACAGGAATATGTTGAGGGGAATACTCAAATTGTTTGTCAGTGAAAGTTTAATAGTTGAAATAAATGACCAAACAACCTATTAGTACCTATTATTATTACAACTGTAGTCACCATTGAGAGGCGGCATTGATTACTTATCACAGCTCATCCCCTTTGTCTATGTGAGCTAAGCTGCGACCGCTGAGTGCATGAACATTTCACAGTACATTTTACTGGTTGAATAAATGCATCATATGTGTATTTAAAGTGCACTTGTTTATATTAAAAATGGCATAGCATAGTGCACCTAGTGTGCACCTAGGCCTTGTCTTCCTGTTTAGAGTCAGTGGTGTTAATTCTTCAGATTAATAATTCAATTCAAGTCAGTTTAATTCACCTTTATTTCTATAGCGCTTTTATGACATAGATTGTGTCAAAGCAGCTTAACCATACTGTAGCAACAGTTTAGCCAATATTAGCATACTATCTATGTAAATGATGGCTGGAGGAAATTAAGTAATGATGGTTTGTAGTAAAAAAAAAAAAGCCAGCAAAATAAAAATACCCTGCAGAAAGGAATGACATATGCACACACATGGGAAATTAAAAATACCCAGTTTGTTAGGTCCGCATGAACCAGAAGTTGCAGAGACTTTTATTTGTGTGTTGATGTACTTTCAATTGAAACAGAATGTTGAAAAGGGGCAGGGCATTCTTATTGCACATCTTTCCCTCATAACAAACTAAAGATAAGAGGGGTGTGGTGAAGAATTTTGTCTGTTATCAAACTGACGTCAACAGAGAAAGACCACCACTCCAAATGCAGAAGCAAAATATTTTTTTTATAGTTTATTAACTTGCACATATTATTTATTCACCTGAAAAATAACAATGTACATTTTGATGTCACCCAGACTTTTTGTACTAGCAGTTTACAAACCTCATCTATATAAAAAAACCCCTAAAAAAGCAAAGATGTCATCCAGATATTACTAAAAAAAAAGACTGAGCTGTTCTGACCTCTGTTATCAGATGGAAAAACATAATTTGAGCACCAAACAGGAAGACTTGTGGTTTAGAAAAGGGAATACCCTGCTTACTCATACTGCATGCAGTCATCTTAACCCTTTACTGAGATTACACATCTTCTGGATTTATATATAAGCATATTTGAGTCACTGAGGTCATCAGATTACATATAGACTGAAATATATCTTTAGTCAGCATTTCTCTGGATCTGATATGTGCTTGTTTGATCAGATAACAGGGAGGCTGAAATCAGCCTTTTTGAACACCTGTAACAGCTGGAGTAAAGCTGCGGTCACACTAGAGTTTGTGCAAGCAAAATGCTGTCGTACGGCGTTGCGAAAAGGGGCAGGATTAAACAAGATGATTAGACATTAAAAAAAGCCAGCGATTGCTCCATGTTTTACATTTTTGTTCAAAGAGATCATGTTTTGATCCTGGATTGGTCTCACGCAGTCAATTGATGCGATTTCGCAGGTCACCAAGCTTAAACTTTGCACTTTAGCGAAATGCGAAACTTGACACATGACCATGCATTTCCAGTCTGGCGCATTCGTGTGCATATGAATGGAAGTGTATGGGGAGAAAAGTCCAGTGTGACCGCAGCTTTACTCCTTAACAACCATGCTGATCTTATCATAGAGACTTTCTATAGCATGTGACCCTCTATTTTCATTTACTCTTCATCCCTAAAAAGTTTAAAACTTGGTTTTAAAAGAAGTGAATGGCGAACACCAGAAATATTTCTGATTATATATACATACGTGAATGTTCACAAACTAATTTCGAGGGGAGCATGTGATATGATTGATTGCAGCTGGTGTCTCATCTATAATAATTAGTAAGTCAATCAGATTAATCCAAACTCACTATGAGTAGACTGTCTAAAACTCCCTTATCTTCGTTTCGGAAGAAACCCCCTATCCACTCCATCTCTCCCTTTCCTTCTTTACCAGGGGGAGCTCTCGAGAACTACCTGATCTCGTACGCCCCTTGCATGCTCATTGACCAGGCGGGAGCCCTGGGCTCAATTATCTCTGAGCTCAGGGTTCTCTCCTAAAACAGCATGCCAAACCTGCTATTATTACTAAGCAATATCTAAGTGTGAACTCTTGAAATATATGTAAACATATTCAAGTTTTAGAAACAACAAATAATAACTTGACTTCTAGTTGATCATTTGATATCAGAAGTGGCTTATATGAAAGGCAAAGGCCTTAAGATTACGCTTATTTGTACCAAAATTAAATATGATTATGCTTTTATTTATTTATTTATTTTTATTAGGACAGTAAGCTCTGACTTTGCTTAGACAAAAGTCTTGTGTACAGAAATAATGTACAGTATAGAATATAAAGTCATGGTGCAGTGGAAAAAGAATTAATATTGTGTATGACTCCCATGAGCTTAGAGAGCTGCATCCATACATCTCTGCAATGACTCAAATAACGTATTAATAAATCATCTGGAATGGCAAAGAAAGTGTTATTCCAGGACTCTGACTTCATCAAGATTCTTTGGATTCAACTTCAATGCCTCCTCCTCCATCTTACTCAAGATATGCTCAATAATGTTCATGCTGGTGACTAGGCTGGCCAATCCTGGAGTACCTTGACCTTTTTTGCTTTCAGGAACTTTGATGTGGAGCCTGAAATATGAGGAGCGCTATCCTGCTGAAAAATTTACCCTTTGGTTTGTAATGTAATAGGCAGCACGTAATGGGCAGCACAAATGTCTTGATTCTTCAGGCTGTTGATGTCACCATTCACTCTGCAGATCTCTCGCACACCAAATACTGAATGTAACCCTAAACTTTGGTTTTCCTTCACCAAACTTGATTGATTAATTTCTTTGAGAATCTTGGGTCCATGCGGGTCCCAATAGGTCTTTTGCAGTATTTGTGATAATTGGGATGCAGTTCAACAGGTGATCTGAAAAATCAACCTTCTGCCACTTTTTCCAAATGATAAATTTTGAACAATTTCACAGGAGGACTAATATATTTTGTATATTTCTGTATACTTACAAAAACATGCCTGAAGATACTTACTAGACAAATCTATCGTCTCCCATGTTGAACAAGCATTAATAATTGCTTATGTTTAAACAACCTCATATTCCAAAACACACCTGTGAGCTTATGTGTCCTTCCCTGTGTCCACTATACGTCTATGTGCAAATATTAAGATGATACATGAGTAGCAGACCTCACAGTGTTACATTGTTTATGCCCTTATTTTTCTTTGAGTGTTGGGTACGTTTGCGTAATTTATTTTCCGATTTATCAACTCCTGTCTCTTTTTTTACTAAATGACTCAGGCAGGGTTGAACCAGGACATGAAATATAGACTTAAATCGGTAAAGTCTCCAGACTTCCCAAACCACCGACAACACACCCAGACTGAAGACGAGGTGGAATGTCATTCATATGGTCCTGATTTCTCTCCCCACTACCATCCGAAGAGGACAGGAGGGAATGATGGGACTCTCAGCTACAGAAACATGCCAGCGGCACAAACCCTTTTGGTTACTTGCTTACGTAGAAGTTCACCACAAACTTGGGCTACACAAAAGGTTACTCCATCTTAGGTTTACACCGTCTTCCTCGCCCACTTGGACAGTACACTAATATAGATACAGAGTGGACAACTAGTGCACTGACTGCACACACACATACATTACCAGTATACCATCAATCATTCATGCACACACACAAACACTGGACAGCCACATTGTAAACAATGATTCTGTCAGTTATTCTAAAAATGTTAGGTTTGGTTAAATGGTTGCTGTTTTTTATTCAGAAATATTATTCATCATGACTAAATCAAATTGAGCAAATTAAAATTATTTTTTGTTTTGTTTTTTAGAAGTGTTATCTGAATGCAATCTCATTTGTTGAAATAAATATATTACAGTTGGGATGAGTCACACAGATGAGACTGGGTTCACAAGAACAAGATGCGATTTTTATACTTTAAAGAAATCCTCAGTGAGAAAAAAAAATGTATTTAAAAGTACTCTTTCATTCAACTGGCAAAAAAAATCCCTTAATTTAGGTGAATTTCAAAATCGCTTATTCTTTATTAAATGAAACTTCTATTTGTATCAATTTAATGCAGTAATAAAAATGTAAACACTACAAAATGTGCAGGTAATTGCAAAAAATATGATAAAAATAATAATAATAATGCAGATATATTAGATATAAGACCACAATAACTAACTGTAATCAAAGTAGCGCTCTCTTAAAACTCAAAAAACAGTTTTCAGTTTTACAGTTTTCTTGAAGCATAAAACATGATATTGTGCTACATAAAACAGCCTAAGATGTAAGAAGTATAAACATTGTTATGCAAATCATGAGCAGTAATCCTTAAATAATTAATTTTTGGTAAAATAAAATTCAGTAACAGTAGTAAAGCACTCTCATACATAAAAATAAATCTAGCCTCCCTATAAATGACATATACATATAATCATCTGCATTCAACACACACATTCCTGAACTTGTTCAATTACTTAACCTGGATCTTAGTTTGGTAGGATAGATAGTTTTTTTTTATTATCTCAAAATACTCAATGGGAGTCAATGGTATTTTATCCTACAAGTCATGTTTTTCGACAAGTACCCCTCAGGGGTGTGTTCTTCTCTCCTTTGTGTTTGTGTTTAATACTTTGTCATTATTCATTTTTATGTGATTTGCATTGATTTTGTTGTTGTAATTTCATTTTATTAATTCATTTAAGTAGGTAGTGTTGTCGCCTCAGAGCAAGAAGGTCGCTGGGTCGCAGGTTCGAACCTCGGCTGGGTCAGTTGGCGTTTCTGTGTGGAGTTTGCATGTTCTCCCAGCGTTCGCGTGGGTTTCCTCCGGGTGCTCCGGTTTCCCCCACAGTCCAAAGACATGCAGTACAGGTGAATTGGGTAGGCTAAATTGTACGTAGTGTATGAGTGTTTATGAATGAATGAGTGTGTGTGTAATTTACGATTGTATTGGATTGGATTGAATTGTAATTTTATAGAAAAATGCCAGTTACTAAATGACAGTTTTATTATTATTATTATTATTAATAATAATTTTTATTATTATTATTTGAAATTAGGAATGCATTATCATCATGGTATACAAGTTTAATCAAACACATGCCTACCAAATCTAGTACATTCAGAGGAACAGATGCACAAAATGGGTTTTTAGATTATCTTTAGCTGTTTGAAAAAATAGGGCAACGCAGTGGCGCAGTAGGTAGTGCTGTCGCCTCAGCAAGAAGGTCGCTGGTTCGAGCCTCGGCTTTTGTGGGTTTCCTCCGGGTGCTCCGGTTTCCCCCACAGTCCAAAGACATGTGGTACTGGTGAATTGGGTAAGCTAAATTGTCCGTAATGTATGAGTGTGAATGAGTGTGCATGGATGTTTCCCAGAGATGGATTGCGGCTGGAAGGGCATCTGTTGCGTAAAAATATGCTGGATAAGTTGACGGTTCATTTCGCTGTGGTGACCCCAGATTAATAAAGGGACTAAGCCGACAAGAAAATGAATGAATGAATAATTGCTAGATTAAATGTATTAAGTGGAATAAAAAGGTGAGTGAGTCTGCATACTGATGTGTATATTTAAAATTGTGTTTTAAATTGCATATTAAAAAAGTATGTTTATGTAAACAATCAAAGAAACAGATTATAAGATGCATATGGAAAATATGACGAAATTGATTTTAAATCCAGTAAAATTCTATTAAACAAAGAATTTGATTCAATAATTGTTGTATTATTTATTTTAAAATGATCGTAATGTGTGTTTCGTTTATTTTGTTACAAATAGTTTAATTATTTATTTACATATTTTAATTAAAATTATTGTTTAAATCTTGTATTTTCTTAATTATACGTTTATTTAATTGTATTTTTAGTTTACACTTTCTTTTTTTTTTCTTCTCCGACATCAGTTACGACCTTTTCTTAAATTCAAGTAGGGCACAGTACATTTTATGAGGCTGATATTATCTTCCTAAATGTCAGACCAGCATCTTGAAACCTGTGTATGATAAGATGCTGTATACACCGAGACACACTTTTAAGTTTCACTCTTACAAAAGTAAGACAGTCACAGTAAGACTTGTAGATGAAGTAACATTTAATAAACCACACTTGTAGCACAGGATCAAATATGTACACACTGCTCGAAAAGGAAACAGTACAGTTGTTGCACTCAGGTAAAAAAGAAAATATGTATAAACTAGTACAGGTATGCCAAAACTCTTTAAAGATAAGATTCAGAAATTTGAAGGTCACTGCTCAGTCCTATTTGAATTTATCCAAGAGTAAAATTCAAAAATTTAGTTAAATTAATTTATTTATTTAAGGACACACTCTATTCTAAAGCAAAGTACACACACACACACACACACAGTGTGTGTGTGTGTGTGTGTGTGTG
>CAIGQZ010032451.1:5717366-5739659 GCA_903798205.1 Danio tinwini | reverse complement strand
TTAAGGTTTAAGAAAATTTTGGCTAAAAGCCCTGCAGTGACACTTTCATCAACAGAACAAATAAAAGACACTTTGCTGAGGAGCAAGAAAACTGGTAAAAAATTTAGGTTACTGACTAAAGCATCTTTAATTTATAGTATTCTATGGGAAACATATTTGTCAATTCAAACATGAATGCAAAATGAATAAAGAAGTCAGGGAGATGTGAATGTGAAATGTCATGGATTTGAAGTTGTTTTTTTTTGGCCTCATAAAGCTTCATGGCAGAGAGAAAAGACAACTGACAACAATGTGTCTGTCTACACCAGACGTGACATAACAGAAACTTTTTAATACCACAGATATTCATAAGAGCAGATGTGCACTGCTATGTCAACAGGATGACAGGTTGATAATGTGATTAATACATATTAAACTTCATTAACATTATTAAAGTACCTGTCCTGGTCCTTTTGAGTGTAGTACACTATTCTGCAATTCTGAATGGCTGATATTTAAATGCTTTTGTCATCGCTGGAATCTTGTCATGTCGCATGTAGTTACGACATTGTGTAAAATGTCCTTGTTACTGAAAGTTCTTGTGTTGAAATGGCACTTTTGGGGAATCGCTAGATGACCATTCATTCTGAAGAGTAACAAAAAGAGAAAATGATTGCCTATGAATTGGCAGAGCACTACTCCTAATAGGTGCAGCTGCTTACAATATAAAAACAGCACTTGTAGAGCAAGCCATGCGTTTATTGCTGTAGCCGAACATTCAAGTATCAGCTGTCGACCAAGCTACTATGGTGGGGAGACATGGCATATCCGTTCTCTCATTTAGTGAATGTGGGTTTACATTAGCAACCAGGATATTCCCCATTACATCTTCTCCCCTTTCCAACTCCAATGCCATGTTGGAACGACACATTGTAGCAGTGTATGGAAAGCGCCACAGCAGCTGGACCCAGCTGAGCACAAGCACCACCAATAGTGCAAGCTTCAACATCCCCAGGCCCTTACTTAACAGAATATTTTTTTAAAATCAAATTTAGGGTCTTGTATGAGTCTTTTATCTAGCTAGCTGCAGACTAGAAATTTTAGAATTCGACATTGGGAAAGTACTCAAATGGGGAGACCTGGAGACAATATGAACATATGGACTAGCCCAGGGATGGGCAAACTTGATCCTGGAGGGCTGGTGTCCCTGCAGACTTTTGCTCCAACACTAGTCAAACACACCTGAACACACTAATCAGTGTCTTCAAGATCACTAGAAAGCTGCAGGCAGGTGTGTTTGAGTTGGAGCAAAAGTCTGCAGGGACACCGGCCCTCCAGGATCAAGTTTGCCCATCCCTGGGCTAGCCTTATCAGGGGGAGTGCTCTATATGATAAGATGGTTAGCAAGTAGAGAAGAGAAGGGGGAACTATACTGTGGCTTAGATTCCACAGTGTACGACACGACACCGCAATGAAAAGTCTGGGTCTGCCCCCTCCACAGGTAATCCACCCTACGTAGTCTTGAAAGGGCGTGAACAAAACCTTTGGCACTCAGCTGGTCTTGGGAAAACATCGGAATAGGCCGGCCCGAATTTCTGGCAAGATTTGCTGACCAAAATTGCCTTCAGATCCTTGTCTCTTTAGATAAATGCCAACACGACTTGTAGAGCTTTCTTCATGGACAAAAATCTTAAAGATACTGAGTTGAGTGGCTCAAATGCACCTCACTGCAGACCAACTGGGGCTACAAAGGGATCCCAAGAGAGCATGAGAGAAGGGGGGATGGATTTACCACCTTGCACCTCAAGCCTCTGAGAAACTGAATGATTAGGTTATGCTTTTCCAGCACGCTGCCATTCGCCGTGTCATGGTGAGCAGAGATGGCAGTAACATAAACCTTCAGTGTGGAGGGTGTGGAGGTCCAGAGATCTGGGTATGCTCCTATATCAGCTGGACCCCACATTCTCTTGGGAATATAAGCTGCCATGAGAGCCATTGGATGCACGGAAGAGCTCATTTAGGATGTGAATGGCATGCAGCAATTTCAACCATGTGTGACTCCAGCAGAGCAGATGACGAGTGAGCTGAGACATGCGGGTGGAGTGCATACCACCTATATGTTTGATATACACTTCCACAGCCATGTTGTCCATCTTAACCAGCACGTTTCCATTCTAGCATCAATCAGATATGCCCAGTCCACAAACCTACAGCTGAATGCATGCCCTACCCCAGCCTGTACTGGAAGAATCTGTCAGAGCCACAGCATGTCTGGACACGTTCTAAAGGCACCCTGGCCTGTGGAAAGCAAGGTCTGTCCAGGGACTGAAGGTGCGACGACACATTGGTATGAGGACCACTCGGTGCATCACCAAGCTCAATGCCCATCTGGGGAACTGATTGTGAAGCCAGAGCTGAAGTGGTCTCATATGACTAACCTGAGCGATATAACAGTGACTGCAGATGTCATATGCCCCAAGAGCCTTTGAAAAAACTTCAGTGGGACCACTGTCAGCAGCACTCTGGTGCACTCTTTGGGAAGGTGTGCCATATGGAGATCCAAGTCCAGCTCCATCCCAAGATAAGAGAAGCTCTGCACGGGGGAAATCTTGCTCTTCCTGGTTGACCCAAATCTCCAACAGGTTGAGGTGCCAAGAGTCAAAGAGGAGCTAGGCCACCTTCCACAAGCTTCATGAAAACCTGCAAAGACAGGGACAGCCAAAGGGCAGGTCCTCAAATGCACACTGGAAAAATGATTTGTGGAGAGAGAGAATCGAGACACAGAAGTGAGCATCCTTCTGGTGTATAGCTGCAACCAATCTTAGGGACAGTCACATAGACTAGTATGACCATCCAGATGACACCCTGGCTTGTGTGGGTACCATGGGGCAGGGTGGAAGCAGCATAGCCCACAGCAGTGCGGGCTCTGGCCGTGAGAGACACAGATAACCCACACACCTTGGATGAGGGTCTTGGCTTATCCCTTCCTGTGACGGTGCCTACAATCTAAGGAAAAGGCAGGGCAAGTTTTATTATATAGCACATTTCATACACAGTGGCAATTCAAAGTGCTTTACATAAACACGAATAAAAAAGACAGGTATAAAAAAATAAAAAAAATAGATAAAAACAGATAAAAATGTGTTAAAACAGGCTATAAAAGAATAAAAAAGAAAAGAAAGTGTTCTGTCGGACGTAGCACAGTGCTCATTTAGTAAAGGCACAGCTAAACAGATGTGTTTTCAGTCTTGATTTGAATGTGCCTTATGTTGGAGCACATCTGATCTTTTCTGGAAGCTGATTCCAGCAGTGGGGGGCGTAGTAGCTGAAAGACGATTCACCCTGCTTTGACTAGACTCTTGGAATTTCTAGTTTGTATGATTCTAAGGATCTAAGTGATCTGTTAGGTTTGTTTTCAGTGAGCATATCTGTAATGTATTAAGGTTCTAGGTCTTGTGGGTCTGGTGACTGGACTGGGATGATGACATCCCCAAACTCGCAGCCAAAGCAGCCTGGGAAGCAGAGCCGTCATGTCCGACTCCTGATCCCACTTTAATTGTGATCATGCTTTGCACCCCGGAAGGTGGTAGCAGGGCCAGTCTGTCATCTGAACATGGGAGGAACAGCATCTTGAAATACATGTGTTGCCTGACCATGTTGCTCTCTTAGGAAAATCTGCTCTTTTTTCGGACTGCTCTTTTAGAAGTATCCAGTGAAATACCCAGGGATGGTAGAATCACTTAGCTTGACCGCTGTTGTCTGCACAATCACCCTCACTGGATAAACGAAGATACACAATCTCTCTGGATTCAGCTCAGCAGATGTTGTCTCTTCCATCGCATAAGGCTTCACTCGAAAAAACTGGTTTTATACTTAGCCGATTGTAATCATGTGCACCTGTTAGGATCTGTGCTCTCCCAATTCATAAGCATTCATTGGCCCATTTTCTTACTCTTCAGAAATACTGGTCATCTAGAAATTCTCCCTAAGTGTCGTTCCCAATCTGAAAGGCAACTGAAAATTTGCAATCGCAGATATCTTTTATCATGACGTGTCCAAACTTCACGCGATGCAATACAATTTCACTGACAAGGAATATGACTGTTTGCACCAAATGCAACACGACATGCCAGAAATACATTTAAAAAAGACATTTACACACCAGCCATTCATTTAAAACACCATCCACTACACTCTCAAAGAAATTGTAAGGGTAATAATAGCTTGAATAAATTTTATATCTGTTTAACATTATTAAAAGAACTATGTGACTGATGTTGTTGGTTTGCTCTGAGTCACTTTTATTTTTTTAAACCATACTAGTTTACTAGTTATTTTATTTTTAAGATCTGATGTAAATCTGCTGCAGCATTCAGTATGGCATCAAATGTCACATAAAATGGTGTTCATTTAAGACTAAACATAGCACATAATTAATACCTGAGGTGATCGTTGTCATTGTAGTTCACATGAAAGTTCTCTCATGACATTTCTAAAACAGAAATTTTGTGCATTGCCATTGCAGATGGTTAGGAAAAAACTCCTATTAACATGGAAAACCCAGCTTTTATTGTGTGTTGCAACATAGTGTCGTGTGCAGTTAGGACACAGTGTCACATGTAGTTAGGACACTGTGTAAGAAACATGTAACTTGTAAAATCACCAGTGTAAGATCCTGAAAGAGAAAATAAAACATTTCCAAAAAGCAATACTATGGGAGGGGAAACCTGATGATGCCACAATGGAATGCAACCATTCGATACAGAATAAGTAGGCCTACTTATGTAGCTTTTTTCTTAGAGAGTTGCTCTTCTCAGCATTCAAATGCTCAGAGAACAGCAGAGTGATGAGTGAAAACTGTCATCCATCTCAGAAAACATATTTTTTAGTCTTTAAGTGGCAGATTAGTTCAATATGTCCTAAACAATAAAATAACTCTTTGCTCCAGTAAAGGAAAACTATACTTACCCTCTTACCCTTCAAGGGTTTACAGTAGTTGTGTCCCATAACCGTATGTTAGAGCCAGCTTTTATATCTGAATCTTGATGTTTAAATTTTCATAGTGTGGAATGATCTGAGGAGAATCAATCCAAAAATTATATTCATATATACAATGCTAAAGTCACAGTAAATCAGAATGCGTTTGTTTATAGATACTTGGCTGTAAAATAAAATATTCATTTTGGTAAACTGTTCCTGAACAGGGAAAAAACTACTTCCCCTAACATTTTCCCTCATCATAGTGGTTAAACTCGCAAATGATGAGCATTCAGCTGGACCACATATAAATATTTCCTTTTTAAAAAACACAGACATGTTTGTGTATAAGTGAGAGAAATCCGATATTCAGAAAATTCTGGAAAAATATGTCAGAAGAGTCCTTGGTCAAATCTTTTAATGAACTCAGGTTTATCATGGTATTAAAACAATCTTGCACCAGATCAGTTTGCCTGCAGACATTGCAAAAGGAGAATCCAAGTCTCTGAGAGGAAGTTGGGAATATGTCTCTGTGGTTAGCTGGAGTAATATTGATTTGGGATCATTATAATGCATGCAACAAAGCAGCGAACAGAAGCATCTGTTTGTCATTACTCAGACTGGATAATGAACTCCATGACAGAAGCCGTACTCATGCAAGATCCAAACATGCAAACACTCGGGCTGCCCACTCACTCAATTTGCACAATGTGCTGTGTTGTAACACTTCATGGCAATGTGAATGTAAATGTACTTCTCTATGAAAATGGAACTTATGAGTTCAAGCAGGAAGGATTGAAAATTAGGTTTGGGTTTGATGGTAATGAAGTCGTGATGTAATGGGAAGATTATTGTTTTGGAGAAATTATGACTTGTTTTGAGTTTTTCGGTCAAGCTAAACCACAAGACGCAATATTTCATTCATGTTGCATGAGGGTCATCCTGATAGCCGATCGGTTTCCCCTCAATGTTTTGTCTTCATTTCGCTGGTCTGACATAATAATATTAGTGTTGAGTTGATAATTTAATAGAGAAACCATCCTGTGTCTGCAACTCCAACTCAGATTTTACATTTTGAAAAGATAATAGTGTACAGCCAGATGGTCATTACTGAATAAAAAAACGTGACAGGGTGAAGAGAAGGTCTTGTATCAAGGCTATTTGCAAAACAAAGAGATATGAAATACCGATACTGTTTTGTGAAAGAGAATACAAAGTTATGAGACACATGAAACTCAAACTATATAAACATTTTACCAGAGAATGTGATTGGGCAATAATAGGCTTGAGAGTTATAGTAGTTAATCTATAAATGTACTACTCTGACAATGTTACAATGCTACAAGTAATATATATTTTAATATTTTACAAATAACCGAAATAAGCTTGACTAATTTTAATGTTTTAAATAAATTAGTTTATATTTTAAAACAACAATGCAATACAATTATAATTTTAAAGACTTCAAGAACAATAGTGAAATGTAAGTCGTTTAAAGTAATAGTAGGGAACTTGAAGTATCAATCCAAGCCTGAACATCATTGTGTTATTTACATGAATTATCTGACCCTCATTTAAAATGTACTAGCACAAGATGAACACCACCCATAACATGTCTCATAGTCCAGATTTTCTCCTAGCTTAAGTTAATGGAGGTCACCATAAAATCCATCTTGCCTGTGGGTTGGTTGCTATTACAGTATATGCTTTTAACCTAATTATTACATGGATCTTTGGAACAATTGATTGGTCATTAAAGACATTTTAAGGTATACTATTACCCAATAACTACCAATTAATCAAATAACATTGGCTCATCCAGATATTATGAATCATTTTGACAGTAAGAATATGTTCATGTATATTTCCATCCACCCATCTACTTTCTTTCACTTATCTAGGGCTGGGTTGTGGGGTCAACAGTCTCAGGAGAGAACCCCAGACTTCCCTCTTCCCAGACACTTCCTCCAGTTCATTCATTCAGGCATTTAGGAGGCATCCTAAACTGGTGCTCAGGCCACCTCAACTGGCTTCTCTTGATGCAAAGAAGCAATGCTCTACTCCAACATTCTCCCAAGTGACAGATTCTTATTTCAGTCATGAATCAAAGCCAATGGTGCTGCTGAACAAATACATCGGCCAATCTCACATTCCACCTTTCCCTCACTTGTGAACAAGATACTTGGTTACTCCACCTGGGTCAAGGACTCTCCTCCAACCTTGAGATGGCAAGCCACCTTTTTCAGGTTGAACACTATGGTCTTAGTTTGGTGGTGTTGATTTTCATCCCTGCCATGTCAGATGTGGCAGCAAACAATCTTAATGCCTGTCCCTGTAATCTGAAACTCCTGTCCCTTGAGTACTCTAGAGAGGGTATAGAGCTGATCCAGTCTTCGGACTCAAGACCTTTGTGATCCATAATGGGCCAATGAACCTAGGTGCCAGCTTATGAGAGGTTACCCAGAGAGGCAGGTCCTTGGTAGATAGCCAAACCTTTTGACCCTGGGGCAATCTCCTCCCGGCATGTCAGACAAGAGAAGGAACAAGAAGGAAAATTCGAAGCTCTGAAGAAGAGTGCCCAGCGGCCCTGGCAAGAATTGTCTTTTGGCTGAATGAATGTATTATAAATTTTTGTGATCCATTCAGACCAACCAGTGGCACCACTCACCCAGAGCCAGAATGACGGCCAGCAGCTCTGTAACCTATGTCGTAGTTTCGTTCAACTGTGCTCAGGTGGTGAGAAAAGAAGGCATAATGATGCTTATTCCCATCCCTTGCTGAATGCTGAGACAGGACCACACCTACCCCGACCTATGAGGTATCCAATTCAACAATAAACTGTTGTTTAAGATCTGTAAGAGAGAGGAAAGGAGCAGTGATGAAACAAGACTTGAGAGCATTAAAGGCTTCCTGTGCCTGACTATGCCATATAAACGGTACCTTAGGAGAGGTGAGAGCCATTAAGGGTACAGCGACCGAGCTACAGTTCTAGATAAATGGCCTATCTTGTATTGAAAGCGATCTTCTACTCATTGTATCGTCCCTCACCTATAAGAACTTGCAGAGATTATAATACTCCAATGAGACTCTAAGACAACACTTTTCCTGACCAATCAATGTAAGGGATGTGTTTAGTCAAACGCAGAAGTCAAAAAGATAAAATTTTATTAACCTATAGTGATTGCCAGAGACTATTAAACCTATAAAATGGGTAGAATGTGATGGCAAAACCATTCAGGGAACGGACAGTAATGGGAGAGGAAAGAGGAATGGCAGGAATGCCCCAGGGTTTGGCTGTGATGCTGTCCAAAAACATTCCCTCAGATCCTGATTCATTCAGGGTGTATCAAGAATAGGCCACACCTTTGAGCTGGACTGAGGCTGGGGCTGAGGTGCGATGTGTGGGGTGCCAAAACAAGGGAAGGTGCCCACTAGAATCCCCCTGTCTACTGATGGGCTGAGGCTTTTAAAGGAGACTGAAATGCCAGGTATCTCACAGTATAGACAAAGACCACAAGCCAGGTGGAGCTGCTTCTCCTGGGTGGTAAGTCGAAGACACTGCAGCTGCAGCAGCTCTGGGATGGTGGAAGGTGATGAAGTGTGATAGGAACTCGAGGCACCCTCCTCAACCATCCATGGAGAACAAGGGACTTGCCTATGATGTCAATGAAGAAGTCGTCTTCACACTGAGGGCCAGTTCCACCAGGGAGTAGAAGTCACGAGGTAAATTGTGAGTGGCGATCTTGTCCTGGATTTCGACATCCAGACCATCTCAGAATCTTGTTCAGAGAGCTGCTTCATTCCAGGCACAGGGAGTTGCCAGAGTCCTGAACTAAACTGAGTAACGGAGTGACCCTTCTGACTCAGCTAAGCCAGTTCAGAGGCCGCTTCATCTCCCTGGGCTAACTAGCAAAAAGCTTGATCATCTTGACCCGGAAGTTCTCAAAAGTAGCACAGAAAGGGGCACGTGTATCCCACACTGCTGTAGCTTAGTCGTGGGCCCTGCCTTTCAAAAAGGTGATTACAAATCCCACTCTGGATCCCTCTGTAATATACCAATGAGGCGGGAGAGCAAACACAAAGAAACAAGGAAAGCCAGACAAGAGCTGGAATCCCCTTTATAGAATGGCGGGCTACTAGCGTGAGGTTCAGATTCAGGGTGAGAAGGAATAGTTGTCTGCCTGCCAGTTCTGGCATTTTAAGGAAGCTGTTGGACCTGAGCATTAAGTTCAATAACCTGAGCCCTCAACATTTTAACCTCTTGTAAGGCAGCCATATATTGGGTAGCATAAGGGCCTAGGAGAATAACCTGCTGTTTCTTATTTGATCTGTACCTGCGGAATCCATTTCTGGCCAGTTCGTTCTGTCAGGGTAAAAAAAAAAATTAAATTCACAGATTCAATTTTGCAGGCCTTTATTTCTATTTGACTTTATTTCTTTGTAAAGGCAAGAAAAAAACTCCTTAAAAAGGATCATGTTCAAAATGGCTCCAAAAGGTTGGTCCAGTAGGGTAGCAACAGAGGAAACTAGACTAACTGTTCTGTGCACAACCATCAGGTGGTGGGAATGAGCAGTGCAATGCGCTCAAGCTTCTTGTGTGAATCAACACAAAGAAGAAGTGCTGTTGGGCAAGCCGCCACAGATGAATGGGCTGCTGGCGGGGCAGAGGCTGACTGACCAGACCTCGCATTAGCTGCCACATTAGAGTGTCAGTGGAATGTGGCGACTTAATGGGATATACTCCTGTACGGACTAACAGATTACATCAAAGATGAGATTGCTCTGGGATTACCCAAAACTTTATATTTAGTATCTTGACCTGAATAGCTTTTCTATCTCCACCTCATCTCTGACTGTGCTGTAAATGTATTGTCAGGTACATCTCTGCTTAAGGGCAAACTATGTTTGCTCTCTGCCCCAAAGAGGGAGGTCATGGATAAATATATTTCAGATTTTCTAGTGGCCAAGATCATCCACCCCTCTACATCATCTGCAGTGCCTTTATCTAAAAGTCTTTTTATTGCAAGTGGCATTTTGAATACAGCAATAATCAATTTGGGCTGTCCAATGCTTCCTGGTCTTTCAAGCATTTTGGGGGGTTTGTTGGGGTGTGGCGTTCCCACACTTGTGAGAGCTGGAAAACAGGGTGAGAGGAAAGGAGATGGAAAAAAAAGAGGAGAGACAGAAGTGTCAGAGAAAGGAAAGAGAGGAAATAAATTGGGGTTCGGTTTTCCAGACACATTGCCACTCTCCTCACTAGGCTATTAGAGAATGGTCTTTATATCAAGGTAGAGAAAAGAATGTTTCATGCAGAGTCTGTATCTTTTTCAGGCACATTGTGTCAGTTGAGGGGATGTGCATATGACCAACCCCAGAATCCTGGAAGGTCAGTGTTTAGCTCACAATTTCAACCTTCATCAAAACCTTGTTCAGGTGGTCTAGCACAGCACAAGCTACGTTACCAAACTGAAAGGCTGTTTTGTTTCAGCTCCCATTCTTATTGCTCCTGATCCCTGACTTATTTTTATTTGTTTTTTAAGTTAATTTCCAGTGATCTAAATCTGGCACACACATCAAAATTGAGTACATTACGTATGATAGAGACACTCTTGTTTCTTTTGGTATAAAATGTAAATACAATTTGATGATTTTATTTTCAAATTAGAGTTGGCAGAGTGAGATCCTAAGGGAGAATAAAGGACATGACAGAAAGCAGCCCTGGGGTAAACGAGCCGGCATCAGGAACAGGCTGAGAGCCTGTGCACACCACACATCTCTGCCTAGCATTCTACTCACCAACGTCCAGTCACTGCAAAACAAGTTTGATGACCTTAGAGACTGCAGTCTCCTCTGCTGAGACATTGCTGAACACAATGGAGCAGGACTACGCCAGACAGCCAGACAAGTTCTTCTCGGTCCACTGCATGGACAGGACACAGAACTCGGGGAAGTCAAAGGGAGGTGGTGTGTGTTTGATGGTGAACAGCAGCTAGTGCAACAGCGTGAGCAATGTTCCTCTCATGAGTGTGTCTCCTCATCACCCAATCACCAATGAGGCTCTCACACAGCACCAAACACAGAATCAGGATGCTGTGCTTATTGTAGTGGTGTACTTTAATAGCACCAACCTCAAACGCACAGCAACCAACTTTTACCAACACATCACCTGCCCCACCAGGGGTGAAGAACACTGGATAATTGTTACACCACACTTAAGAATGGCTACAAGGCACAATCTTGCTCACCGTTCTGACCAAGCTGCCATCTTCCTCATGCCAAAATATAAACAAAATTTAAAGCAAGTAGTTCCTGTTTAAAGCGAGGTCGCAGGCTTGATGGGTCAGTCAGTGGCCGCCTTACAGGAAGCACTTGATGACGCAGACTAAAACATGTTGCAGTATCAATGACATTAGTGAGGTTACGGAGGATGTGGGATTCATAGGGAAACTATTCAATTGAATTCACCTTTATTTCTATAGAGCTTTTACAATGTAGATTGTGTCAAAGCAGCTTTATGGAAGTCTATAGTAAATTGAAACAGTGTCAGTGCAGTTTTCAGTGTTTAAGTTCAGTTCAGTTTAGCTCAGTTCAGTGTGGGTTAATAATCACTACTGAGAGTACAGACACTGAAGAGCAATTCCATTGATGTGCAGCTCTACAGATCCCGAACCATGCAAGCCAGTGGCGACAGCAGCGAGGAAAAAAATTCACCAGTTGGTGAAAGTAAAGAATTTAAAAAACCTCGAGAGAAACCAGGCTCAGTTGGGCACGACCATTTCTCCTATGGCCAAACGTCTTGTGCAGAGCTGCAGTCTAGGCACCAGAGACTGGAGAATGCTGGACATCAGCGAAGACTTGTCTGTTCCTGGAGCATCGCAGAAATCAGTGTCATGCTCTCCACTCCACCCTGACCACCACAGCAGCTGCTCAGGATACTGCCTGGTTCAGGATTATGAAAATCTTGGGATCATCTCATAGCTGGTCTTGGATCACATCAGTGGCGCTGCATAGTCTGAGGGCCTCAGGATGAGTATCCCCAGATGAAAAATAGAGAATAGAGAGAATAATTAGCGTAGCTGCTGTTCATAGTGTATATAAACGAGATGCAAAAACCTGCGTGGGGCACACTCATGTATCATACCACTAAGTGATGTACTGAGTGTATGCTTTGCTAAAAAGATGTGTGTCTGAGCCTCGGACATTATCAGGAAGGCTATTCCAGAGTTTAGGGGCTATAAATGAGAAGGACCACTTTTTCTTGACTTTGCTATGCTAGGTACTACCAGAAGCCCTGAGTTTTGAGATCTTAAAGAGCGGGTTGGATTGTAGCGAGACATAAGGTTGGTTAGACAAACAGGAGCTAGATAATTTAAAGCTTTATAGGTAAGAAGCAATATTTTATAATCAATAGGAAACTTAACAGGCAGCCAGTGTAAGGAGGATAAAATTGGGGTAATATGATCATATTTTCTAGACCTGGTAAGGACTCTGGCAGCTGCATTTTGTACTAGCTGAAGTTTGTTAATAGAGAATGCTGGGCAACCAGTGAACAGAACATTACAGTAATCCAGCCTAGAAGTCATAAAAGCAGGGACTAGCTTTTCTGCATCTGATATGGATAGCATACTTTGTAACTTAGCAATATTTCTCAGATCAAAAAAGGCAGTTTTTGAGACATGGGATATATGATTTTCAAAAGTTAAATTGTGCCTAATATGACACCTATATATTTTATAGTAGAGCTAATGCTAACTTTGTATCCCTCTAATTGCAGGTTGAGTTGTGAGAACTGCTTTGTACAGGATTTACGCCCAATAAGTAATAATTTGTTTTGTCTGAGTTTAAGAGAAGAAAATTGTTGGTCATCCAGTCTTTAACATCTTTAATACACTCAGTTAGCTTAGACAGTTCAGACATCTCATCAAGTTTAGTTAAAATATATAATTGAGTATCATCTGCATAGCAGTGAAAGCTGATCCCATACCTTCTAATAATGTCTCCCAGGGGTAGCATGTATATTGTAAACAGCAAAGGGCCTAAAACTGATCCTTGAGGCACCCCATACTTTACTGGCCCGACTTGGGAAAGCTGTCCATAATTATTCATAAACTGGTAACAGTCAGCTAAATATGACTTAAACCATTGAAGAGCCTGTCCCTGGACACCTGTAGAATTTAAGCGGTCTATGAGAATGTTGTGGTCGATAATGTCAAATGTGGCACTAAGATCGAGTAAAACTAATAGTGAGATGCACCCTTGGTCAGCAGCTAGGAGTAAATTGTTGGTTATTTTAACTAATGCATGCATAAAAGATGGCATCCATACTGCTGGTTACTACATCAAGGTAATTTCACCTTCTTGCTGTGAGGCAACAGTGCTAAGCACTGAGCCATGGTGCCACAGAACGTTTTAAAGTAGATTTGTTTGTGTTAAGTGTTGTATAAAATGTATTAAGGGTTTGTTCACCCTAAGTATAAGAGACAAATACTTCGATGTGGAGGTATTTTATGATAAAAAATGTAAATTGCGAATCTACTCAACAGAGCACGCAGCGAGGCTACCGTAACATCAACAGTGACGTCACTCAAGCATAAACTAACAGATGATACTGTAGAAAAAACTATTTGAACATTTTCCCAACCAGAAGCCGTGGCTGGATAAAATCGTTTGTGACACTTTAGATCCCACACTGCCACCTATAATGCAGGAATTCCGTTAAATGACATGATCCCATACAAAGTCATGTCGTACAATGTCCGAAAAATTGGTGAAGGAGGCAAAGCAGCACTACAGGCGGAACTAGAGTCACTGTTTCATCAGGGTGACTCTAGGAGCCTGTGGCAGGGACTATAAACAACAACAGACTATATATAAAAGCACTAACATCTGGTATAACACGAGTAGACATGTCTCTGGCAGACAAGCTGAACACCTTTTATGTTCACTTCGAGACTGCAGCTGATGTTGCTAGCATTGCTAATGCCAGCAGCACCATAAGCTGCAGACAGGAAATGCCATCACTGGAACCACTTTCATCATCTTCGAGCATGACGTGAGGACAGCCTTCAGGAGAGTGAACACCAGGAAAGCTGTAGGACCAGACAGCATCTCTGCTCAAGTCTTCAGAACCTACACAGACCAGCTAGCACTTGTGTTCACAGATTTCAACCTCTTCTTATCACAGCTGGTAATCCCTACATGTTTTAAACAATCTATCAATGTTCCAGTCTCAAAGAAACCCCATCCTGCTTCCCCCAATGACTGTCACTCTGTAGCCCTGACTTCAATAGTGATGAATTGCTTTGAGCAGCTGGACAGAGACTTCATCATCACTTCTCTTCCTAACACACTCAATCAATTACAGTTTACTTTTTATCCAAAGTGTTCAACAAATGATGCCATCTCACATCTCCTTCACACATCCCTCGATCACATGTACAACAGGAAAATAAATTATATTAAAATGCTCTTTGTTGACTACAGTTTAGCATTTAACACAATATTTCCTTCCACAGTCAACACCAACCTGGAACAGCTGGGACTCAGCCACCCTCTATGTGAGTGGATCTCCAATTTTGTGACTGGCAGACCACATGTGTTAAAGATGGGTGGACATGTCTCAGCCTCCCTCACCCTGAGCACTAGAGCCCTTCAGGGGTGTGTTCTGAACCCCCTGTTGTACTCTCTGTACACATACGTCTGTGTGGCCACTACCAGCTCAACCACCATCATCACGTTTGCTGATGACACCGTGGTGGGTCTAATGTCTGAAAACAACAAGACGGCCATCTGGAGAAGATTGGGAATCTGAATGTTTTTTTAAAAAAAAAAAAACTATCTCCTCCTAAACATCAGCAAGACTAAGGAGCTAATAGCGGACTTCAGTAGGAGAGACTCAGGAGAGAATCTACCAGACCCCCATCATCAATATGAACGCAGTGAAGAGAGTGGACAGCTTTTGTTACCTTGGTGTTCACATCACGCAGGACCTGTCATGGTCCTGTAACATTAAAACTGTGGTGAAAAAGGCTCGACAGCGTCTCTGCTTCTCAGTGTGCTTAGCACCTTTACTACTGCAATATAGAGTGCATCCTGATGGGAAATATCACAACCTGGTTTGGAAACAGCACCATGTTGGACAGAAGAGCCCTACAGAGGGTGGTGCAGTCAGTTGAGTATGCCATTTACACCAAGCTCTCTGACCTGCACTCAATCTAAAACAAACAGTGCCAAACCAAAGCCAGAAAGATTGTGAAGGGCATATAGGCCCACTCTTGGACATTTATGCACATTGCACACACCCTGGGCATATATTGTGTAGTTCTAGTGTACTCTATGTAGATGAGTGGGCTTGAAAAACCACCTATCACCACAATCACCAGCGATCTAGCCTGTGCAGATTGCTGGAGAACCCCCACTATATAAAATACAACTGCCAGAAGTCTTTGCACTCACACGAATTCCTGATTCTTCCTGATTCTTACACACATTTTATTCTGTAAAAGGGCATTTTAAAGCATTTCCTTGTCCTGCCAACCATGTTTTTTGAACTGGTGAACTGATGTTTTTTTTGGAACAAAGGTCCAATCTAGTCACTCCATTTAGTTGTATTTATTAACAGTCAACACGATTTTGCTTAGAAGGAAAGGTGTGTATGTCTGTGTGTGTGGTTTTTGCAAGGAAAAAACAGAAATATAATGTTTCAGTAACCAGCTAGAAAATGACAGAAATACAATGCTTCAGTTCACCAACAAACAAAGTTCATAACTAAACAGAAAATATAGCAAACATGAAACATATGTTTCACTTAAGTCAACTTAAATCATACAAAAGTCACTTAAATGGTCAGATACGCACACTCAGGAAAACATTAAAATAAACCAGATACAGTCCTCTACACAGCTCAGCAGTGTGTAGTCAGAAAAAGCAAACTGTGGGCATAGGTGTGGTTAATAAAGCCTCTAAGGCAGTCCTGATTAGGCTGAGATTGAGTGGGCGGAGATTGGAGTGAACAATGAACTACTTTGAGGTTGCAGCTTAGGGACACAAAACTTCTCAACAACCAAGCCACCCCCCAAATTTGTAATGCAAATTCAACAGTTTACGGGGGATCAGGTAAGGCCGGGACAGGAACCAGGTGGGCAATGGACCTTGTGTAGATCCTGTCCTTTACCTGGATATCAGCAATCCTATAACGGCCATCCTTGTTGGAATGGAGGAAGATGACCTTTCCCACTGGCCACTGAGATCGGGGAATTTGGGGGATCAAGAATCAGAACAACAGTGTTAGGTTGTAAGTTAGGATTGTCTGTGCGCCACTTCTGTCTGGACTGATAAGAAGGGAGGTCATTCTTAAGGAAATGGGCTCAAAATAATCAGAAAACATTTGACTATGACGCCACTAATGGCGACTGCACAATTCAGAGTCTGGGTGTGTTATGAGAGGAAGGGAAGCATCATGCTGCCCAATCAGGAGCAAATTAGGGGTCACAGGGTCAGGATCAACAATGTCAGATGACACATACATATCCTTAGGGCTTGGAGTTTAGAATGCCTTCGATTTCAATCATGGCTGTGTGTAATACCTCTTTACTGACAGTTTGAGCACCTAGGATGGTTTCCAGGGCAATTTTGATGGAGAATATTTCATGCTCCCAAGTTCCACCAATGTGGGGTGCATGTGAAAGATTGAATTTGAAGTTAATTCTCTGTTTGCCCAGGGCTGCCTGAATGTCAGTGGCTAGAGATTGGTAAGGTTTCTAATAACTCTTTATTACCTTTAATAAAGTTGGTTCCACTGTCAGAAAGCAGCTTGGCTGGTTTCCCTCTACGAGCAACAAAACGCCTGAATGCCATCAAGAAGGAATCTGTGTTTAGGTGACAGAGTAAATCAAGGTGTATACATCTAGTTGTCAGACATTTGATTATGATTCCCCACCTTTTCTCAGCTCGTCTGCCAATTTTTACAGTGTAGGGCCCAAAGCAATCTACCCCAGTGGAATGAAATGGAGGTTTGCATTGGCATAGACTGGCTGGAGGGATCAGCCATTTTGGGAATAATAGGATGAGCACGGCATTTAGGGCACTTTATTTGATGTTTTCAGACCACTTCACAACCCCTCAAGATCCAGAACCTTCTCCTTAACTCAGCAAAAAGTCTTTCTGTCCAAGGATGGAAGTTTTGTGATAGGGTGTGCAGGATCCAGGACAATTGGACAAGCGGCATGAGGAAGTAGATCACTACTCTGACATAGCCTTCCGCCTACTCAAATAAGTCCTGATGTAGGATCCAACTCTGGGTCAAGAGTGAGTAAACGGCTTGAAGGGGCCTACTGTATGGTTTTGAAGGTAGGCCAAATCATCCATAAATAAATCCATCTGGGCTTGTCTTAGGATGACAGTCTCTGCATCATGGTAGTTTTCTGCTGATGGAGGAAGGGAGGTAGCTGTGCAATCAAGGAGGTCTTGGAAAGTGGCAAATTGCAGACAAAGGGGTATGAACTGAGAGATACAGCACTATAGAAACTGAACTTATGCAGTTCTACTGGGTCATCAGACTGATGTAGCAAAATTATTACATTTTTAATATGCAATTTATGAATATTAATGATTAATAATAGCAAGTTATTATTAGTTATGAATATTTAGAATGAACATAGTTAATTTAACAAAATAAATGACTGCTCGCTCTTCTGAGCAAACTGTGCAATTATTTATTTATTTAGCAAAGGAACTATTACTACTTATTGTGAAGTAGATGTATAGTTTAGAAGTTTTATCAAACCTTAATAAGCAGGTAGCAAGGATCTTTACAGTTAAAATGACCTTTTTTGTGAGGCAGACAAAGACAATCCAACGTGGTTATAGCGTGATTTATTGACTAGTCTAGCATATAATGAACAAATGTACAAAACATAACAACAAAAACATATAAAAGAAAGCAAGGAAATAAAATAATTTAGATAAAAGAATGGCAAATCTAACTCAGTCCCACATAACTATTAAGAACCACCAAGTATGTGAACACCTTAAAAGGGCACAGCGTAAAACGCATGACTATACCTGTATTTAGTCTTCCTCTCTGGTGTTGTGATCTTTCTCCAATGCTTGAAAGATTAAGTTTTTTAGGTCCTTTGTCATTTATAGTCCTATATAGTCCTTTATAATCCTATATGAAACTGTATGTCTTATTTTGGTTCCCACAGAAAAATCGTTCAAACTTTGCTCATAATTGTAGGTCAAATTGCCTGTCATCAAATCACTGCACAACACCTTGTGTAACAGAGTCAATGAGGCAATTGGGCATATATATGCAAATTGTATAATATCCAAGGATCTTTTGTGCTAACAGTTTTCTATATAGTATATGGTCTCCTGATGACTGCAGCTGCTCATCATGTTGGGATGATGTAGTTTAGTAGTGACCTGAAGAACATGCAAATCTTGAGGGCATGCCCTGTGAGCAACGCTGACAGTGTTCTGATTGTCCTGTTTACCGGGGTTTTACACTCGCGGAATTTACACTATATACTGAACTCTTATTATTCAACTTTCCCTAGGTACACCCTTGCGGCGTCCCAATTTGCATACTCATTCATTCATTCATTCATTCATTTTTTTTTCGGCTTAGTCCCTTTATTAATCCAGAGTCACCACAGCGGAATGAACCGCCAACTTATCCAACACATGTTTTACGCAGTGGATGCCCGTCCAGCTGCAACCCATCTCTGGGAAACATCCATACAAAATCATTCACACTCATACACTACGGACAATTTAGCATACTCAATTCACCTGTTTTGCCAACTGTCCCAGCCGAGGCTCAAACCAGCGTCCTTCTTGCTGTGTGGCGACAGCACTACCTACTGCGCCACATGTGTCGCCCCCAATTCGCATACTATCCTTCCTAAATAATATTCAAAAAACAGAATTAGCATGTCCCAATCTGTAGTATGTTAAAAAGAGTATGCCATAAATTCCTGGTTGGCACAATATTTCTGTTAGAAATCCAAAGTGTAATTAGAAATCTTTCTATTAGAAATCCAAACGACAAGCTCTGGGAAAAAGTGTAAACAAACCACAAACATGGCGGATGCACAAGATCAATGTCAAGTAGAGACTGAGGTTGCCGTCTCTGTTATAGAGCATTTGATTGGACAGAAGATTTTATGAGAGCCTAAAGGCCCATTTCCATTGTGTGGTACGGCTTCTATCTCCACTGATGTAACGTGGTGTATGACTGAAAGTAGCAGTCGACGTCATTCTTGCTCGAGGAAATGTCAAAGTAAAGCTGTATGGGTCGCTCACATGAGAAGCACTTCTCATAAACAGATGCTTTATACATATAAACACTTGTGTGTAAAGTAACATCTGCAATTATATAAAATAAATAAATAAATGAAACATATATGAACACATACAGACCCTTACAGTCTCCGATATGTTAACAATTACAGAAAAACTACAGACAGCATACATTCAGTCCTTATTTGGGTTCAAAAACAACACACAACATCATTTGCTCCTTTGTTTTTTTTTTGGCACCTCCTGTTTTTTTCGTGCTTCACTCTCGCGTTTGTCCATTTCTGAAAGGATCAGATGTCAGAAGCACTTCAATAATCACGCACACGTTATTATCATGAGCTCAAGAGGTTCATTACTTCAAATTTAGACGCACAACGAGCGCAGGTAAGCTCTCTGGAGAAAGTGAAACCACTCACAATTTTAGTTGGTCTTGTAAACAACAAGAGGTCATACGGCAGATTCAGCTCTTCTTCCTGGCTTTGTGGCTGTTTATCAAGACAATGACAAGGCTTGTTTGAGCTCAGATCGACCATGGCTTGCTATTATATGTGAATATTATTGCTGTGTAATGTCTCAGCTGTGTATTTAAAAATGGTGCTTCCTTTGTTTTCGTTTGCCAGGATTGTGCACGCACTAGTGACCTTTGTCTGTAAACCAATGTGTTCATCTGCACGTATCGCTCCGCCTTTTGTTATACTTTTGTTGGAAAGGGTACCCAAAAAGTGGTACAATATGGTTTGCTTTTTGGTACCTTTGACAGTGGAAACAGCCATAAGAGCGTACCAAACTGTACCATACCACTCTGTGGAAACGGGCCATAAAGTATGAAGTGACGTACAAAAAAACTAAGTATGACACTTTTAGGCAAAATTGACAAACTGCAAGCTTTGAATGTTCATATCTTCTAAATGTGAATTGTGTCACTGTTTTGGACCACACTGGCTTATAGATAAACTTTAGGCTGACATACTGATTCTAACATTTAAAATATATATATATATATATATATATTTAAAAAAAATTATATAAAAATTAAATTGAATATAGAATCACGCAAAATTAATTGCACAAAAATCTACCCCTGTAGTCATAATAAGTTTTAAGTAATTTTTTTCATTTAGTTCATTTAGATGATATACACCAGCCACTTTATTAGACATTTTATTACACCTTAATAGTGCTGGGTTGGACCTCCTTTTGCCTTCAGTTTTTGCCACCTTTTGCCTATTCTGCTGGAAGTAGTCATCAGAAAATGGCTACACTGTGATCATAAAGACATAGACATGGTCAACATTAATACTCAGGTAGGCTGTGGCATTGACACAATGCTCAATTGGTACTAATGGGCCAAGAAAATATTCCCCACATCAATACACCACTACCAATAGCCTGAACCGTTGAAACAAGGCAGGATGGATCCATGCTTTCATGTTGATGACGCCAAATTCTGACCCTACCACCCGAATGTTGCAGCAAAAATTGGGACTCATCAAACCAAGCAACGTTTTTTTTCAGTCTTCTGTTGTCCAATTTTGGTGAGCCTGTGCAAATTGTAGCCTAAGTTTCCTGTTCTTAGCTCACAGGAGTGGCACCCGGTGTGATCTTCTGCTGCTGTAGCCTATCTGCCTCAAGGTTTGACATGTTGTGCATTCAGAGATGCCAACTCCACACAGAAATGTCAACTGACTCAGCAGGGGCTTGAACCAGCGACCTACTTGCTGCGAGGCGATTGTGCTGCCCACCGTGATGCCCCTATGTAGAATCATACAATTCCAAACGAGAAAAGTTGCAGTGTACTGTAAGTGTGGTGAGAAAATAAAATTAAAAAATGCTATATTGCATGATATAGATGAGAGAAGATCACATCAAACTTTGCTGGATGAAAGATATAAAGTGTATAATTTCGGAGGCACTCACCGAACAAAAAAGAACAGCAAAACTAATATAATAATGAAACACGTTTCAAATCCTCCCTTTCAAAATGGAAAAGCAGATGGTTTATACTTCTAGACCCATGCCCTTCACTTTGTCTAAAAGTCAGTTCTTAATAAAAAAATATATATCCAGTAATCAACATGAAACATGCCCGAGTATATCTGCAGGTATTGCAAATAAAATTTATAAACAGCTAATTAGCATTTTCTCACTTGACATTAAACAGAGGAAGTATAGCAAAAGCACTTCAAAGCCTGCCAGGTTTCCTTAGGGATTTTACACAAGCAGACCACAGCACAGCCCTTGAAATCCTAGAGCAAACTCTACAGGATGCTCGGTACGGTAAGGTCATGGGAATGTTCATAATTCCACCTATCAAACCACCTCCACCCACATCCACTAATGCTCAGACACACACACTCACGCTTGAAGGAGGTATTCATTTAACCATGTGTCTTTCAACCCAGCCGTCATTCTTTCCACTGTGGGAGTGATTGGCTCTCTTTACTCCAGGTTAACTGGATGCTCTTCTGCCTATAATTCAAAATGAGTGATAGACAGCTGTAATTCAGATGTTATGGGACTGTTTACAGACATGTTACACTGTCATTAAGCAGACGTCTAAATACCAGACAGCTCTTCATCACAACAGATGAATAATGAATGTTTTATGAATTAAAGTAAAACATCTGTGTATGTGTAATGAACATCCCTCTCCTCCCAGCAGCTTGTTTATTATGGAACGTCAGAGCAGGAATTAGTCTTTTTGACCACTGAGTGTGGACACAATTATATAATTTCCCCTGGGAATAACTTGTTGTTTTACAAGACCGTATGCATATTAAAACAGCATTTCCATCGCCTAATAAACATTGTTCAAAACATTGATTACACAGATTGCTTCTCTATTGATAAACAATATTTGTGCACCATTCAAACTTTCAGGCTTCAGTGGACATTGGTCAACACATTTTACAATGCAGTTGTTTTGTCTGATTTAGTAAAACAACACATGGATACTAGGGCCTGCATTTAGACTGGCCAGGGGCGCTTTTAGGATTTTCATTTTAGGGGGGCTCAGCTCCTTATAAGGTAAAT
>CAIGQZ010032451.1:5675570-5716707 GCA_903798205.1 Danio tinwini | reverse complement strand
ATAGATAGATAGATAGATAGATAGATAGATAGATAGATAGATAGATATGTATTTCTGTGATAGAAAGAATGCACATTTAAAATATGCATGTCTCCAACGTGGCGATTTGGTAAACATTTAGATTTACAACAGCATGCAGATAGACAAAGCAACAAAAAGCTTTCATTTGGATTTCATATTGGCTTTAAATTTGCCCTCTACTTTTATCACATAGTCAAGAACGTCACTGCATTTCTGTTTCACATCATTTTTTTTTCACCAGCTAAAATAATATGGGGTCAGAATGAGATGAGAATAAGTGAACGATGACAAAAATTAGCGAGAACTATTCTAGCCGACTTCAGAAAAAGTAACCACAGAAGCTAAAGCGCTGAAGCAGACACTGTGGAATCGACAACACTTGATCTTGGTTTGTTATGTCCCGGTTTGGTTTGCTGTGTCCTCGTATCACATTGAAAACATTAGAGAGGAGCCACTGAAAGACCCCAGGATCATGATAAAGCTCTCTATTCTTAAAACATTTTTTTTTTTTTTACCAGCGGGCATTCCAGAAGCAAGTCACTAAGGTTTCAGTCTTAACTATGCAAGAGTAAACAGGAGTATATGCATTTAAACTGGAGTTAAGGGTTATATCACACCGGTGGTCCTTTCTCCCAGTCCTTTGTGATTCAGCAAATCACAGTGTGGAGGGCACAAGGCTAAACACTGGTCAGGTTTTGGTGCCTGCTAATGGAGTCCATTAAAGTCTCCCATGTTAGTTCAGTTGGCGGCTCCTCTGATGGTTTGGGTATGGTTAACTAAACTCTCTAATTGATTTCAACAACGTCTTCTTGGCCAGACATCGCTAATCTCATGTGGCACCATGCATCAGACATATATAGAGGTGGCTCAATTTATTTGAAAAGATATAAACCTCCCTGGAAGTAAGACAATTGTAAAAGTGCATGGATTGTCACAAAGTTGGTCTGGTACTCGTTTAGCTGGTGGACCAGCATGGCATTTCTGGTAAATGGTTTGACCATAATAATTTTGCCAAGGTAAAATATAGCTTAAATGCCTGACAATAATGATTGTTTTCAAACATGTGTCTTAAAAAAATCTACTATTGCTTTGGCAAAGAAAAAGTCCTATTTTTTTTGTATGAAATTTTCAGTAAATGGTTGACCATCTTAATCTTGCTGTGCTAAAATGCAGCTTCTATGCTTACATGTAATACCTAATTACTATTTTCTAACAGGTTCTGTTATTCTAAAATATGGAAAGCAAACAAAGGTTAATTTGCAAAATTTTACACAATTTTTATGCCTAATGATTGATGAAAATCACACATTTTTCCACACATTTGCTTTTTGTCAATGCGGTTTAATGTTGGTTTGTTCCTTGTAGTGTAACCAACAATTAAAATGTGTATTGAATTAATTTAATTTAAATCATGAAGTTATGTAATCTGACAAATTTGAACTACAATTATTTACTTTGACCAACCCTCATATGGATCCTCCTGTGATGTGATATATCTTTATTATCACATGATATATTGTAATCGTGATGTGCCGCTGACAACAGGGAGTGCGGATCCAAACGCAGGGTTTATTAAAGGCGCAGTATGTAAGTTTGACACACAGTGGTTAAACTAGGTATTGCACTCCTGGATCAAAACAAACATAAGCGCGGGTTGCCAGATTGAGTACAGGAGTGAGTGATTTAAACTGTGTTCTAAATAAAAGACAGGGAATATTTTCCATATTAAAAGGAGTTTTGGTTCTAACCAACACCTTGAACTGAAATATTAGAAACAGCTTCTATTTCTCACAGCTGAACAACAGAAACCTATGACAGTGATCACCTCAGGTAAACCTCATGTGTTTTATTCAGTGCTAAATGCTAACAATGTGAGTTTAAATGCCATTTTACAAGACATTTTTTGCCATATACTGAAAGCAGCAGATAGTTCACCTCAGATCTTGAAAATACAATAAACCGTTTAAAATTGAACTTTAGAACTAAACACATATGAGTGATTCAGCATCTACATTTAATGATGTTAAAGAGGGTTAATATGTATAAAATAGATTAAAAACCTTACCATTTCGTGAGTAAGTGCATATTCTGTGCTTCTGAAAGGCTGTATTTAAATTTCTATTGTGTTTCGTCTGGTGCAAACAGCCAAATTGCTCATCACTGCGTATCTCGTGACAATGCGTGTTGTTAGGACACGCTGTTACAATGTAACCTGCTCACCTAATGTTTACGTTTGTAATATTTAAAAAATTTGCTAATTAATAACTTCATGTGGAACTGAATCTGTCTCATTTCGACGCCTGATAATGTGCACCGGAGGTCGTATTTTCAGTCACAGACGCATGCTTTCAGAACCTTTCTGAATGAAAGAATGAAATACGCTGTTTTCCAAAAAGGCAAGCTGGGGTGCTGAAATATAATTGGCTAAACTGGCATTGTGCAGGTTAAATTTACCTAAACAAAGACAGCGTTCCCGCACGGCAAAATCATTTTAAAAGCAGAGTATCTGACTTCAGCATTGTTTTTCAGATAAACAAGTATGTTCACTTAGGATGTTTCTTAAATATCTGCAAACATATTATGGTATTTTTATGCTTTATAAGTGTCAACAATTTACATACAGCACCTTTAAATGGAATGGTCAGGCAAGCAACAGTCAACACAGGAGCAAAACGATGTATACGCGCAATCCAGAATCGTAGTCAAAGTAATAGGCGAGTGGTCAGAAGGCAGGCAGTATACAATGTAAACAAACAAACAAACAAACAAACAAACAAACAAGGCCTGGATCAAAACCTGCAAGACAAGGAAAAGAAAATGCATTGTAGTCATAGACTGTAAAAGATATGGACGTAGTATCCGTGACATCACCCTAAGGTTTCTGAGCACTGCAAAAGAAGCTACAAGTAGGCACGGCCAACCGTCGCCATTTTGTTAGCGCGTCATCGCACCAAAAGCGGGATACCAAACAAGGGCAAAGAGGCGGAGAGTGAGCAAAGCTACAGATGCATGCTTGATTCTCAGCATTTTGCTTAGACCTGGCTTAAACAGACTTTTTACTTTGGGAGAAACACTTAATACTTCATTACCTGTGACTCGTTTGTGTTCTGACCACAAGTGCTTGGTTGTAGACTATATCAATAAAATGTTTAGACTTTTAAAAACACTGTTGTAACACATTGAGCCACTAAACATTGTTGTTATGCCATTTTTTATAGGAGGAAAACTATAATTTATTATATATTATTGAGCAGCATCAGCTGTAGGGGTCTAATCAATAGTGACTTGGAGCGCGTGTGTGTGTGTGTGTTGCATGACTGGACCTGTAGTTCATTATGAGGCAGGATTGTAGTTTGTGTGAATGTGAATGTTCTCCAGCGATCTATGGTGGTTAGATCGCTGGTGATCGTGATACATATCGTTCATTCATCACTATAGCTTTAACCACTAAAAAAGTAATTTAGCTTTAATTGTCAGAAGTGTATGTGTGTATGGATGTTTCCCAGTGATGGGTTGCTGGTTCATTCTGCTATGGTGACCCCAGATTAATAAAGGGACTAAGCCGAAAAGAAAATGAATGAATGAATAACTTTTATGTTAAGCTGCTTTGACACAATTTACATTGTAAAAGAGCTATAGAAATAAAGATGAATTGAATTGAAGGATGTCAAAATGCCTTATTCATTTTGTAACTGAAAACATTAGAGAAAAGGTGTACTCTATTCACTGGTTAAATGAGTTGCATTTTTTATTTATTTACTTTTTAACTAAATAGATGTGCACACACATACATGCATACCAAAAAAAAGTCATTAAACCATATAAAGACTAGCATGCTTTAAAGGTAACCGGATACATGTAATTAGGTCTTGCTTTGGTACTGCCTAAAAACTGTTTATTTTAATGCTGTTTCCACATTTAAATACACAAAAGTTCTCCTTGACAACAGCTGATAGTTGATTTTCATTTTCTACCAACCTAACAAACAAAGCCATGATTAATCTCTAAACATTAGAATATGCTGCATTGGAAACTATATCTGTTTATATACCACCAAAGTCTCCACCCAATTAATGTCATTCTTGCCGATGCAGCACACTGCTCAACCAGATCAGAGCTGCATGGTCTCCATATGAAAATAAAACATCTGACTTGCCAGTTTGACCCCTAGCGAGCGCTTGAGTGGGTGTGCCGAATGACGCATGAAATGGATCAATTTATTTCAGTTTGACGGATTTTGGGCACCTATTTCCCTGAAAAGAGTTTAAATCCTTCTAGGACAAAAGTGCCTTTTTTATTTTGAGTTTATTCAACCCTTTTGTCTTTTATTACTTCATGTACTTTAAGATAAAGTTTGTAGACACTATAGTTCATTTTTGTTCCACTGCTGAAAGATATATACGGCCATTATAGCGCTATACTTAAGGGTTGTGTTAAATTAATGGTGGCTCTTCAGTGGAAAAATATTGTTTTCTTTGTACAGTAGAGTTGGACCATTTGAGTCTTCAGAGACTTTCTCTGGTGGAATACCACAATTGCTTTAAATTGGGGTTTACGCAATCGCTCGCAACACTGGACTGGGTGTTGTGAAAGAGGCCTGACTGTCTGCTGGTCAAAGGCCTCCCCTTGGCTCCTGAACTGATTACACTATGAATAAACTGGGATACTGTTGGGATTTTAGATGCATCATTGAGGATTTTACTGAGACAGAAGACCACAGCATGGTCAGGACTTTGTCCTGTGCAACTTCTAAATTAAGTCACTGAGTTTATTTGGTGGAATGTTTTCGGAAAACCGTAGCAGCCTCTGTTTTTGGGTTCAAGCTAGTATGTTTTTTTTTTTGCCTAAAAATTGCATATTTCATTTAATTCATAAATATTTATTTATAATATTTCACAAACATATTGTCATAAGTTATGATTCATAACAAAAAAGAACATTACGGTCCAGAAAAAATGACATAATCTTTTAAAAGTTTGGAGTCAAACCCGGTACTAATGACAAATGAATCAATAGTAGAAGTAGACTTTTATGTTACAAAATATTTGAAATTAAATGGTGTTCTTTTGAACTGAAATATAATTTTTTTTCACATAAAAAATATGAAGCAACAACCATTTTCAACATTAAGAAATTATGGATTATGTGTGCAATTTTGATCAATGCAGCCTTGGTTAGACTATTTAAAATGACAAAATTAAACACACCCATAAGTCATCAGCAGATGCCCTTCCAGATGCAACCCATCACTGGGAAATACCCATACACTCCCATTCACACACATACACTACGGACAATTTATGCTTACCCAATTCACTTGTACCACATGTCTTTGGACTTGAGGGGGAAACCAGAGAACCCGGAGGAAACCCACACGATCGCAGGGAGAACATGCAAACTCCACACAGAAATGCCAACTGACCCAGCCGAGGCTCAAACCAGCGACCTTTTTGCTGTGAGGCTACAGCACTACCTACTGCGCCACTGCGTCGCTTAATGTAATTAAAATTTAATATAATTTAATAGACTTAAGCATTATTTTGGTTGTTAATGCGTAAAAAGAGAGGAAAGACCGTTTAAACGCAGGTTCCTTCATTAGCCGCATACTAGCAGAAACTCCATTGAAAACACTGGAGTAAAATGAAAATCCGTATTTTAAAGACATGGCGCGGGAAAATATAATTTAATGCAGTGCTTCGTGTTTGGTCTGATACCCACTTTATATTGTATTTCAGCCAGGCAGTGAAGATTGCTGTTTTTTAAAGAAATCAGATCTTAAATGCAGAGATTTTGTATGGGATAACAATTAACTGAAAGCCCTGGGGCTGGCTGACTGAAATTAAAAGTCCATGTGCATATACCCTATTTGGCAGAAATGTGTTTGATTTACTATTATTCTCTATTCAATGTTACACTTAACACTGAGCAATGTCCTGCTCAATTGATGCTTGTGATGGAGGTTGCGGCTGATTAACTAGTTCTTCCAGTGTTTCATAAGACTTGACTTGATGTGGCTAAATCATTGGCAATGTTACAGTTCTACAGTGTCTACAATTACTGAGGTGCTGAAATTGTGAACATGGTGTTTTGTTCCTTAAATGCAGTACGTTGCACAACAGACTAGGGCATTTGACAAAACTGTAGAACAAACAAATCTTCAAATGTGGTTGTAAATCTGGATGTGAATTTTGTATGATTAATTGCATGATTGCCATGTGCTAACTTGATTAATCACAACTTAATCACACATTTCATCTGTTCTAAATGTAATTTAAAATACTATAATGTCAACACAATTAAAAAAACTGAAATGTAACATTGTTTTATAGCACTATTGCTTATGGAGTTTTACCTGTTATCTGCCTCAAGCTGTATCCTTCACCGTTAAGTGATAATTAAAACTTGACTTGCTGCAATGATAACTTAATTCTTATCAACAGTAAATGCACTTGAAAATAACTTTTTTTTGCTGACAGAACCATCAGACATGGTTAAACAGCAAACATTCTGCGTTAATTGCACGTTAATTAAAAAAAGTTTCATTAAAAACTACTTGCATTGACACATTATTAACAGTAACTTTGACAGCCCTAAAATTGTATCCATTTATTTACTTTACCTTGGAGACCTTAGTTTTAATAAAGAAAAATAAGAAACTGGTATGACTTAATCATAAAGTAGTATGCATTTCCTAAAGCTGAACTGCTTAAACACGTGCAAAATGTCATTCTTCCATGACCTGGATTGTTATTTTCCCAAACAAAGCAAATAGTTACTGACCCGTCATCCAGCAACATCACAAATAGCCACTGTAAGCATTACTTGCTTCATCTCCAGCTTTGTTGTGGCCTTTAATTAAGAGGCAAGCAGTTTGTACTGCCCCCAGCAGAGTCGCAGCAGAACAGCGTGTTGGTGGTTTTCAGCATGGGGTGCTTCTCCATGGGTGGGAGGAGAGAATGTCGCCTCAAATCTACTGGCAGAGGAGGTTTGTTGAGTCCGAGTGACATGCAGGCCTGGGGCAGAGGAAGTTCACCGGGGCATGGCAGTGCTCAGAACTCGTGTTACCCGTGAGAAGCCAGAGAGAGGAGGATGTTTTTTTCCAGAGTGGGCTGTCAGAAGGCCAATCTGTGGGTATTAGCAGAGAGTTTGTAAGCAGGCAGAGCCATTGCTTTCGCTAGAGTTTTGGGTTTTGTGTCAGCGCCAGACCATAGAAGGCAAATATTTTGCTAGTCTTGCAGCTGTGCAGGTTCCATGTAGAGTGACTTCAGGCTGGACACAGGCCAAGCCTTAGCGGGGAAACGGTCAAGATAAAAAACGCTCTAGCAAAACAATATTGCCCATAATTAGAGTTTTAAATCACATGGGATGTGAGGACTTTGAGTGGCGTCAGCGCCCTGGTCTATTCCTCTTGTAAGGTCCTGTCAGGACAGAAGGATATCATTGTAGTGGAGTAAAAAGCACTCATCACTACTCAGTCTTTCCTTAAGCTGTTTCATGACAGTCAGGCCGACATGGTGACAGATTTCCAACCAGTGTGCTGTATTCGGCTTCACACCCTCACAACGGCTTAAACTTGTGGGATATAATCTGTCATATCATCACTGTTGACACTGCTTCCCAGAGTTTTCATCGTCAACTATTTTGGCAGTTTTATTGCTCAGAGGTCTCTCTTTCATAGCTCAGGAGACCTCATGAAGTTTGAAGTCACGGCTTATTTAAGTATGGCGTTACTTCTCAGATGTATTGCTAAACTACTTGGAATTAATAAAAATAAACATAAATCGGAATAACTGTTGATGCACAGTGCACTAAAAGAGCTATACATTTTGGTTTTGTAGAGGTTTGGGCACTTCTCAAGTTCAGAGACGCACTGGTTTACCAGCGAAACCAGAAAAGACCAGAAAAACACCATTGAATGGTTTATTTATTTATTTATTTATTTTTCTTGCAGGAAATATGTTAAAACTGTATAATACATCTGTTAAGTAACAGTTTCTTGTATTTTGCAATCAGTAACTGTTTTTGGCCCTGTTACCTTTTAGGGTTTCATGTTTTAATCTGTTTTAAGCTGAATTTATGTTCACTTTAGGGTAAAAATGACATCTAAGCCAAAACATCTACAATAGATAACTGAAAAGTGGATTTTTCCTGAAAATTAGGTTGCTGAGTGAAGTTTATTTATAACTTAATATCAAGAGGATCATGTGCTTATGATTGGCCATGACTGGTCTCGGATTAGCTAACACATGATTTACCAATCAGACCATTCCTAAGTCATTATAAATAACCAGAGTTTCATACATCAGTTATCTTTGCCCTAAAGAATACCCCTTCCACCCAAACTCCTCCCTCATTTCCTAGATAGGGCAGCAAGGCGGCCCTTTTTTTCCACCGTCAAAAGACATGCAACATAAGTGAATTGACCAAAATTGGCACCATAGATGAGCTTTTAGCCAGCAGTATATCTTTCTATAGCAATCTCTAATTTGTCTTTAGCCATAAACAGCAGGGAAGTTCTCGAGATCTACCTGAGCTCAAACTCCCCTCTCACCCTCTAAGTGGGAGGGAGCCCCGGGCTCGAGGATGTTATGAGCTCAGGGCTCTTTCCTGGGACAGCATGCCAAACACATTTTATAATCAATAATCAGGAAAGTGTGAACTCTTGAAATTGGCTTTCATGATATTTAGCACAATTCAGATGACATCAGTAAACCATAAATTTGTCAAACCCGTTACCTTTCAGACTGTTTTATTACAATTTTAAACATGCATAATAAAGTAAGAACAACAGTAGTCTTGCTATAAAAAATGTAATTTTGTTTCCATGAATCTAATATTCATATATCACTATTGAAGGGTCAGAGTGCTCTCAGATTTCATCTAAAATATCTTAATAAGTGTTTCAAAAGATGAACAAAGGTGGCTGAGAGAACACATGCAATTACAAAAAAACCCACCAGCAATTTGAGAAAAGATCTTTATCCGTTTGACAGCATACGTGCTGCAAATCATTACAATGCAAAAAAAATTAATAAAATGCACTGCTTTTTCTCACAACGCAAACAAATTACAAAAACTACATTTTCTCACAATACTTGAGGGCACCCTAAAACATGCTTCTGTGCCTTGACTATTGCTCAGTGAAGTTGTAGTGATCTTTGAATGGTGAGTTTTTTTGTCCTGAGTCCCTTGTCTTTTGTATATTATTAACCTAAATAACCATAGCCTAAATAGCCGTCACGTTTTAGGGTCCCCTTGAAACATTTCCGTTGTGTTCTGTGCTATTTGAACGTTTTCGTAATTTGCTTGCTTTGTGGGAAAATGCAGTGTGCTTTATTAATTTATTTGCGTTGTGAGAAAATGCAGCACAATGTTTTAAATGTGTTTGCATTGTGAGAATTTGCAACACGTTTCTCAATTTGCTGGCATTTTTTGTAATTGCATGTGTTTTCCGAAATTGCAGTGCGTTAAGCTCTCTTGCCACCATACTCAGGGGATTGGAACAACATGAGTGGGTAAACTGACATTTTAAAAATGCCAAGTAATTTTATTGTGTAAACCACATAAAATGAAAAGTGGCTATTTTAGGAAAATGTATTTAATTAAATTAGGTTTCCTTATAGTATCAAATTATTTCATCAATGTATGTTTCCTTATAGTGTTTAGCACAATATGATTAATGTAAATAAACCATAAAACTGTTAACTATGTTACCTGTTGATCAGCTTTAAATGCTTGACAAGGTATAGATTACAATTTTTTTAAAACGTATTAAGCAATGTAACCATTTCAATAGCATTAATAAAGTAATAAAATTGATTATATTTAATCAGTTGATTGTTTTTTAAACATTTTAATAAATGTTTACTGTTAGATATTTTCTAATATTAATCTAAGCAGAGTTAAAGAATTAGATTTTAAAGCAAGGAAACCACAAAATTGCACTTTAACACCACTTTAAATTTGCACTTTTTTTTACTTAAGAGGTTAAATAAATAAAAAAATATGCAACAAAATGCATAGCAGGACACATTAGTTGATAATTTGGAAAAGGGGCAGAAGGTAGATTTTTTCTGATGAATCATATGTTGAACTGCATCCCAATTATCACAAATACTGCAGAAGACCTATTGAAACCCACATGGACCCAAGATTCTCACAGAAATCAGTCAAGTTTGATGAAGGAAAAATCATAGTTTGGGGTGCTTCAGGATTGGCCAGGCCAGTCACCAGACAAGAACATTATTGAGCATGTCTGGGGTAAGATGAATGAGGAGGCATTAAAGATGAATCCAAAGATTCTTTGCCATGAATGCTTTCTTTGCCATTCTAGATGACTAGCTATTTGATAAACTATTTGAGTCATTGCAGAGATGTATGGATGCAGTCCTCTAAGCTCATGGGAATCATACACAATAGTAATTATTTTTCCACTGCACTGCATTTCTGTTCAGTGACAAGACTTTTGTCTAAGCAAAGTCAGACCTTACTGTTCTAATTAAATAATTAAATATCAAGGCATGATCATATTTTATTTTGGTAAAATAAGCATAATCTAGAGGTATTTGCCTATCATATAAGCCACTTCTGATACCAAATGATCAACTAGAAGTCAAGTTATTAATTGCTGTTCCTAAAACTTGGATAGGCAGCAAGACGTTTGTCAGGTAGTGTATATCATATTAATACCATACATGTCAGATTCAGAATTCAGTTTATCTTATAATTACAAAACTTATTCAGATGCAACTCTTTTTAATTGTAAACATTTTACCCCTATTAACCGCAATTCAATTTTGGAGTCACTATAATAGATTAATTACATTTTTAATGTTACTAAAGTAAAAAAAAACAAAAAAACTTTACTACAGTACTTTACTACACGTATACACAGTACATTTAAAAATATATACTGAGTTTCCACATAACATTTACCAGAATAGCAGGTTGTAAATGTTGGCATACTATTGGCATGTTTTTATGTATTTTGCAGATAGTTGTCAGTATTAAATCTATTTTCTCATCATCAGAAAGAATCAGAAAGATTCATGGCTTTGTGTATTAAGCTAAACCACAAAACTATCAACTTTTAGCATAACTAAATCATATTTGGGTAACATTTATTTCATTTTCTTTTACTTATTAGGGGCCGGGTCGTGGGGGCAGCAGTTTCAGGAGAGAACACCCAGACACTTCCTTCAGCTACTCAGTTGGGATTCCAAGCATAACATTTGGGTAACATTTCTGCTTTATTATAGATAAATAACGTTTTGAGGGGACAAATCCTAAACCACAAACATTTTCATATATAATATGTGTTCTGTCAGACAAATCAAATGTCCTCAAAGTGTTTAACATGTCAACCCTGTTACCAAGATTAAGTTTAGTCAACGACTGATAATTGAAAAGTGCACATTTATAGACATCCATTCATATATCCTTCAAACCACTTTATCCTCTAAGGTTGAGGCATTTATAAAAATGTCAACATTAAAATGAATTCTCTTTCCTTACACTGCAGTATCATGACCTTGAGTGCATCATAAAACTGTCAACCCTGCTACCTTTTAGACTGTTTTGTTTAGGGAGTATTTCTGCTTTAGCCACAAACAGTTCCATTTATGATTAGTATCTCTGTAATAAATCACTGCAGCATAATAGCAGGCTGTCTATTTGTTGTCAACTACTTGGTGCTTTGTATTACAAACTTATCTTCCATCACTCATATTAAATGAATCACCATTTGGCCCCATTTCACAATGCGTAATCAAGCCGTATATAATACCCGGAGCAAATATTTCAAAGGCGCCTGATTCTCAATGGAACTGTAATATACGCAAATGTTTTGGTGCTGTAGCTAGTTTATTTGTTTGTTTGTGTCTGCGTGTGTGAGAGCGATCGAAGGCTGTCGGCGCTGTCAGCCAGCAGTCAAGGCGTGCCTCGATAGCCTGTCTCGTGGAGCTCATTTTCCTCAGGAAGCGCCGTGACTCAGTTGTGGTTGACTGTAGAGATCTGTACACGTTACAGGCCTGCGAGTGGCATGTTTTCCTAGTTCACTTTGAGGTCCTCTTCTGTCCTGAAGTATCCTTCTTTTCCCCATCCAGCAGACAAGATGGCTAATATTTCAGTCAGCACACAAGCAAATGTTACACCCTCAAGAATGATGACAATAAATGAGCAATATCCCACAAGTAGCAGTGCAATATGCTGTAAACCATCACTACTGTTGTGCGGCCATAATGGTAATCATAGCTGTGCTGTGAGTGTGATACTGAATTTAAACAATAGTTTGAAAACAAATTAAAAAATGTTTTAAATAACACACAGCTACAGAGAGTCTATGTTTGAAACTTTGTTTTTTGAACTACCTGCTATTCCATCAAATTCAAATGTAGTACTGAATAATTATTGTAGAGTATTGAAATGCATTGGGGATGACAATCTGTAAATTGTCACAGAAGGAGGACCAAGTCCAGAACTGTGAGTAAATAGTTAACTGTTTATTGACAGTGGTGGTAAATGTAGATAAGATGATTAAACAAGAATATTGGAATTGGAGTAGTGGATCGGATGATATGGAAGGACCGGAGGATGGATAAAACCAGGATGATAGATGGAGGGGAAAACAGACACCAGACAAGAACAGAAGGGAACCACACTAGGAATAAGAGAGATGAGCAACACTCGAGATAACAGGGAAACAGGAAGGCAAGTAATACTCTGAATAATCTAGATAGAAATGCCCATCAGAGTTAGTCCTTCTGTCAATTGACGAGGCCGGACACTGAGTAGAGGTGCTGGATTTTATGGGCTGGTGTGAATGGCTGGGGATGACATGCAGGTGCGGTGCTAATCAAACTCAGGTGAGGTGATCGGAGTGATTTGAATCACTGTGAATTGGGAGAACATGCATGGTCAGTATTCTGGTGATTGTGAGTGCTGATAGGTTAGGGAGCCTAGTCTGTCTGTGCCAGAGCCCCCTCTCCATGGCTCCTGAAGGCTGAAAATCTTGAAGTCTTGGGGGTTGTCCTCTGCTACTTGATGCAGGATGATTAGGATGTCAGTAGTTTGGGGCCAAGAATATCAACTCTGGATAGTATCCATGATTTTCCTTGGGTTTATATCCTTCTCAGTCAATCAGATACTTCAGCTTACCACCATGACATCAGGAACACAGAATCTCCCTCACGGTATATACAATTTTGTCCTCCAATACAATTGGAAGAGGGAAGTTGTCTACAAGTCCAGGCTCTGTGGAAACAGGAGAAGTGAGGTTAGGATAAATTCTGTATTGTGGGAGTTGGTTAAGTTCATAGGTGACAGGGTTTACTTTTTACAGGGTAGTCTGAGGCAGATGTCCCTAGTGAAGCGCCCAACCTTCTGTTAGTCTCTCCAGAGTTGTGGCTCTCCAGACATCTGGTTGAGGTAGATGATATCTTACCACACACTGGAGATGTTGGCGAGGTGAGGATCAGTCTCTCCCCCAAAACCAAAGCATCATAGATGGTACTTTCAACAGTTTCCCTGTCTAGGAAAACAGTGGTGGCTTATAGCCGAGAATGAAATGGAGCGAGATACATGGTAAATTATTAAAAATGGTTATGTGCGTACTTGAACCAATAGTTCCCCTCACTTTGGGAAAAGTCATGGCTGATAGCCGAGTATGCAAAGAATGGAGTGAGATCCATGGTAAACTGAAAAAGAGAGTTCTGTGTGCAGATGATGAAGCAGTTGCAGGAGTTCTGGTGGCTATGTCAGAATGTACAGATGTAACAGACTATTTCCTGGATCTTTCTTTCAGTTTACCCATTGGTTTAAGAATGATAAGCAAATACTAAGTTGACAGTCACACCCATGAGTGAAAAGAAGGAGCTCCATACTCTAAATCAGGGATATCCAAACTCAATCCTGGAGGACCGGTGTCCTGCATAGTTTAGCTCCAATTTCCTTCAACACACCTGCCTGGAAGTTTCTTAGTGTACCTAGAAAGAGCTTAATTAGCTGGTTCAGGTGTGTTTAATTGGGGTTGGAACTAAAATATGCAGGACACCGGCCATCCAGGACCAACACCCCTGCTAAATAAATTGTGATCCTTGATCTGACACAATATTCTCTGGAAAACCAAAGTTTCTGAACACATTGCTGTTGGAGATCCCTTGAGGGGCATCAGACACAGGCCTTGGAAAATCTGTGAACTACTACAAGGATGCATGCGTTACTATCAGACACAGGTTGGTCAGTGACGCACCATTCACACGGGGCTTCATCGTCAACGCTTGACAGAGGGCGTGTCTGAAGGTGGGGTTTGACCAAGGAATTTAAGGAATATAAATTAAAAAGAAGGTTACTATTATCATTTCTATAGCACTTTTACAATGTAGATTAATGAATGAATGAATTTATTACAAAGGTCCCTACTGAAGGACAATCCCCTAAAGAGTAGCTCAGTTGTAAATGAGCAGCGTTGCATCCTAAGATGTTACAGGGCTTGAGAACAATAAGCATCCCTTATGGAGGCAATGCAGATCCAAGTAAGTCAAGCAGATTTAGAGTCAGTGTGATCAATTCAGAGTTATCACTGAAATCTTTGCAAAAATCAGACTTGTGCTCTTGAATCATGGACGACCAGAACAACCCTCTGATCTGAAAAATAGCTGAATACAAGATTATGTGAAACTTGTGAACGACGCCAGCACGGTGGTCAGAGTTATCCAAAGAGGCAGGATTTTGATAGATACTGACTCAAACAGTCCAAATGTATGTCTCCACAATCCGGAAAGGACTACAAAGAGATCCCAAGAGAGAAGCATGAGGCAGATTGAGCCTACTCGCATCTTCTTGCACTTCTGAGGAACCATCACCATTGTGAGCAGAAATGGTTTAACCTGAAGGAAGGAAAGCACAACACTGATCAATCAAGTTTGAGAACCATTCCTGTGAAAAGTACAACACTCAATGAATATACCCCACCTCAGGGCGAAGGCCTGCCTTATAGAGGGGGTCTAGCCTGGGTGATGTTGTAAACCACAAAAGTCAGTAAGGTCTCCTAAGTCTGCCCTGTTGTATCTATGGACCACAAATGGAGGTTCCAGAGAGCTGGACATGGGTGGAAGAAAAAAGGTCTTTCCTCAAGGTAAATCTGCTGGAAAGAGGCCATTGTAAGGAGAGTGAGTTCTGTAAAGTAGGTCCGGTTGGGCTAATAGAGTGCAACTCTCAAGGCCAGCTCCTCGTCCTCTCTGACCTTGCACAGAGTCTGTATGACTCGCTGTGAGCAAAATGAGTTGCTGTGAAAGCGCATTGGCTGCACAGATGAGCTTACCCAGAATGTAAATGGCCGGCAGTGATTTGAGCAGCATATGATTTCACAGGAGCAGATGGCAAGCGATCTGAGACATACAGCAAGAGCAGACACCGTTCTGGTGGTTGATGTACATTTCTGACAGCATTCTATCCATCCTGACCAGCACATGCTTCCCAGCCAGCACATTGAGTCTAGCTCTACATTGAGAGAAGAGATGCTCTGTACAGGGCAGAGCTTGCTCTTCTCTCGGTTGACCTGCAGACCGTATAAGAGGCACTATCGCAGCAATCACAGATGTACCAGCAGTGAGCCAGCTTGCAGGGATCTGAGGGCCACCCATGGAAGGCAGCATGTCCCTTTTGGCATTTGCATTGCACCTCAGACCTCAAACAGGGGCCAGAGTCTAACCAGGGTCCCACAGGTGGTCTCATGGCCACTGGTGATTTTTCTCAGTGCTGCGGGCCTATAAAGCATGTCCTCGAACTGCAGCACCTGAGAATGCATATCCTGAGGAAGTGAAAACACTGTCGAGAACACCTTGTGCCAGTGCAACTTGGTAGCACTGGTACGTGGCCATTGCATGTAATGCAAAGGTGGCCTGGCCCGCAGCTGTACAGGCTCTGGCCGTGAGCGACATAGAAAGCCTACGCGCTTTAGATGGGAGGCGGGGCACATCCCGCCAGGCAGACCTTAGAGACAAAGATTGATCGCATTCACCTTCTCGACCTGGGGAATGCGCACATACCCCCTGGCTGCCCCATCGTCAAAGTGGTCACCGCGATTCCGTATGCGATTCCAGATTCAAAGCCACAGGCACCCCAGAGGGCAAAAGTTGGTCAAAACTTGAATCTGATATGCATAGCTCAGTCTCTGATTCTATAATGGACATCTGCTCACCTGATTCATCGATGATAAAGTGGCCAACTTGGAGGAAGTACCGGCAAAATCATCCTGATGAGGAGCGGGAGGACCAAGGGGGATTAGCCTGCAATTTTGCACATGTAACTGTGCAAGCCTTGACCTCAGTGTGGCCACTGACATGCCCTCGCAGTGAGAGCATGACCCGCTCATGAGCAACACATTCACATGCTGGATGCTGGACATGCCATGGACGCACGACCGGGATGGCATATTTAAAAAGATGCGTGCACCGAGTGTTTTGCTGTTTCAGAGGAAATCCTCCATGATAGACTGCTTGTGCTCTTGGAAGCACTGAAGACAGGAAACCAGCAAGGCGGACAGGAACGGGACCCAGACCAGCGTTGCTGAAATGCCAATCAACCACTGAAACCTTCAGCATGCACAAATTTCCACTGCAGTTTCGAGTCGAGTGAGGCTCTGAAGAAAATGCTAATGAGCTCCTCTTAATGGCAGCCTTTATATTCCTGATTACAAAGTGGCTACACCTGTGAGAGCTGTGATCGCCAATTTCATATGCATTACATTGGCCTGTTTTTATACAGATCAAAATGATTGGTCCTTCAAATTGAATCCTCTAGTCGATCAACTTGACATTAACTCATAGTGATTGACGGAGGGGGAACATAGTTGTACAGATGCTTGAAATGTGGCCTTCACAACATACAGGAACACAATAGCGAAAAGCGGAGAGATTGTGGGAAATGGAGACAACTGAATGCTAGAGTTCTTTCCTGTGAAACTTTGTGCTCCTTTTGGGCCTGTTTACACCGGGTCACTTCATGCGTTCTCTCATTGGATAGCTATCTGATTTGTAAAATAACATTTTACATTTCATTCATTATTATTATTTAAGATTATTTGTGAAGATTGTTGGAATTCATTCTCAGATTTCACCTGTAATCAATGTTCCTACAATCTCTGTTGCCTCCTTGAAAAAAACTTACCAGCTTTTTCCCTGTGTCCCCATCACAACTTAATGAAATTGTTGCACATATAAAGCCTTCTGGTTCTTCATGTGATGTCATTCCTGCCATCTTATTTAAGAAGATGATGGACTCAATTGGTCCAAGTGTGCTTCAATTGTTAATAGTTGTTTGTCTGGTAGTGTTCCTGGTAGTTTTAAACATGATGTTATTTTGCCCCTATTAAAGAAAGTGAATCTTGATATCTCAGACATTAATTTTCATCCTATTACTAAACTGCATTTTATGTCAAAGATTTTAGAAAAGATGTGTCTGTACAGCTGAATGATTTCCTGGTAATATTAATATTTTTGATACATTTCAATCAGGTTTGAGAGCTGGTTATAGCACAGAGTCCGCTTTATTCAAATGATATTTTGTTTGAGGTTGATTCAGGTAGCCCTGTTGTCCTTCTACTATTGGATCTCAGTTCTGCTTTTAGAACACACTGGTATCCAGGGTCTAGCCTTGGATTGGTTCTCTTCTTATCTGAAGAATAGAACTATCTCAGTCAGAACTCTTGTTCTTCTGTTATTCAATTAATGTGTGGGGTTCCGCAGGGCTTGACACTGGATCCTGTTTTGTTTTCCCTTACTTCTGTTGGGAATTTTTTTTGAAAAGCATTACATAAATTACCATCCATATGCTGATGACTCTCAAATCTACTTCCCCATAAAATCTGGGGATCAATCCTCCAGCTTTGTTTAATTGTATGGCTGATTTGAAGTGTTGGTTAGCAAATAACTTTCTCTAACTGAATGAGGACAAGTGTGAATTTATTGTTTTTGGTCAAAAAGGTTCATATTCTAACTAAAATCTGTCATTGCTTCCTGAAAAAATGCATTCCTCTGTAAAAAGTCTTGGTGTTATTTTTGTTATCAGTATTGACTCTGAGTTTAAATTTGATCGCCAAATTAATGCGGTTGTCAAAAATAGTTTTTTCTATCTTAGATATATTGCCAAGCTGAAGTCTGTCATCTCTTTCATTGACTGGAGAAAGTTGTTTTGCAATGCATTGTATCTGGGTGTGAGTCAGGCCTCTCTCTCTCTGATCTGCAACTAGTCCAGAACTCAGACTTAAAGTGCTGTTGCATGTTTTTAAATCCCTTTATAGCCTGGCCCCTAAGTATATTTCTGAGCTAATTAATATACACCAACCCGTGAGATCTCTTCGCGCTAAGGATCAACTCTATTTTCAAGTTCTGCCATCACACTTGAAATGTCAAGGTGATAGAGCTTTTTCAGTAGCAATTTCAAGACTTTGGAATGATCTTCCACTCTCTTTAAAAACATCTCTTACTTTCGAGTCTTTTTAGAGGTCACTGAAAACACTTTTTTTTTGGCTTTTAATCATGTGTTGTGAGTTTATGTATTCCTTGTTTGCATTTATTATGTGTTTTTATGTACAGCACTTTAGTACCCATTGTGGTTGGTTAAAAGTGCTCTGGAAATAAATTGAGTTGAGTTGAATTGAGTATTTTAATTAATAAATATTAACATAAGTATTAAATATTAACATAAATTGAAGCAATATATCTTATTTAGCATACAAATTATATTATATGCAGACTGCCAAAGGACATATATTTCATTCTTGTGGACTCTGTGATTCCTGCCATTACTAAATGTAACATATATTTTTGCCATACAAATATGTGCAAGACATCATTCCAAACTTTAAAAGGTTTACATTATTTTGTGTAACCTACTCTGCCAATAAAACAACAACAATGTGGCTTTTGTAAATTACCAAAATGCTATATTTTCTCTTTTTACAAATATAGGCTACTGCGTGCTACGTCTCTGTTGTTAAATCTGTCATTTTATAATAATTTAACATTCACATTTGATGATTTCATAGTCAAAAACGAAACAAAATTAAAACACATCCACATAAAAATGGCAAAATGAACTGTGATGCATGTTAAGAGTAACTAACAGGCGGAGATAATGACACTTTTATGCTGGCTTCTATTAAGTAATGGGAATTGTGAACTTTTGGCAGTAAATTGCATACAAGTCAATGCAAACATTAGAAGGAAGGTGGAATACACAAAATCTACATCTTCACCCAGCCATTTTGGCCAGTCAGAAAGGAGAAAACAGAGCACACGCTGATGTCATGAGGCGAAAACTCTGGTTGTAGTGTCCACACGACCACGCTGTACCCAGAGTTTTAGAAAATCTTGACCCTAGCCGGAGTTTTCAGAAGGTTTTGGTTTTAGTCACCCAATACAAACAGCAAAACTATGCAGAGAAAAGTGTGGTTTTGAAAATAGCCACGCTTGTTGGACAGGGCCTTAGTTCTAACTCTGCTTCAACTCACTTACCTGTGATTTCAAACAAGCCTAAAAGACTCAATTAGTTTGATCAGGTGTGATTAATTAGGATTGGAAGTAAACTGTGCAGATCTGTGACCATCCGGGAAATGCGTTTGTCATCACTGGCCTAGTGTGTCACGACACAAACACAACATTACAACTAGGAAAAAGATATACCATGACGCTACTGTAGTACGCAGAAAGAAAAATATTTTGAACTGAGAGAATGTGATTACCTTAATTTTTGTTTCATTCTTTAAGTAATTTCCTTTCCAGATCAATCTCCTCATAATAAAGCCTTAGCTTGAATGTGAAGTGATGTCTCTCTGGGCCTTTTTAACATAAATGCAGGCATAACAATGTCAACAAAAGAAAAAAGCATTTGAGTGACGGTTCAGAAAAAGTGCCACATTTATTGTCCAATTTTGTGAATAAATAAATAAATAAATACAATGTAAATTGGGTAAAACTTGATATCTTTATTTTATTATCATTTGAATAAAAAAAAATCATTGACAGGGGAAGGAAGGGGAAGGGCATCCGCTGTGTAAAACATATGCTGGAATAGTTGATGGTTCATTCCACTGTGGCGACCTCTGAAATAGAGACTAAGCTGAAGGAAAATGAATGAACTCTCTTTGACCTATTGAAATACCATGTTTTTTTCTGGGGTTTCATTTTGCTTATGTAAGTAACCTAAAAAATATAACATCTTAATTCTACTGCAATTTTAATCAAGCACACACACTGTTGACTTATATTTCATTTATTACAACTTGACATTGTAGGCTAATCATATTTAAAGACACAATGACAATAAAAACATTTAATTGTTCTAACTTGAGACTGTTGCAAGGCAAAATGTAATAGAATGCCCCTTTTCATATCTATAAAAGTGTAAAGTGCAAGCCACCATGCACTGTTGGTAACACTTGACATCCGTGGCTGTGCAAAAAAACATTGCCCTCAGTCATATAACAGACATTTCAGACTGCAATTAGATTTAAAAAATCACTTACATTATGTTCAACCATTATAGAGGCATACATCAGATTCCAGTGGAAGTGTCCATTGTAAGGCTGCTCTTGGTGGGATATGTCAACAAAGACCACATATGTGCTAGAACATGTAAACTTCCTGTTGCGCCTGGTATATGCCAGAACTACCCTGGCGCAGACACTACCCATTCACTTTCACACAACACTGGACAGTAGATCATCGGCTTAGTCCCTTTATTAATCTGGGGTTGCCACAGCGGAATGACCCACCAAGTTATCCAGCATATGTTTTATGCAGTGGATGCCCTTCCAGCTGCAACCCATCACTCTGAAACACCCACACATTCCCATTCACACACATAGGCCGTACTCACACTATGTAAAGTTGCCTTTACATAGCACGCTTGTCCCCCCTCCCGTCTCCCCCGACGGCCCGTACTCACATTACAATTGGGCCTGGGCGCGCTTACGTCATCGATGACTCGCTGCTCAGTAAGCGCTCTCGCTCAGCACAGTGGATACTTCTTTAGTTATATCGTTTAAGTTGTTTGATATGCGGTGACACGCAGTCTAATATTTCGCCGAACAGATCAGCCACTCTTGACGCTCATAAACAATCATAAAGTCCTCAGGCTGCAGGAATTAGGAAGTTTGCTGAAGGCGCAGCTGATGTGCAGTGAGGGGTTTGCGTCTTTAATAATCTACGACATGCAGTGAGGGGTTTGCGTCTTTAATAATCTACGACAGTTTGCGTTCATTGAACAGTACGAATGATTAATTAATCCATATGAATCAGTCCCTTAAAAGTCACGTCTCGCTTTCAGTTTCGAGCTTAGGCACGCTTGCACTCACACTGCAAGCGTACCGCGCCTAAGCCCAAGTAAACCGCACTCTGGCCCACCTCTTCCAACCGGGCCAGGGCCGCCCAAGTGTACTGTGCCTGAGCCCGATTCAGAGCACTCACACTTCTCAAACGATCCGGGAAAGGGGCCTGGGCACGGTTCGGATAGCATAGTGTGAGTAAGCCCATACTGTACACTATGGCTAATTTAGCTTACCCAATTCACCTTTAGCGCATGTGTTTGGACTTGTGGGGGAAACCAGAGCACCCAGAGAAAATTCACATGAACACAGGGAGAACATGCAAACCACACACAGAAATGCTAACTGACCCAGCCGTGGCTTGAACCAGCAACTTTCTTGCTGTGAGGCGATTGTGCCACTGCGCCACCATGATGCCCCGCAGTAGATTATTGTGTTGGCTAATCACCCCCTTCTATTCAATTGATCTTCGTATCTTTAAATTCAATGTGATTGTGAACGTTAACTTCAACATCATCAATCTGGAACGATGACTAGATGGTAATTTTGTTCTAAATGTATAATATGACATGACACGATTGGCTACCACTGACTAGCCTATTTTTATGTGACATAATACTAATACTAGTGCTCAACAATTAAGAATTTTTAAGAAATGAGAAGCATGAGACAAAACATGATTTCATAAATATAAATAGTCATAAATATACTAAATGTAGAGCAGGAAAAAAGATGTCTGGTCACTCTAGTTTACGATTAAGCAGTGAATTTTTTTACTTTCCCTCTGCTTATATATGAGAGACCTTTATATTCAACATATAGGCTCATTCTGGAAGCGTAGCCCTATATACCTTTCTAGAAATCGCGAAGTATGTAGCCAGAGGTACGTATTACCAGCTGACTGTACCTCAGTATGGATGACTTTCCCTGTGTTACCAGTTTGTCCAGGTAGCTTAACACGCACGTCGGTGGACTTGAGACGCAGAAGTTGACCACGATGATGGGGTACGAGTCTGGTGAAGAAGGGTTCCAGAAAGCAGGTTAGACAAAGACAGAAGCTAAAAAATAAAATAAGTTAATAACAGGATGAGAATGTGGTAAATTGTGGTAAAAATCAGGCGGGGGCTTTTCTTTTTCTGGATTGCTTTTTTTAAAATTGTCAGATGGGTTTAGGGAAGTGGGTGGGCGCTGGTCAGACAGTGCTTTTGAAAACACTATTGGTTGGGTTTAGGGAAGGAGGAGGGTGGGTCAGTCGATTGGTGGATTTACACGAGAACAGCAGGAGAAAATGGCACTGGCGAGAGAAATTTGAGATCTAAAAAAGCGTACTCTAGTGGATTCACGAAAACAAAAACAGCAAACAATTTACCTCCTGTAGTGTATTTGGTGCTCTCCAGAAATGTATATTGTGATACGTTTTCAGAATGACCCTGGCTTGTTTATATTTTTAATGCATTCTGATTGGCTGTAAGGGTTTTATTGTTTATCAGCAGGAAAAATATAGTTCTGACAGTGATTTCAACAATATTATTTCTTTATATTGTTATTGTTGTGGTCTGAGATATTGTTTTATATTCTGATAGATTTTAAGAACTGTATCTTTATGTTTTTAGATATCGTCCTCAATGTCAAACCAACTGACAAATTCCCTGGTGTTTTTTTTTTTTTTTTGCTGGCAGAATCAATTCAAGCCTGTGTGATCTCGTTTTATTTTTCTATACATCTAGGCTGCATTTCATGACTCATTCTCTTGACACAAGACTTTTGGAATAATAAAAGTGTGAAAAGGGCAACTCACACGAGTCTTAATCTAAAACCTCACAATGCTTGGAAAACGGTCAAAGAGAAAAACAAAAGGGGTAATTTCATAGAGAATCAATATATTTGTCTTTTCGACACCATTGGATAATGGACCCCAGATCTGCTGGGTGTATGCTGTGGTTTATTGCTGTCTGTAGATTTTTATTATTTTTCCCCCAGAATTCTTGGGTGATATGGGTAATGCTGTGACCTAATTCAGAAGGGGAACCACCCACAGGAAATCCCCCTGAATGCTGCTGAGGTAATTGGGGTCTTGCAGACCAACCAGCACTTCTGATTTGTGGCTCATCAGAGTTGTGTGATATGACGTTGCAGTGCGATCCCTTTTAGTTTCAATGACCCAGAACAACACCTCTCGGAAAACGCTTCTCCGTATTGTGTGTCAGAAACAACACGGTTTCCTTTGAGCTTGGGTTACCTTGGGAACCCACTCTTTCCACAACTACCTCTCCAGCCCACACCCACAGGAAAACACACTCACAAAAAAGCTCATCAAAAGACAGGGAAGCTGTCACAGGAAACAGCATTTTTAATGCAGTGAACACATTTACATGAGAAACTTTTGCTGAGCAGGAGCATGACTGATCATGGTTCAACAAAAACACAAGGTGGCTGCGTTATTGCTAATCACACAAAATCTACCACATTTTTTTTTCACTAAGTTGAAAAAAAAGGTCTTTGAAGATCTTTTACAGTGAATGTAGAAGCTGATGGTAAGCTGAATTTTGACCACCCATATATATAAGTAAAAAATAATAAAGTATAATCTTTACAACTGTCAACCCTGCCAACAAGCTTTATGTTTTAACATTTTTTTTCTCTAACAGTCCAAAACAAGTCCAATAAATCTCATTTATCCATAACAAGTGCTTCACATTGCTCGAGGGGGTGGATAATGCTCTCCTGTAGCAAACTGATGTGTTTTTGTTAGCAAATAATACATATTTATTAAGATACTGTGGCCTTCTTCTTCTTTTAATAATTTTTTGTGCATTTAGTACCACAAGCTAGACATTGTAAGTAAACTATGGGCTAATTTTAAAATGTTTGGTTTAATTAAATCTTTAATGAAACTACCCAGCCACAAAGTAAATCACAATTCGACAAACTTTTAAAAGGAATTTAGTTTTTAAACCTCAAAACTAATTGTGTACTTGTAAACTTAGTCTATTTCCAAATGTAACGTTCATAAAAATTTTCATCAACACAGTTTTTCCTGCCTTCATTTTAAAAGAAACTGAAAGTACTGTCAAATGCTTGCCAAATCAACAGGTGGTTGGAAAAGTCTCAGAATAAAGCAGCGTTGGCCAATTAGAAAGGAGAAAACAGTGTGCATGCTGACATCATGAGGCAAAAAGAGCGTTACTAAAGATTCTAAAAATCTTGATCAGAGTTTTTCAGTTTCAGTTACCCCTGACACTGTGTTTTGTAGATGTACATACCCGTGTTTGTGTGAACAAGACCTTAATGGCTTAAATGAGTGAAAGAACTATCCCATGAAGCACTGTAAAATACAAATAAAAGAATTTGTCTGTATACATTTTTTTTTTTAAGACCCACTCTAATTATTATATGTTTATCTGGTGTTTTTAATATGCATGTGCAATAGGACTGCAGTTTCATATTGTATTAATATGTTCCCAATTATATCTATAGCATTTACCCAACTATTCTAACATTTTCTGTTGATTAAAAGTGCCATCAAATTTTTATATCAATTACCTTAAAGATTCAAAGTTGATTATATGTACAGTAGTATACCAAAATATTTCCTGATTGTTTCCAATTGCCAATACAAATACCAATATATTTACAATATAAGTAGTTTGAGTGAGATTGAGAAATCATTGGCAGGGCTTCATGGGAAATGGCTGCTCTAAACAGCTTTACTGCTTTTTAAAAAACGAAAGTGAGGCTGCGGTGGGAAGAAACCCGGAAGTCGAGGATCAGCACTGTAAACATTGCAACAACATGCTGTTGCCGCGATTTCAAAGTGCAGATGTGGTGTAAACATCACTTTAATATCATTGTGAGATTCACCAGTGCTCAACATAAATGACTGTGATTGGCCATGAAGGTCATCAGTGTACTGCTCTTCACCGAGTGCAAACACAGACACATGGACACTGGAGCATTTTAAAGCCACGAAGATCAGTCGATTCATCAGCAGATCATACCTGCCAACATTTGTTTCTGAAAACCTTGGGGGGGAGGGGGTTGTTAGGGGCGTGTCAGCAATCCGGCGGTGACGCCCCATTCACAGGTGTGTTTAACATAATGCTGTTAAACACACTTATTGTTAAAACAGATTGCACTATTGTGGGATGATGGTTTCAAAAAACCCGTACATCACTGATTAACAACCTCATTCATCAAAGCAGTTCTGTTTTTCATTAAAAATAGATTGCCCTATTGAAAAAATTAAGGAATTTTACTTCCGGAACACAACTGTTGCAATCTATTTCCCATAAACTGAGGCAGCCTTTTTAAATTCATGTAACGTTTTAGCAGGAACCTATAGAGCATTTAGAAAGTAAATGATCTGTATGAAGATTTGGTTTTTCACTGTCCATTCCTATGGTGGATGAGTTCATAATTCCTCTAGTCTTTTACCTTATTATAAATTAGCCTTTGGATTTTGTGAGCACACATCATTTAGCCTGTGAACTGTACTCAGGGGATCCATAAACGTTCCCGCTGCAGACTCAGATCTTGATTGTTTTGATTTCTCTTCTCTGTGGCTAAATGTTAATCCATTTTGTGTCCAAACAAAAATAACAGCAAAAAAGTTTTTGTTTCAGTTCAAAGGTTACTAAAATGAATGTATAAGCTCATAATCTTCATTATTTTAAAAGAAAAGATTACCCAGAAATCATCATTTGCACACAAAGTTACAATCATCCTGAGTAAACAATGACCAAATAGGAGAAACCCTCCACTTTTTAGGAGAAATATACCCATTTACAAACAGTTAAACTGTTGAGTTTTACAAATTTTTCATCCATTCAGCTGATCTCTGGGTCTGGTGAGAGCACTTTTAGCGTAGCATAGCATAAATCATTAAATCGAATTAGACCATAGGTTTAAGACTCTTTTGAAAACCTTGATTAGTTGGATCAGCTGTGTTTGATCAGGGTTGGAGCAAAACTGTGCAGAGTTGCGGGTCTCCAGGAATTGAGATTGAGACCTATAAATTAGACCATTATCGTCTAAATAGAGTTTCAATAATTGTCCTATTTAAAACTGGACTATTCCCAGCACGCAATTTTGTGTTTACTAGACATCTAAACGTGGACAGCTTGGCTAAAGCAAGGCTAAACTTGGGCTGTCAGTGAAAATCTAATAGACATCTAAGAATAGCCCAAAACTAGTCGTCAAATAGACAGATTAGATAGACTTTATATGTGTAGTCATTCATTTCTGTTTATATGATGACTAGCTTTGGCCTATTCTTAGACATCTATTAGATTTTCACTGACAGCCCAAATTTAGCCTTGCTTTAGCCAAGGCGACTATGTTTAGACGTCTATTAGACATCTACTAGACATCTTTTAGAAACCAAAAAATGCTTGCTGGGTTCTGTCATTTACAAAGACCGACAGAAAATTAAAAGTTGCTATTTTCTTAGAGTAGGAACTATACTCTTATTCTGGAGTAATAATCAAGGAACTTTCCTGCTGTATCATGGCTGTAGCAGGCACAATGCTTTTATGTATTGGTGTTACATGGTTACCTGTCAGGTTTGGTGAGGGAAGGATGCAAATGCTAAATGATGGGTTGCTATTTATAATAAAAGAAACAAAATAGCAACCAAAACCCAGTGGGGGAAGACAAAAAATAGAAACAAAATTAACTGGGCTGGGTTGGCAAGGTATCTGGTGTTGCACAAGATTGCATGCCCTCTACAAAAACAAGAGAATGTTGATATCAAGCTCACCAAAGCCCTCACATTCAATACAAACACAAAAAGGCAAAAGAAACTTACATGATAAGACAAGAGCAGTGTCTGGGCTGGAATTATTAAGAATAACCAAACAAGACCAAAGACACTTTGGGGACCATCTTTAGTCACTGTGTAATATCATTGCATGGTATGGCAGCAAAGTTTCTTTTTTATTAGACTGGAATGAGAGATCCTGGTGTATCAAGTTTTAAATAGGATAATTATGTAAACAAAATGATTTTAATGATTTTAGAATGAAAAAAATGATGCTAATGGTCTTATCCGATTCAATGATTTATGCTAAGCTAAGCTAAAAGTGCTCCCGACAGATCCAGAGATCTACTGAATGGATTCAAAAATGGTGAAACTCCACCGCTTAACTCTAGAGGAGTTGTAAATTGAGCCTATTTCTATCAAACAAGTGCAATGTCCTCGTTTTATGGACAAAAAAGGTGTTGATTTACACATTTAGGAGCTCAAACGCTTTCTTGTAATTGCCATCACACTGTATGACGATGTCTTCCAGCATATCTCGCTCGTGGTATGGAAAACGATTCTGAAGTTTCATCACAATCCATGTATGGTCACCATCTACAAGAAACACAAAAACAAATTGTAAATGTACAAAAGTTAATATTAAAGCTATAGTTCACCCCAAAATTTATGTAGTTTTACACCTTTCTGTCTTCTGATAAACACAAAAAAAGATTTTAAAGAAAGATGATTGATGTTGAAGATTGACGATGGCACATATCTACTTCCATAGTAGAAAAAAAAAATGAAATTCAATGGATATCAGCTACCAGCATTCTTCAAAATTTCTTTTTTGTGTTCAAAGGAAGAAAGAAACTCGGTGAGTAAATTATGACAGATTGTTAGTTTTTGGTGACCTATCCCTTTAAGAGCAACATCATCACTTGTTCCTAGAAACTAAAGATCCAAAGCCTCTCATATACATCTCTCCAATATTATGCAGCACAAGATTGACCTCCCTGCTGGTTCATCTGGTTCATGGAGCAGAACAGACAGGGTGGGAGAACTCGTCTCCACCGCAGTGCTTCTGCCAGCCTGTTCCACAAACAACGGCATCTTGATCCCACACTAAACCACACACTAATGGACAAAAACTAGCACTATAGTAGACATATGTCCCTTGTACACAGATCCCAGGAATGCCGGATTGATTTGAAGGCCATTGTTGGACACAAATCCCCAAATACTGCAAAAAGAAGATAAATTGAATAAGGCAAACCGTGAAAGGATAGTGGAATACTTGCAGTGATAATGGAAACTGATAAAGGTATACATGTGGTGTTTCTTGGCATTTCTAATGCTGTGCTTTTAGAGCTGAGTGATAGGTACAAAACTGAAGATGAAGCAGGTTTTTTTTAATCCTAGTTTAATGGGTTGAATCAACTGTAAGTAATCCATTCGACGGCTGATTTTATGGGTGAAGTTTTTCAGGAAAATCGAAGTCATTATATTTGCAGTTACATTCAGTGATGTTAGTGGTGCAGAAATAACACGTCACCATTAAAACCACTGCATCGGTTTTTCTTCTTTGCTATTTTTGTCTACTTTCCAAAACAAAAAAATATCCAAACACCCTTAAATCAAGACTAATCTAAATTATTTATGACATTAAGTCTAAGAAAATTACTTAATAAAGTAAAAATGGACACATTGGTTTTTCAGGCTGATCTTGCCGAATGTGCATTTGTAGAAGTCCCCCCCCCCCACTTGGTAGAAGTGTGTCTTCTACCAATATTTTTGTCTGGTCTGTTAGTCACTGCGTCAGATGTGATTTTTGACTCCTAAAGTCTTGTAAAGTCATTGACAAGAAACATGTCAGATTACACGGTGCTCTCGGACCAATCCTTGGTTGGCCATCTTAAAGGGATAGTTCACCCAGTTAAAATATTCTGTTAATTTATTTACCCACAGGTCATCAAAGATTCTTTCTTTAGTAGCATATTAAAGAAGCTTTTTAGCTAAATCTATGGTCTTTGGTAATTAATATAATGGCAGTGAATGTATATACCTGACAAATGTATTGTCATCAATCCCAATTGTAAGAGCAACAAATAATAACTTGACTTCTATTTGATCATTTGGAAAAGTGGCAGATATTCCAGATGAATCATCTGTTGAACTGCAAATCAATCATCACAAATACTGCAGAAGACCTATTGGAACCTGCATGGATCCAAGATTCTCACAAAAATCTGTCAAGTTTGGTGAAGGAAAAACCATGGTTTGGAGTTACATTCAGTATGTGGGTGTGCGAGAGATCTGCAGAGTGGATGGCAACATTAACAGCCTGAGGTATCAAGACATTTGTGCTGCCCCTTACATTACAAATCACAGGAGAGGGCAAATTCCTCATTCCAGCATGATAGCATTCCTTCTCATACAGTACTTCAGCCTCCACATCAAAGTTCCTGAAAGCAAAAAAAGGTCAAGGTGCTCTAGGACGGCCAGCCCAGTCACCAGACATGAACATTATTGAGCATGGGTGGGGTAAGATGGAGGAGGCACTGAAGATGAATCCAAAGAATTTTGATGAACTCTGGGAGTTCTGCAAAAACGCTTTCTTTAGCATTCCAAATGACTTTATTAATAAATTATTTGAGTCATTACAGTGATGTATGGATGCAGCCCTCCAAGCTCATGGGAGTCATACACAATATTAATTATTTTGCCACTGCACCATGACTTGATGTTCTATACTGTACATTTCTGTTAAGTGACAAGATTTTTATCTAAGCAAAGTCAGACCTTACTGTCGTATTTAAATAATTAAAAACCAAGGCATGATCATATTTAGGTGATGCAGTAGGTAGTGCTGTCGCCTCACAGCAAGAATGTCGCTGGTTCGAGCATCGGCTGGGTCAGTTGGCTTTTCTGTGTGGATTTTGCATGTTCTCCCTGCGTTCGCGAGTTTGCATGTTCTCCCTGCATTCACGTGGGTTTCCTCCGGGTGCTCTGGTTTCCCCCACAGTCCAAAGACATGCGGTACAGGTGAATTGGGTAGGCTAAATTGTCCGTAGAGTATGAGTGTGAATGAGTGTATGGATGTTTCCCAGAGATGGGTTGCGGCTGGAAGGGCATCCGCTGCATAAAACATGTGCTGGATAAGTTGGCGGTTCATCCCGCTGTGGCGACCCCGGATTAATAAAGGGACTAAGCCGAAAAGAAAATGAATAAATGATCATATTTAATTTTGGTAAAATAAGCATAATCTAGAGGACTTTGCTTTTTATATAAGCCACTTCTGATACCAAATATTCAAATAGAAGTCAAGTTGTTATTTGCTGTTCCTAAAACTTGAATAGGCGATAAGACTTTAGTCAAATTGTATATATATATATATAACCCACACACACACACACACACACACACACACACACACACATATATATATATTCCAACCTATTGAATGGTTTCAACATTAGGACATAATAAAAAAATAAATAGGCTTTAAATTTTTAAATATAAAAGCTCAACATGACATCTCACACCATGTCATTATTTACTAAACAAAAATAAAGCCACAAAAGTCATGGATGACAAATTTAGGACAGCCTATGATTCAGATGCCTGTAGATCCACATTTTTTTGTAGCAATGACTTAAAGTAATCCTTTTCCGTAAGACCTTCTCACTCTCTCAGATCATTCTGGAGAAGTTTTGGTTCTTTTGTACAGCTCTTGCCAAAGCATTTCAGTCAGGATTAACTCTGTTGCTTTGACTGGACTTTTGCAACACCTTTTTTGTTTACTTTTCCAGCTGTTCTGTTTTAGATTTGCTGCTATACTTGGGATTGTGTCTTGTTGTTGCATGACCCAATTTTGAGAGAAAAAAAAAACTTCCTTGTTCACTTTATCATGAATGTCAAAAATGCAGTACTTTAACATGAGAATTGTCTGTCAAGACATTAAAAAGTGTGAAAGAAATGCAGAAATCTGGACAAATATTCTGATTATCAGATCGTATTGTTTTTCACCACATCATGAAAATGAGGTTATGTCCTACTGTCAATAAAAATATGTTAAATTGAAGGCATGCAATTTGCTATCAAATTAAAATGCTAATTTATCAAATTAATATTTAACCATTTGTAAGGTTACATCTTGAAAGATGTGTTGTTTTACGTGGAATCCTAAGAGACTATTGCAACACCTTTTTGTTTACTTTTCTAGCTGTTCTCTTGTAGATTTGCCTCTGTATTTGAGTTTGTGTGTTGTTGCAAGACCCAATTTTAGCTAAGCTTTAGCTGTCGGACAGGCATTGTGTTACCTGAAGGCTCCAGGGTTTCATTTTCCAAATGTTAAGACTTGGCAAAAATCATAGAATTTCATAGGTTGTCTTAACAGTCTGCAAAAAGCTTTGAATCATCATCAGCTGCCTTTTAATGTTTTCCAGAGTCACACAGATGATTCGAAATCCCTTCATTTTCAAAGATGATTTGGAAAAAGCCAAAGGTCACAGGGCGCCAAATCTGGGGTGTAGCGGCGCTGAGTCACTTGAGTGATTTATTGGACTCATTGCATTGTCCTCGAAAGCCTTCTGAATCATCTAAATAGTTTCCTCAAATATTGTTCAAACTTAATTCAATATTTGATGCAGATTCATAGCTCTACTTGCTCTGTAATTTTATACATGTTCAAAAAACATAGAGTAAAATCAGCAATGTCCATGAATGCACATTTCAGTTAGACCTCCTTGGCTGCTAGGTTACTTTTGAGACAGACAACTCTATAAAGTCTTTCAGGGCAATTGGTTGTTAATTCAAGTGTACAAATAAAGCCTCCCTTCACTATTTGTGTCTAATGAATGTTTGCATTAATTTCTTGGAATATGACCATGATATACACCTTCCAATACAGTTGTTTAAAAGTGACATAGTGCATTGCTTCAACAAGTTACTAAGTTGATTGGCCTGTTTTTTCAATGGGATTTTACATTCACTAGATTTACATAAGAATGAGGAAACAATGGTGTCTGAGGCTCACGGTATGCCATTTGGTTTTCCTGAATTCTTATTATTCAGCTATGATAAGGTGTATCCAGATATACATTATAAGGCACCTTTCGGAAATAAACCGCTATACACTATATCAGTATACTGCAGGATTAAAGTATTGTTGCCTAATGTATACAACCAAGGATTAGTTAACCCTAAAATGAGAATAGTGTTATTAATTACTCACCCTTATTTTGTTCCAAACCAAAGTAATTGTCCCAACTCTTTTAAAGTCTAGATCTTCAAAAAACAACACTTTGCTTAAGTGCTTCAATTATCAAGCTAAGAGATTTTTTGGTGCACACTTTTGTGCACTTTTCTAAAGTGCACACATGCGCAAGAGTATTGTGCTCTGGATGCATGTTAAATACAAATCGTCTTTTTTGAGGATGTTTTTGGCACCTTTCTAGACTTTAAATGATTCGGGATCATTGCTGATTATGAGGGAAAATAGGGTCTCCATTCATTTTTCGTTGACCAGGCAGTGTGTATACAGTATATATTAAATAAGTGTATGCATTGAATATACACTTTATTAGGTACACCTGTCCAACTGCTCATTAATGCAAATTTCTAATCAGCCAATCACATGGCAGCTACTCAGTGCATTTAGGCATGTAAACATGGTCAAGATGATTTGCTGCTGTTCAAACCAAGCATCAAAATGGGGAAGATTTAAGTGACTTTAAATGTGGCATGGTTGTTGGTGTCAGATGGGCTGGCCTGAGTATTTCAGATACTGCAGATCTACTGGGATTTTCATGCACAACCATCTCGAGAGTTTACAGAGAATGGTCAGAATAAGAGGAAATATCCAGTGAGCAGCAGTTCTGTGGGCGCAAATGCCTTGTTGATTCCAGAGGTCAGAGGAGAATGGCCAGACTTGAGCTGATAGAAAGACAACAGTAACTCAAATAACCACTATAATCAAGGTATGCAGAAGAGCATCTTTGAATGCACAACACGTCGAACCTTGAGGCAGATGGGCTACAGCAGCAGACTACACTGGGTGCCACTCCTGTCAGCTAAGAACAGGAAACTAAGGCTACAATTTGCACAGGCTCACCAAAATTGGACAATAAAAGATTGTAAAAATGATGCCTGGTCTGATGAGTCTCGATTTCTGCTGCAATATTCAGATGGTAGGGTCAGAGTTTGGCATCAACAACATAAAAGCATGGATCCATACTGCCTTGTATTAACAGTTCAGGCTGGTGGTGGTGGTGTAATGGTGTGGGAGATATTTTCTTGGCACACTTTGGGCCCATTAGTACCAATTGAGCATTGTGTTTGGCGCAAACGCCAAAGCCTACCTGAGTATTGTTGCTGACCATCCCTTTATGACCACAGTTTACCCATCTTCTGATGGCTACTTCCAGCAGGATAACTCACCATGTCATAACGCACAAATGATCTCAGATTGGTTTCTTAAACATGACAATGAGTTCACTGAACACTAAACTCAAATGGCCTCCGCAGTCACCAGATCTCAATCCAAAAGAGCACCTTTGGGATGTGGAGGAAAGGGAGATTTGCATCATGGATGTGCAGCCGGCAAATCTGCAGCAACTGCATGTTGCTATCATGTTAATATGGACCAAAACCTCTGAGGAATATTTCCAGTACCTTGTTAAATCTATGCCACAAAGGATTAAGGCAGTTCTGAAGGCAAAAGGCATTCCAACCCAGTACTAGTAAGGTGTACCTAATAAGGTGGCCGCTGAGTTTATGTTTATACATATTAACAGAGAATGTTTGTAGTTACTCTTTATTCACCCTCTGAACTTGGTGATCGCCAAACCTCATAAGCCTGTTCTGGTCCTCCCTGTATCTCTACTGTGAGTAAGCAGAGCCTCAGCCAGACAAGAGGTCATTCTTGGTTTGGAGACAAAACATCTAATGTTTCTGGTAATCAGAGACAGAGGTGTGAGTTTGAGAATCTGAGGACCTGGCTGACCCCAAACCTCAGCTGAGGATTCAACCTTTGGTCTTTCCAGTGACTCAGATGCAAGTGATGCTGAACACACAAATATAATGTGTCATTAGGCATCTGAGAAGATTTGTGGACGGTTTCATTGTGAATGGCACATTAGTCCCACACCATCACACAGCAAGCCCACAGGCTCTGCAGATGAAAAAGGTGAAACGCTGCACATATGGAGCAAGATTCAGGCTGAATCAGACCATAGCTCATTTCCAAATCCCAGTTAGGAGGCTCAAACTGTGCCTGTGTGAATGATACTCGAGTTCCATGCGTGTTTGTCAAAGCAAATTTAACAACTGTTCTCATTACAGTTGTGGACATTAAGTAGATTTAGTAATAATAATATAATTAATATTTAGCATTAAAGTCAGCAGGAAGTTGCTGAGACTTTTATGTCAGTATGTTGATGTACTTCCAGCTGAAATAATATATTGAGTAGGAGGCAGGGCTTTCTTTACGCGTATCATTCTTCAATAGAGAAGGACCACCACAACAAATGTGCAAACAAATGGTCAGACTTTGATAAAAAACAAAACAAACTTTTTCTTTTTAGTGGATTAACTCAATTTAAATATATGCACTAGCAAAGTTCATTCAGTCATTCATTCATTTTCCTACAGCTTAGTCCCTTATTTATCAAGGATCACCACAGTGGAATAAACCACCAACTATTCCGGCATATTTTTTATGCAGCGGATGCCATTCCTGCCACAACCCAGTACTGGGAAACACCCATACACTTTCCCTTTCACACAAGCACTCGGCCAATTTTAGTTCATCCAATTCACCTGTAGCTCATATCTTTGGGCAGACATACAGAAATACCAACTGTCGCCCACTAGCAAGTAAACATTTAAAATTTAGATTTCTTTAATATTAAAATGACCGCCTAATCAGGCTATCAAATGAGAAATGTAAACTGTATTCAATCCCTATTATGTTGTGCTGTATGATGTGTTTATTTATTGGTTTGTTTGTAATGGAACACATTCAATGGAAATCTTTGAAAATGTAGCCCTATATACATTTCTGGAGATTGTGAATTATGTAGCCAAAGCTACCTCTGGCTGCATTTCATCTTTAAAACGAAGGCTACGGGGCAGTATGACGCCTTTCTTTTTCTCGCTTACCAGCTGACCGCTTAGCTCCGTGTGGACGGCTTTCCCGCTGTTACCAGTTTGTCTGGTAGCTCGACACGTACGTTGGCGGACTTAAGACGAAGAGCAGAGTTGACTGCGACAACGGGGTTTAAGTTCCAGAAAGCAGGCAGGACAAAAACAAAAGCAAAAAAATATAAAATAAACAAGTAAATAACAAGGGGGAAATTTGGCAAAATCTGAAAATGTGGTAAAAATCAGAGGGCTTTTCTTTTTCTGGATTGCTTTTTATAAAACTGCGGTTGGGTTTAGGGAAGGGAGTGGGACATTCGGTGATTTGAAAACACTATTGGTTAGGTTTAGGGAAAGGGGAGGGTGGAGATCGGTCGGTTGTTCAGTCAGTAAGCCAGTCAGTCAACAGAAAACAGCGGGCACGAATGGAGATCTGAAAAAGCCTCTGGGAGATTCGCGAAAACAAAAAATGCCTCCTGGGACGTGTTTTGCTCTCTCCAGAAATGTATATAGGGGTACGTAATCAGAATGAGCCTGGGTTGGATCTTTTACATTCAACGCTCAAATTTTTTTAATGATGTTATTGACAAACAATAAAAAAGTGCAAAAATTCTCTAAATCATATTCTTATTACTGTGGTAGTCCTTTAAAAAAGGCTTTTTTATTTAACCCTAAAATGTGTTCTTAAAATACAATATGTAATATGTAATGCACATTTAACAGAGATTAAGGTCAAATAAATATATTAATAAAACACTTCCTTGTTCACTTAACCTTGAATGTGAAAAATGTTAGAAGACTTTTACATGTAAATCATCTGTCAAGATATGTCAACAATTGTGCACAGACGGAAAGAAATGCAGAAATGTAGACAAATATTCTGATTATCATATCCTATTGGTTTCACATCACATCATGGAAATGAGGTCCTATTATGTTGATAAAATATATGTCAACTGAAGGCATGCAATTTGTTTATGTCAGTCAGAAAAGACACATTATTAAGCAGCTCATTCAAATTAAAATGCTAACTTATCAAATGAACGTTTATCTTGTTGTTTATGTTGTAAGGTCACATCTTAAACGATTTATGCAGAGAGGTTTATATGGAATCCTGAGAGCCTCAATTTCAATATCACATAAAAACTTAAAATGTACTGTACGGTATAATGCAGGGGTGCCCAAAATTTTTCTTATGGAGGGCCAAAAACCGAACTAGATTGAGGCTAGTGGGCAGAAGGTAAATATAGTTGCCATGGGTATTTCCTAATTTATTTAATAATATGTAAAAATAACTAGAAAGCATAGCTATGTATTAACTAATACAGTATACATGTTTTAAACTTATTACAGGAAAAACTCTCTTTTACAGCAGAACCGAGTTACACTTGTCAAACTGCACATGATTTTTGCCTTGATTTGCTTGCAGATTTGCATTTGTCGAGTGACAGTATTTCCTTTTTTGACTTATTTAAAGTATTTATTTATTTTTACTAAGTATATATTTACTTATTTTTCTTCCACACTTAGTTCAATTGCCTGAAACGAACCCAAGCTCGATTGTCACCCCTTGGTCACCCCTTGCCACCTTCTCGGATGGTTTGTGTTCACACTGTCTTTTATCCTTTTAAACTCCGGAACGCTTGCGTCATCAAGCTGCTGTTTTATGTAAGGCTGTTGCTAGGTGACGGCCACGAAAGCAAAGCTCCAGAATGGAGATGTCCGCATATCTCGGTCATTCTGCTTTTACGGAATCTTTTGGTTTTGTTACCAAAACCAAAATACAGAGAGCCACTTGCGTCTATCTGCTGCAAAAGACATTGAAAACGTTCAGAACATCACGTGATCGTGATGAAGTAATTTTTGGTGGAGACAAGCAGACATTATCACTGTTTGCATCGGGTCAGTCTCTTTCAAATGAGATGGTGGGCCAAATCAAAGTTTACAATAGGCCAACTTTGGGCCGCAGGCCCTAGTTTGGGCAGCTCTGATATAATGTTTAGTGTAATGGTGAAATACCCATTTTGTACAGTTAAAGTCAACATATCATGCAAAAAATTTTTTTAAATAGCATCCAAACTTTCGAAATATTAATAGGAACTATGGCAAAATAAATTATGTTGTGCATATATTTGTATGCATAGTATATTTGGTAATTTGTATATACTGTATTCAGTAATTTGATTTGACTACCCAGAATGACTTCTGTCTGTTCCTCATACAAAGATTTAGCTTCAGAAGGCGTGGAATATGGTGCATCAAATGCACTGCTTTGGGTACTTATAATGCTTAAAAACACAATGCCATTTTGGAAATTGCAGTCTAAACTGTCTTTTTATGAAAAGAGCTGCATAAAAATTCTCATGTTATGTTAAAAAAAAACCTACAGCTATAAGACGACATGAGGGTGAGTAAATAATACAGATTGATTTTCATTTCAAGCTATTTCTCTAACCCACACTAGCACAATGCAAGTCTGAAGACAAAATGGCACATTTCCAAGCAATGACAATGCTGCCAGACTGGATTTCGAAGAGCGAACCAATGTTTTTGCAGCAGTCGCTACTTTGACACATTCAGACAAGTGATTAATCAGTCTGTGTTCAGACAGCCATGCCAATAATTTAAGCTTCTCCGAGGCCAAAAGTTTATTTTACAGCAGGCAATTTAGACCTCAAAACACATGAACTTGTGCTAATGATTTTCTTGCTTACTGTCACATAATTGGCGTTAACCTCTTAAAATGTTGGCAGATCGTATATACAAGGGCATCAAAAAGCATCACAGTCTCTGGTGTAGCGGGAAATTTTTATTTACACAACGTGTGATGCCGTCCGGCAACGGGGGTGAGAGATCTGTTTAACATCACACACACGTGGAGGCTTTGAGATCTACGCAATGGAGTTGTTTCCAGAGGTGCTGTGAAATGAAACAGACCTAAACACACACAGTGCCATGGCGGATGCATATAAATCTTAAAACTCACCATCCTCCTCTGCACTGTCTGAATGGACCTGGGATGGGTTGGGTGATGTGGATAAAGCTGTATCCTGTGGTTCGTCATCCTCATCCAGCCAGACGTTACTGCTTTCACGGGTTTGGGTCACAGGTTCAGACACCCTGACACCTGAAATGCTTGCCTCCAGACGGTCAAGGAAGGCCGAGTTTACCCTGAAAAGGAAATACATCATCAGAACATTTTACAACTTGTTCTGAACACAGAAAAATTCCTAATTCTGATGTCTGGGACCACAGTGAAACCCTAAATCTAATTTGCTGTAAGTAATGTAATTATCTGTAAGTACACAAAATGTTAGGAATAATAATTTAACCAATTTAGGTCTTAAATGAATAACTCTTCTGTCTAATAACATCTGCCTACAGTTTTCTAGATATGTTTAAGGGTAGCTCAGTGTTAAATCATACACAAACATATATTTATTACACAGCTCTCTGGAATACTTGATTTTGATTGGTCAGTCATGCCATTCCAATGTATGTTATGGAAAGGATTAAGTAAATGGAGTTGTAATTGCAGAATTAACCCAGACAGTTATATAAGACTGAATGGCTTTATTTTGAAAACAACCACCTGGATGTATTTTTTCCGCGCTTATTACATGACTACTTGACACAAAATGTAAAAATGAGTCACAAAACATTGTTCTGAGGCATAATAGTTTATTAACTCTTTAATTAAAGGCAAAACTGACAGAAACAAAAATGATTTGCTTATGGTACAGATGAGTCGAAGTTCCTGAATCAGTCTGGCCCAATACCAATTTTACCCCTTAGCCCTTCTCCTCGCCCCTACCAACTCGTTTTGCGCTCCCGTGAAGCAGTAGAGGTGTCCCAAGGGGAAGGGGTAGATACCCCTACGAATTGAGATTTTTTCAGGACCACAAAATCATGTTCATGTTTTACCGCCATGCTTAAAAAAAAAAAAAAAAGCTAAAATAAAACCCGCTAAATTTTGCTAACTATAATCCATAATAATGTCTCCCGTATTACAATCCGACAACGTTCTGACCCTGTCAGAAAAGTCTAGTGGCTGGGAATGACCTTTTCACAGTGTCTGCTATAATGTTAATGTTGTTTTGCTGTGTTTACATAAATTAATATGACCACTGTGTAAATGTGCAGTATAGTTACGATCTTATTGCCACATTAGATTGTTAATGATAACATAACATATGCCTTCAGTGATTTCCTATAGATAAATACCAAAAATTAAAGCAACTGAAATAACTACAGCAATCTGATCTCATATGAAGCAAGAGATCGCAATGACATATGATGATCTGTGCAGGTGCTATAGTGCTGTCCCATTTCTTAGGGGTAAATTTTGAAGCCCTTTCCCTTCACACTCTGTCTGGCAAAATTAAGAGCCGGGAGAAGACAGTTAGGGGCACTTTCATTCATTTAGAGGAGCAGAAAAAAGGGCAGGTGCTTAAGCACCCAAAGCACCCAAAGCACCCAAAGTCCCCCCTCTCCACCCCCTGAACGTGCTTGTCACTGCATCTTAAATGACTCAAAATAATGTAAAACAATTAGACTAAAGTAATCTCCACTGTGCTGAGCGAGAGTGCTTCTTTTGCTGTAAAACTGAACTGTCACATCATTGATGACATAAGCGTACTTGGGCTCGGAATGTAAAAATGCAGTGTGAGTGGAGATAATTGTGCCCAGGCTTGGTTCAAGGCAACTGTACCTAATGTATGTTCACCCTTTAAATCATGCTAAATGAAAACAATGCAACAGTTAGTTTTTCTCCTTTGAAAAAGAGCATTCAATGTCAAAATATCTGTCTTTGTTTGGGTCTGTGCCTGCCCACTGCCACTTTACCCAGTAATATTTTGGCTGCCAGTTAAACACATCTTAAGTCTTATAATCTTATATTAGGATTTATTCTGCAAGAACAAGCATCTAGATGTATATTTTCCCCTTACATATAGTATAATACAATATACATACAGTACTGCACACATAGAGCAATTGATTATGATTGCATCATCCACAACTTCTAGGAATAAAGTGGTGCAATTCATATCATGTGTGATGTAATAGTTTCTTCTTTCAATTTGAATTCTTCCTTTTATTGAATTCTTCCAGGGTTGTGTATACTGACCTAATACAGGAGTCAAAAACTAAAGCCAATTATCAATTATAAGCACCATTCTACAGTAGTCTCAGTGATAAAGGATTGGTAAAGCCTGACTACATTTATTTTAAAAGTATTTTGACTCATACACTTTTGAAACAATGGTTTGAACCCATTTGAATAATGCTCTTGCTTCCAAAGAAGCTCAAGATGAATCATTACAAATAATGCAGCAGAACCTGATCATCTGGTTTTACACAAACCTGCAGAGTTTATGCAGTCATTATTGCAGGGTTCCCACTCTAAGCCAAAAGTCTAATTCCCTGACTTTCACTGACTTAAAAAATTAATTTACATGACCATAATGAATACAAAAACAGGCAGCTGATGTGTTGAGCAGTCTCTCCAGATTGCTAAATTTAAAGCAGAATTCATATTTAGATGAGCATGCAATTTTTTATTGATGCTGTTTTCTGTACTTTGTGACTCACATTTTTCCCCTCATTTATTTATTCATTTGAATTTAACTATGGGATCTTGATCCTTTCTCCATTAACGTTGATGTTGAAAAAAATTGAAAAGTGACTTTTTTATGATATTTTTTATAGTTTAAAGTGACATATTGTATGGGTTTGGGTTAAAAATTATGGTACAAAAACATGGTAATAAACAATCAGTACTTTTTCTGTTATTTTACAGAATTTATTCTCTATATATTATTTCTTATACAATATATTGGTTCAAACTACTAAAATACCAATAAAAGTCACTTTGTTAAACTTTAGAGTTGGATTTTCAACATCAACAG